>CM054063.1:6726107-6910727 GCA_028641055.1 Alopecurus myosuroides | reverse complement strand
GGGGGGTACGGAGCGTCGGAACCTTTCACAGCTAGAGGGTGCCATACCATGTTATTATATGTGTGTTGTGGTCTTTGGATGGCAAGATTGCACTCGGGGTGTGACCCGCTTCACCGACGTCCGTTTCTCCCTCGTGAGTTTACATGCGCTTATAGGGTGAAACTCCTTATCGGACGAAACGTCGGGAATCTTCCGAAGAGTTGGGTTCTACCAACTTGTTTTATGTTCCTATGGGCTACCCTAACACAAACAAGCAGCTGGTTCACAATGCTACCCCCTTTCGACGCCGTTACCGCGTGTATCCGTATAAGTCCGGTATTTCTCCTGCGGGTCTAGGTTTTCACGGGGGGGGCTACGGAGCGTCCGGAACCTTTCACAAGCTAGAGGGTGCCATACCATGTTATATGTGTGTTGTGGTCTTTGGATGGCAAAGATTGCACTCCGGGGTGTGACCCGCTTCACCGACGTCGTTTCTCCCTCGTGAGTTTACATGCGCTTATAGGGTGAAACTCCCTTATCGGACGAAACGTCGGGAATCTTCGAAGAGTTGGGTTCTACCAACTTGTTTTATGTTCCTATGGGCTACCCTACACAAACAAGCTGGTTCCACAATGCTACCCCCTTTCGACGCCGTTACCGCGTGTATCCGTATAAGTCCGGTATTTCTCCTGCGGGTCTAGGTTTTCACCGGAGGGGGGCTACGGAGCGTCCGGAACCTTTCACAAGCTAGAGGGTGCCATACCATGTTATTATATGTGTGTTGTGGTCTTTGGATGGCAAAGATTGCACTCCGGGGTGTGACCCGCTTCACCGACGTCCGTTTCTCCCTCGTGAGTTTACATGCGCTTATAGGGTGAAACTCCCTTATCGGACGAAACGTCGGGAATCTTCCGAAGAGTTGGGTTCTACCAACTTGTTTTATGTTCCTATGGGCTACCCTAACACAAACAAGCCTGGTTCCACAATGCTACCCCCTTTCGACGCCGTTACCGCGTGTATCCGTATAAGTCCGGTATTTCTCCTGCGGGTCTAGGTTTTCACCGGAGGGGGGCTACGGAGCGTCCGGAACCTTTCACAAGCTAGAGGGTGCCATACCATGTTATTATATGTGTGTTGTGGTCTTTGGATGGCAAAGATTGCACTCCGGGGTGTGACCCGCTTCACCGACGTCCGTTTCTCCCTCGTGAGTTTACATGCGCTTATAGGGTGAAACTCCCTTATCGGACGAAACGTCGGGAATCTTCCGAAGAGTTGGGTTCTACCAACTTGTTTTATGTTCCTATGGGCTACCCTAACACAACAAGCATGGTTCCACAATGCTACCCCCTTTCGACGCCGTTACGCGTGTATCCGTATAAGTCCGGTATTTCTCCTGCGGGTCTAGGTTTTCACCGGAGGGGGGCTACGGAGCGTCCGGAACCTTTCACAAGCTAGAGGGTGCCATACCATGTTATTATATGTGTGTTGTGGTCTTTGGATGGCAAAGATTGCACTCCGGGGTGTGACCCGCTTCACCGACGTCCGTTTCTCCCTCGTGAGTTTACATGCGCTTATAGGGTGAAACTCCCTTATCGGACGAAACGTCGGGAATCTTCCGAAGAGTTGGGTTCTACCAACTTGTTTTATGTTCCTATGGGCTACCCTAACACAAACAAGCAGCTGGTTCCACAATGCTACCCCCTTTCGACGCCGTTACCGCGTGTATCCGTATAAGTCCGGTATTTCTCCTGCGGGTCTAGGTTTTCACCGGAGGGGGGCTACGGAGCGTCCGGAACCTTTCACAAGCTAGAGGGTGCCATACCATGTTATTATATGTGTGTTGTGGTCTTTGGATGGCAAAGATTGCACTCCGGGGTGTGACCCGCTTCACCGACGTCCGTTTCTCCCTCGTGAGTTTACATGCGCTTATAGGGTGAAACTCCCTTATCGGACGAAAGTCGGGAATCTTCCGAAGAGTTGGGTTCTACCAACTTGTTTTATGTTCCTATGGGCTACCCTAACACAAACAAGCAGCTGGTTCCACAATGCTACCCCTTTCGACGCCGTTACCGCGTGTATCCGTATAAGTCCGGTATTTCTCCTGCGGGTCTAGGTTTTCACCGGAGGGGGGCTACGGAGCGTCCGGAACCTTTCACAAGCTAGAGGGTGCCATACCATGTTATTATATGTGTGTTGTGGTCTTTGGATGGCAAAGATTGCACTCCGGGGTGTGACCGCTTCACCGACGTCCGTTTCTCCCTCGTGAGTTTACATGCGCTTATAGGGTGAAACTCCCTTATCGGACGAAACGTCGGGAATCTTCCGAAGAGTTGGGTTCTACCAACTTGTTTTATGTTCCTATGGGCTACCCTAACACAAACAAGCAGCTGGTTCCACAATGCTACCCCCTTTCGACGCCGTTACCGCGTGTATCCGTATAAGTCCGGTATTTCTCCTGCGGGTCTAGGTTTTCACCGGAGGGGGGCTACGGAGCGTCCGGAACCTTTCACAAGCTAGAGGGTGCCATACCATGTTATTATATGTGTGTTGTGGTCTTTGGATGGCAAAGATTGCACTCCGGGGTGTGACCCGCTTCACCGACGTCGTTTCTCCCTCGTGAGTTTACATGCGCTTATAGGGTGAAACTCCCTTATCGGACGAAACGTCGGGAATCTTCCGAAGAGTTGGGTTCTACCAACTTGTTTTATGTTCCTATGGGCTACCCTAACACAAACAAGCAGCTGGTTCCACAATGCTACCCCCTTTCGACGCCGTTACCGCGTGTATCCGTATAAGTCCGGTATTTCTCCTGCGGGTCTAGGTTTTCACCGGAGGGGGGCTACGGAGCGTCCGGAACCTTTCACAAGCTAGAGGGTGCCATACCATGTTATTATATGTGTGTTGTGGTCTTTGGATGGCAAAGATTGCACTCCGGGGTGTGACCCGCTTCACCGACGTCCGTTTCTCCCTCGTGAGTTTACATGCGCTTATAGGGTGAAACTCCCTTATCGGACGAAACGTCGGGAATCTTCCGAAGAGTTGGGTTCTACCAACTTGTTTTATGTTCCTATGGGCTACCCTAACAAACAAGCAGCTGGTTCCACAATGCTACCCCCTTTCGACGCCGTTACCGCGTGTATCCGTATAAGTCCGGTATTTCTCCTGCGGGTCTAGGTTTTCACCGGAGGGGGGCTACGGAGCGTCCGGAACCTTTCACAAGCTAGAGGGTGCCATACCATGTTATTATATGTGTGTTGTGGTCTTTGGATGGCAAAGATTGCACTCCGGGGTGTGACCCGCTTCACCGACGTCCGTTTCTCCCTCGTGAGTTTACATGCGCTTATAGGGTGAAACTCCCTTATCGGACGAAACGTCGGGAATCTTCCGAAGAGTTGGGTTCTACCAACTTGTTTTATGTTCCTATGGGCTACCCTAACACAAACAAGCAGCTGGTTCCACAATGCTACCCCCTTTCGACGCCGTTACCGCGTGTATCCGTATAAGTCCGGTATTTCTCCTGCGGGTCTAGGTTTTCACCGGGGGGGGCTACGGAGCGTCCGGAACCTTTCACAAGCTAGAGGGTGCCATACCATGTTATTATATGTGTGTTGTGGTCTTTGGATGGCAAAGATTGCACTCCGGGGTGTGACCCGCTTCACCGACGTCCGTTTCTCCCTCGTGAGTTTACATGCGCTTATAGGGTGAAACTCCCTTATCGGACGAAACGTCGGGAATCTTCCGAAGAGTTGGGTTCTACCAACTTGTTTTATGTTCCTATGGGCTACCCCTAACAAGCAGCTGGTTCCACAATGCTACCCCCTTTCGACGCCGTTACCGCGTGTATCCGTATAAGTCCGGTATTTCTCCTGCGGGTCTAGGTTTTCACCGGAGGGGGGCTACGGAGCGTCCGGAACCTTTCACAAGCTAGAGGGTGCCATACCATGTTATTATATGTGTGTTGTGGTCTTTGGATGGCAAAGATTGCACTCCGGGGTGTGACCCGCTTCACCGACGTCCGTTTCTCCCTCGTGAGTTTACATGCGCTTATAGGGTGAAACTCCCTTATCGGACGAAACGTCGGGAATCTTCCGAAGAGTTGGGTTCTACCAACTTGTTTTATGTTCCTATGGGCTACTAACACAAACAAGCAGCTGGTTCCACAATGCTACCCCTTTCGACGCCGTTACCGCGTGTATCCGTATAAGTCCGGTATTTCTCCTGCGGGTCTAGGTTTTCACCGGAGGGGGGCTACGGAGCGTCCGGAACCTTTCACAAGCTAGAGGGTGCCATACCATGTTATTATATGTGTGTTGTGGTCTTTGGATGGCAAAGATTGCACTCCGGGGTGTGACCCGCTTCACCGACGTCCGTTTCTCCCTCGTGAGTTTACATGCGCTTATAGGGTGAAACTCCCTTATCGGACGAAACGTCGGGAATCTTCCGAAGAGTTGGGTTCTACCAACTTGTTTTATGTTCCTATGGGCTACCCTAACACAAACAAGCTGGTTCCACAATGCTACCCCCTTTCGACGCCGTTACCGCGTGTATCCGTATAAGTCCGGTATTTCTCTGCGGGTCTAGGTTTTCACCGGAGGGGGCTACGGAGCGTCCGGAACCTTTCACAAGCTAGAGGGTGCCATACCATGTTATTATATGTGTGTTGTGGTCTTTGGATGGCAAAGATTGCACTCCGGGGTGTGACCCGCTTCACCGACGTCCGTTTCTCCCTCGTGAGTTTACATGCGCTTATAGGGTGAAACTCCCTTATCGGACGAAACGTCGGGAATCTTCCGAAGAGTTGGGTTCTACCAACTTGTTTTATGTTCCTATGGGCTACCCTAACACAAACAAGCAGCTGGTTCCACAATGCTACCCCCTTTCGACGCCGTTACCGCGTGTATCCGTATAAGTCCGGTATTTCTCCTGCGGGTCTAGGTTTTCACCGGAGGGGGGCTACGGAGCGTCCGGAACCTTTCACAAGCTAGAGGGTGCCATACCATGTTATTATATGTGTGTTGTGGTCTTTGGATGGCAAAGATTGCACTCCGGGGTGTGACCCGCTTCACCGACGTCCGTTTCTCCCTCGTGAGTTTACATGCGCTTATAGGGTGAAACTCCCTTATCGGACGAAACGTCGGGAATCTTCCGAAGAGTTGGGTTCTACCAACTTGTTTTATGTTCCTATGGGCTACCTAACACAAACAAGCAGCTGGTTCCACAATGCTACCCCCTTTCGACGCCGTTACCGCGTGTATCCGTATAAGTCCGGTATTTCTCCTGCGGGTCTAGGTTTTCACCGGAGGGGGGCTACGGAGCGTCCGGAACCTTTCACAAGCTAGAGGGTGCCATACCATGTTTTATATGTGTGTTGTGGTCTTTGGATGGCAAAGATTGCACTCCGGGGTGTGACCCGCTTCACCGACGTCCGTTTCTCCTCGTGAGTTTACATGCGCTTATAGGGTGAAACTCCCTTATCGGACGAAACGTCGGGAATCTTCCGAAGAGTTGGGTTCTACCAACTTGTTTTATGTTCCTATGGGCTACCCTAACACAAACAAGCAGCTGGTTCCACAATGCCCCCTTTCGACGCCGTTACCGCGTGTATCCGTATAAGTCCGGTATTTCTCCTGCGGGTCTAGGTTTTCACCGGAGGGGGGCTACGGAGCGTCCGGAACCTTTCACAAGCTAGAGGGTGCCATACCATGTTATTATATGTGTGTTGTGGTCTTTGGATGGCAAAGATTGCACTCCGGGGTGTGACCCGCTTCACCGACGTCCGTTTCTCCCTCGTGAGTTTACATGCGCTTATAGGGTGAAACTCCCTTATCGGACGAAACGTCGGGAATCTTCCGAAGAGTTGGGTTCTACCAACTTGTTTTATGTTCCTATGGGCTACCCTAACACAAACAAGCAGCTGGTTCCACAATGCTACCCCTTTCGACGCCGTTACCGCGTGTATCCGTATAAGTCCGGTATTTCTCCTGCGGGTCTAGGTTTTCACCGGAGGGGGGCTACGGAGCGTCCGGAACCTTTCACAAGCTAGAGGGTGCCATACCATGTTATTATATGTGTGTTGTGGTCTTTGGATGGCAAAGATTGCACTCCGGGGTGTGACCCGCTTCACCGACGTCCGTTTCTCCCTCGTGAGTTTACATGCGCTTATAGGGTGAAACTCCCTTATCGGACGAAACGTCGGGAATCTTCCGAAGAGTTGGGTTCTACCAACTTGTTTTATGTTCCTATGGGCTACCCTAACACAAACAAGCAGCTGGTTCCACAATGCTACCCCTTTCGACGCCGTTACCGCGTGTATCCGTATAAGTCCGGTATTTCTCCTGCGGGTCTAGGTTTTCACCGGAGGGGGCTACGGAGCGTCCGGAACCTTTCACAAGCTAGAGGGTGCCATACCATGTTATTATATGTGTGTTGTGGTCTTTGGATGGCAAAGATTGCACTCCGGGGTGTGACCCGCTTCACCGACGTCCGTTTCTCCCTCGTGAGTTTACATGCGCTTATAGGGTGAAACTCCCTTATCGGACGAAACGTCGGGAATCTTCCGAAGAGTTGGGTTCTACCAACTTGTTTTATGTTCCTATGGGCTACCCTAACACAAACAAGCAGCTGGTTCCACAATGCTACCCCCTTTCGACGCCGTTACCGCGTGTATCCGTATAAGTCCGGTATTTCTCCTGCGGGTCTAGGTTTTCACCGGAGGGGGGCTACGGAGCGTCCGGAACCTTTCACAAGCTAGAGGGTGCCATACCATGTTATTATATGTGTGTTGTGGTCTTTGGATGGCAAAGATTGCACTCCGGGGTGTGACCCGCTTCACCGACGTCCGTTTCTCCCTCGTGAGTTTACATGCGCTTATAGGGTGAAACTCCCTTATCGGACGAAACGTCGGGAATCTTCCGAAGAGTTGGGTTCTACCAACTTGTTTTATGTTCCTATGGGCTACCCTAACACAAACAAGCAGCTGGTTCCACAATGCTACCCCCTTTCGACGCCGTTACCGCGTGTATCCGTATAAGTCCGGTATTTCTCCTGCGGGTCTAGGTTTTCACCGGAGGGGGGCTACGGAGCGTCCGGAACCTTTCACAAGCTAGAGGGTGCCATACCATGTTATTATATGTGTGTTGTGGTCTTTGGATGGCAAAGATTGCACTCCGGGGTGTGACCCGCTTCACCGACGTCCGTTTCTCCCTCGTGAGTTTACATGCGCTTATAGGGTGAAACTCCCTTATCGGACGAAACGTCGGGAATCTTCCGAAGAGTTGGGTTCTACCAACTTGTTTTATGTTCCTATGGGCTACCCTAACACAAACAAGCATGGTTCCACAATGCTACCCCTTTCGACGCCGTTACCGCGTGTATCCGTATAAGTCCGGTATTTCTCCTGCGGGTCTAGGTTTTCACCGGAGGGGGGCTACGGAGCGTCCGGAACCTTTCACAAGCTAGAGGGTGCCATACCATGTTATTATATGTGTGTTGTGGTCTTTGGATGGCAAAGATTGCACTCCGGGGTGTGACCCGCTTCACCGACGTCCGTTTCTCCCTCGTGAGTTTACATGCGCTTATAGGGTGAAACTCCCTTATCGGACGAAACGTCGGGAATCTTCCGAAGAGTTGGGTTCTACCAACTTGTTTTATTCCTATGGGCTACCCTAACACAAACAAGCAGCTGGTTCCACAATGCTACCCCCTTTCGACGCCGTTACCGCGTGTATCCGTATAAGTCCGGTATTTCTCCTGCGGGTCTAGGTTTTCACCGGAGGGGGGCTACGGAGCGTCCGGAACCTTTCACAAGCTAGAGGGTGCCATACCATGTTATTATATGTGTGTTGTGGTCTTTGGATGGCAAAGATTGCACTCCGGGGTGTGACCCGCTTCACCGACGTCCGTTTCTCCCTCGTGAGTTTACATGCGCTTATAGGGTGAAACTCCCTTATCGGACGAAACGTCGGGAATCTTCCGAAGAGTTGGGTTCTACCAACTTGTTTTATGTTCCTATGGGCTACCCTAACACAAACAAGCAGCTGGTTCCACAATGCTACCCCCTTTCGACGCCGTTACCGCGTGTATCCGTATAAGTCCGGTATTTCTCCTGCGGGTCTAGGTTTTCACCGGAGGGGGGCTACGGAGCGTCCGGAACCTTTCACAAGCTAGAGGGTGCCATACCATGTTATTATATGTGTGTTGTGGTCTTTGGATGGCAAAGATTGCACTCCGGGGTGTGACCCGCTTCACCGACGTCCGTTTCTCCCTCGTGAGTTTACATGCGCTTATAGGGTGAAACTCCCTTATCGGACGAAACGTCGGGAATCTTCCGAAGAGTTGGGTTCTACCAACTTGTTTTATGTTCCTATGGGCTACCCTAACACAAACAAGCAGCTGGTTCCACAATGCTACCCCCTTTCGACGCCGTTACCGCGTGTATCCGTATAAGTCCGGTATTTCTCCTGCGGGTCTAGGTTTTCACCGGAGGGGGGCTACGGAGCGTCCGGAACCTTTCACAAGCTAGAGGGTGCCATACCATGTTATTATATGTGTGTTGTGGTCTTTGGATGGCAAAGATTGCACTCCGGGGTGTGACCCGCTTCACCGACGTCCGTTTCTCCCTCGTGAGTTTACATGCGCTTATAGGGTGAAACTCCCTTATCGGACGAAACGTCGGGAATCTTCCGAAGAGTTGGGTTCTACCAACTTGTTTTATGTTCCTATGGGCTACCCTAACACAAACAAGCAGCTGGTTCCACAATGCTACCCCCTTTCGACGCCGTTACCGCGTGTATCCGTATAAGTCCGGTATTTCTCCTGCGGGTCTAGGTTTTCACCGGAGGGGGGCTACGGAGCGTCCGGAACCTTTCACAAGCTAGAGGGTGCCATACCATGTTATTATATGTGTGTTGTGGTCTTTGGATGGCAAAGATTGCACTCCGGGGTGTGACCCGCTTCACCGACGTCCGTTTCTCCCTCGTGAGTTTACATGCGCTTATAGGGTGAAACTCCCTTATCGGACGAAACGTCGGGAATCTTCCGAAGAGTTGGGTTCTACCAACTTGTTTTATGTTCCTATGGGCTACCCTAACACAAACAAGCTGGTTCCACAATGCTACCCCCTTTCGACGCCGTTACCGCGTGTATCCGTATAAGTCCGGTATTTCTCCTGCGGGTCTAGGTTTTCACCGGAGGGGGGCTACGGAGCGTCCGGAACCTTTCACAAGCTAGAGGGTGCCATACCATGTTATTATATGTGTGTTGTGGTCTTTGGATGGCAAAGATTGCACTCCGGGGTGTGACCCGCTTCACCGACGTCCGTTTCTCCCTCGTGAGTTTACATGCGCTTATAGGGTGAAACTCCCTTATCGGACGAAACGTCGGGAATCTTCCGAAGAGTTGGGTTCTACCAACTTGTTTTATGTTCCTATGGGCTACCCTAACACAAACAAGCAGCTGGTTCCACAATGCTACCCCCTTTCGACGCCGTTACCGCGTGTATCCGTATAAGTCCGGTATTTCTCCTGCGGGTCTAGGTTTTCACCGGAGGGGGGCTACGGAGCGTCCGGAACCTTTCACAAGCTAGAGGGTGCCATACCATGTTATTATATGTGTGTTGTGGTCTTTGGATGGCAAAGATTGCACTCCGGGGTGTGACCCGCTTCACCGACGTCCGTTTCTCCCTCGTGAGTTTACATGCGCTTATAGGGTGAAACTCCCTTATCGGACGAAACGTCGGGAATCTTCCGAAGAGTTGGGTTCTACCAACTTGTTTTATGTTCCTATGGGCTACCCTAACACAAACAAGCAGCTGGTTCCACAATGCTACCCCCTTTCGACGCCGTTACCGCGTGTATCCGTATAAGTCCGGTATTTCTCCTGCGGGTCTAGGTTTTCACCGGAGGGGGGCTACGGAGCGTCCGGAACCTTTCACAAGCTAGAGGGTGCCATACCATGTTATTATATGTGTGTTGTGGTCTTTGGATGGCAAAGATTGCACTCCGGGGTGTGACCCGCTTCACCGACGTCCGTTTCTCCCTCGTGAGTTTACATGCGCTTATAGGGTGAAACTCCCTTATCGGACGAAACGTCGGGAATCTTCCGAAGAGTTGGGTTCTACCAACTTGTTTTATGTTCCTATGGGCTACCCTAACACAAACAAGCAGCTGGTTCCACAATGCTACCCCCTTTCGACGCCGTTACCGCGTGTATCCGTATAAGTCCGGTATTTCTCCTGCGGGTCTAGGTTTTCACCGGAGGGGGGCTACGGAGCGTCCGGAACCTTTCACAAGCTAGAGGGTGCCATACCATGTTATTATATGTGTGTTGTGGTCTTTGGATGGCAAAGATTGCACTCCGGGGTGTGACCCGCTTCACCGACGTCCGTTTCTCCCTCGTGAGTTTACATGCGCTTATAGGGTGAAACTCCCTTATCGGACGAAACGTCGGGAATCTTCCGAAGAGTTGGGTTCTACCAACTTGTTTTATGTTCCTATGGGCTACCCTAACACAAACAAGCAGCTGGTTCCACAATGCTACCCCCTTTCGACGCCGTTACCGCGTGTATCCGTATAAGTCCGGTATTTCTCCTGCGGGTCTAGGTTTTCACCGGAGGGGGGCTACGGAGCGTCCGGAACCTTTCACAAGCTAGAGGGTGCCATACCATGTTATTATATGTGTGTTGTGGTCTTTGGATGGCAAAGATTGCACTCCGGGGTGTGACCCGCTTCACCGACGTCCGTTTCTCCCTCGTGAGTTTACATGCGCTTATAGGGTGAAACTCCCTTATCGGACGAAACGTCGGGAATCTTCCGAAGAGTTGGGTTCTACCAACTTGTTTTATGTTCCTATGGGCTACCCTAACACAAACAAGCAGGTTCCACAATGCTACCCCCTTTCGACGCCGTTACCGCGTGTATCCGTATAAGTCCGGTATTTCTCCTGCGGGTCTAGGTTTTCACCGGAGGGGGGCTACGGAGCGTCCGGAACCTTTCACAAGCTAGAGGGTGCCATACCATGTTATTATATGTGTGTTGTGGTCTTTGGATGGCAAAGATTGCACTCCGGGGTGTGACCCGCTTCACCGACGTCCGTTTCTCCCTCGTGAGTTTACATGCGCTTATAGGGTGAAACTCCCTTATCGGACGAAACGTCGGGAATCTTCCGAAGAGTTGGGTTCTACCAACTTGTTTTATGTTCCTATGGGCTACCCTAACACAAACAAGCAGCTGGTTCCACAATGCTACCCCCTTTCGACGCCGTTACCGCGTGTATCCGTATAAGTCCGGTATTTCTCCTGCGGGTCTAGGTTTTCACCGGAGGGGGGCTACGGAGCGTCCGGAACCTTTCACAAGCTAGAGGGTGCCATACCATGTTATTATATGTGTGTTGTGGTCTTTGGATGGCAAAGATTGCACTCCGGGGTGTGACCCGCTTCCGACGTCCGTTTCTCCCTCGTGAGTTTACATGCGCTTATAGGGTGAAACTCCCTTATCGGACGAAACGTCGGGAATCTTCCGAAGAGTTGGGTTCTACCAACTTGTTTTATGTTCCTATGGGCTACCCTAACACAAACAAGCAGCTGGTTCCACAATGCTACCCCCTTTCGACGCCGTTACCGCGTGTATCCGTATAAGTCCGGTATTTCTCCTGCGGGTCTAGGTTTTCACCGGGGGGGCTACGGAGCGTCCGGAACCTTTCACAAGCTAGAGGGTGCCATACCATGTTATTATATGTGTGTTGTGGTCTTTGGATGGCAAAGATTGCACTCCGGGGTGTGACCCGCTTCACCGACGTCCGTTTCTCCCTCGTGAGTTTACATGCGCTTATAGGGTGAAACTCCCTTATCGGACGAAACGTCGGGAATCTTCCGAAGAGTTGGGTTCTACCAACTTGTTTTATGTTCCTATGGGCTACCCTAACACAAACAAGCAGCTGGTTCCACAATGCTACCCCCTTTCGACGCCGTTACCGCGTGTATCCGTATAAGTCCGGTATTTCTCCTGCGGGTCTAGGTTTTCACCGGAGGGGGGCTACGGAGCGTCCGGAACCTTTCACAAGCTAGAGGGTGCCATACCATGTTATTATATGTGTGTTGTGGTCTTTGGATGGCAAAGATTGCACTCCGGGGTGTGACCCGCTTCACCGACGTCCGTTTCTCCCTCGTGAGTTTACATGCGCTTATAGGGTGAAACTCCCTTATCGGACGAAACGTCGGGAATCTTCCGAAGAGTTGGGTTCTACCAACTTGTTTTATGTTCCTATGGGCTACCCTAACACAAACAAGCATGGTTCCACAATGCTACCCCCTTTCGACGCCGTTACCGCGTGTATCCGTATAAGTCCGGTATTTCTCCTGCGGGTCTAGGTTTTCACCGGAGGGGGGCTACGGAGCGTCCGGAACCTTTCACAAGCTAGAGGGTGCCATACCATGTTATTATATGTGTGTTGTGGTCTTTGGATGGCAAAGATTGCACTCCGGGGTGTGACCCGCTTCACCGACGTCCGTTTCTCCCTCGTGAGTTTACATGCGCTTATAGGGTGAAACTCCCTTATCGGACGAAACGTCGGGAATCTTCCGAAGAGTTGGGTTCTACCAACTTGTTTTATGTTCCTATGGGCTACCCTAACACAAACAGCTGGTTCCACAATGCTACCCCCTTTCGACGCCGTTACCGCGTGTATCCGTATAAGTCCGGTATTTCTCCTGCGGGTCTAGGTTTTCACCGGAGGGGGGCTACGGAGCGTCCGGAACCTTTCACAAGCTAGAGGGTGCCATACCATGTTATTATATGTGTGTTGTGGTCTTTGGATGGCAAAGATTGCACTCCGGGGTGTGACCCGCTTCACCGACGTCCGTTTCTCCCTCGTGAGTTTACATGCGCTTATAGGGTGAAACTCCCTTATCGGACGAAACGTCGGGAATCTTCCGAAGAGTTGGGTTCTACCAACTTGTTTTATGTTCCTATGGGCTACCCTAACACAAACAAGCAGCTGGTTCCACAATGCTACCCCCTTTCGACGCCGTTACCGCGTGTATCCGTATAAGTCCGGTATTTCTCCTGCGGGTCTAGGTTTTCACCGGAGGGGGGCTACGGAGCGTCCGGAACCTTTCACAAGCTAGAGGGTGCCATACCATGTTATTATATGTGTGTTGTGGTCTTTGGATGGCAAAGATTGCACTCCGGGGTGTGACCCGCTTCACCGACGTCCGTTTCTCCCTCGTGAGTTTACATGCGCTTATAGGGTGAAACTCCCTTATCGGACGAAACGTCGGGAATCTTCCGAAGAGTTGGGTTCTACCAACTTGTTTTATGTTCCTATGGGCTACCCTAACACAAACAAGCAGCTGGTTCCACAATGCTACCCCCTTTCGACGCCGTTACCGCGTGTATCCGTATAAGTCCGGTATTTCTCCTGCGGGTCTAGGTTTTCACCGGAGGGGGGCTACGGAGCGTCCGGAACCTTTCACAAGCTAGAGGGTGCCATACCATGTTATTATATGTGTGTTGTGGTCTTTGGATGGCAAAGATTGCACTCCGGGGTGTGACCCGCTTCACCGACGTCCGTTTCTCCCTCGTGAGTTTACATGCGCTTATAGGGTGAAACTCCCTTATCGGACGAAACGTCGGGAATCTTCCGAAGAGTTGGGTTCTACCAACTTGTTTTATGTTCCTATGGGCTACCCTAACACAAACAAGCAGCTGGTTCCACAATGCTACCCCTTTCGACGCCGTTACCGCGTGTATCCGTATAAGTCCGGTATTTCTCCTGCGGGTCTAGGTTTTCACCGGAGGGGGGCTACGGAGCGTCCGGAACCTTTCACAAGCTAGAGGGTGCCATACCATGTTATTATATGTGTGTTGTGGTCTTTGGATGGCAAAGATTGCACTCCGGGGTGTGACCCGCTTCACCGACGTCCGTTTCTCCCTCGTGAGTTTACATGCGCTTATAGGGTGAAACTCCCTTATCGGACGAAACGTCGGGAATCTTCCGAAGAGTTGGGTTCTACCAACTTGTTTTATGTTCCTATGGGCTACCCTAACACAAACAAGCAGCTGGTTCCACAATGCTACCCCTTTCGACGCCGTTACCGCGTGTATCCGTATAAGTCCGGTATTTCTCCTGCGGGTCTAGGTTTTCACCGGAGGGGGGCTACGGAGCGTCCGGAACCTTTCACAAGCTAGAGGGTGCCATACCATGTTATTATATGTGTGTTGTGGTCTTTGGATGGCAAAGATTGCACTCCGGGGTGTGACCCGCTTCACCGACGTCCGTTTCTCCCTCGTGAGTTTACATGCGCTTATAGGGTGAAACTCCCTTATCGGACGAAACGTCGGGAATCTTCCGAAGAGTTGGGTTCTACCAACTTGTTTTATGTTCCTATGGGCTACCCTAACACAAACAAGCAGCTGGTTCCACAATGCTACCCCCTTTCGACGCCGTTACCGCGTGTATCCGTATAAGTCCGGTATTTCTCCTGCGGGTCTAGGTTTTCACCGGAGGGGGGCTACGGAGCGTCCGGAACCTTTCACAAGCTAGAGGGTGCCATACCATGTTATTATGTGTGTTGTGGTCTTTGGATGGCAAAGATTGCACTCCGGGGTGTGACCCGCTTCACCGACGTCCGTTTCTCCCTCGTGAGTTTACATGCGCTTATAGGGTGAAACTCCCTTATCGGACGAAACGTCGGGAATCTTCCGAAGAGTTGGGTTCTACCAACTTGTTTTATGTTCCTATGGGCTACCCTAACACAAACAAGCAGCTGGTTCCACAATGCTACCCCCTTTCGACGCCGTTACCGCGTGTATCCGTATAAGTCCGGTATTTCTCCTGCGGGTCTAGGTTTTCACCGGAGGGGGGCTACGGAGCGTCCGGAACCTTTCACAAGCTAGAGGGTGCCATACCATGTTATTATATGTGTGTTGTGGTCTTTGGATGGCAAAGATTGCACTCCGGGGTGTGACCCGCTTCACCGACGTCCGTTTCTCCCTCGTGAGTTTACATGCGCTTATAGGGTGAAACTCCCTTATCGGACGAAACGTCGGGAATCTTCCGAAGAGTTGGGTTCTACCAACTTGTTTTATGTTCCTATGGGCTACCCTAACACAAACAAGCAGCTGGTTCCACAATGCTACCCCCTTTCGACGCCGTTACCGCGTGTATCCGTATAAGTCCGGTATTTCTCCTGGTCTAGGTTTTCACCGGAGGGGGGCTACGGAGCGTCCGGAACCTTTCACAAGCTAGAGGGTGCCATACCATGTTTTATATGTGTGTTGTGGTCTTTGGATGGCAAAGATTGCACTCCGGGGTGTGACCCGCTTCACCGACGTCCGTTTCTCCCTCGTGAGTTTACATGCGCTTATAGGGTGAAACTCCCTTATCGGACGAAACGTCGGGAATCTTCCGAAGAGTTGGGTTCTACCAACTTGTTTTATGTTCCTATGGGCTACCCTAACACAAACAAGCAGCTGGTTCCACAATGCTACCCCCTTTCGACGCCGTTACCGCGTGTATCCGTATAAGTCCGGTATTTCTCCTGCGGGTCTAGGTTTTCACCGGAGGGGGGCTACGGAGCGTCCGGAACCTTTCACAAGCTAGAGGGTGCCATACCATGTTTTATATGTGTGTTGTGGTCTTTGGATGGCAAAGATTGCACTCCGGGGTGTGACCCGCTTCACCGACGTCCGTTTTCCCTCGTGAGTTTACATGCGCTTATAGGGTGAAACTCCCTTATCGGACGAAACGTCGGGAATCTTCCGAAGAGTTGGGTTCTACCAACTTGTTTTATGTTCCTATGGGCTACCCTAACACAAACAAGCAGCTGGTTCCACAATGCTACCCCTTTCGACGCCGTTACCGCGTGTATCCGTATAAGTCCGGTATTTCTCCTGCGGGTCTAGGTTTTCACCGGAGGGGGGCTACGGAGCGTCCGGAACCTTTCACAAGCTAGAGGGTGCCATACCATGTTATTATATGTGTGTTGTGGTCTTTGGATGGCAAAGATTGCACTCCGGGGTGTGACCCGCTTCACCGACGTCCGTTTCTCCCTCGTGAGTTTACATGCGCTTATAGGGTGAAACTCCCTTATCGGACGAAACGTCGGGAATCTTCCGAAGAGTTGGGTTCTACCAACTTGTTTTATGTTCCTATGGGCTACCCTAACACAAACAAGCAGGTTCCACAATGCTACCCCCTTTCGACGCCGTTACCGCGTGTATCCGTATAAGTCCGGTATTTCTCCTGCGGGTCTAGGTTTTCACCGGAGGGGGGCTACGGAGCGTCCGGAACCTTTCACAAGCTAGAGGGTGCCATACCATGTTATTATATGTGTGTTGTGGTCTTTGGATGGCAAAGATTGCACTCCGGGGTGTGACCCGCTTCACCGACGTCCGTTTCTCCCTCGTGAGTTTACATGCGCTTATAGGGTGAAACTCCCTTATCGGACGAAACGTCGGGAATCTTCCGAAGAGTTGGGTTCTACCAACTTGTTTTATGTTCCTATGGGCTACCCTAACACAAACAAGCAGCTGGTTCCACAATGCTACCCCTTTCGACGCCGTTACCGCGTGTATCCGTATAAGTCCGGTATTTCTCCTGCGGGTCTAGGTTTTCACCGGAGGGGGGCTACGGAGCGTCCGGAACCTTTCACAAGCTAGAGGGTGCCATACCATGTTATTATATGTGTGTTGTGGTCTTTGGATGGCAAAGATTGCACTCCGGGGTGTGACCCGCTTCACCGACGTCCGTTTCTCCCTCGTGAGTTTACATGCGCTTATAGGGTGAAACTCCCTTATCGGACGAAACGTCGGGAATCTTCCGAAGAGTTGGGTTCTACCAACTTGTTTTATGTTCCTATGGGCTACCCTAACACAAACAAGCAGCTGGTTCCACAATGCTACCCCCTTTCGACGCCGTTACCGCGTGTATCCGTATAAGTCCGGTATTTCTCCTGCGGGTCTAGGTTTTCACCGGAGGGGGGCTACGGAGCGTCCGGAACCTTTCACAAGCTAGAGGGTGCCATACCATGTTATTATATGTGTGTTGTGGTCTTTGGATGGCAAAGATTGCACTCCGGGGTGTGACCCGCTTCACCGACGTCCGTTTCTCCCTCGTGAGTTTACATGCGCTTATAGGGTGAAACTCCCTTATCGGACGAAACGTCGGGAATCTTCCGAAGAGTTGGGTTCTACCAACTTGTTTTATGTTCCTATGGGCTACCCTAACACAAACAAAGCTGGTTCCACAATGCTACCCCTTTCGACGCCGTTACCGCGTGTATCCGTATAAGTCCGGTATTTCTCCTGCGGGTCTAGGTTTTCACCGGAGGGGGGCTACGGAGCGTCCGGAACCTTTCACAAGCTAGAGGGTGCCATACCATGTTATTATATGTGTGTTGTGGTCTTTGGATGGCAAAGATTGCACTCCGGGGTGTGACCCGCTTCACCGACGTCCGTTTCTCCCTCGTGAGTTTACATGCGCTTATAGGGTGAAACTCCCTTATCGGACGAAACGTCGGGAATCTTCCGAAGAGTTGGGTTCTACCAACTTGTTTTATGTTCCTATGGGCTACCCTAACACAAACAAGCAGCTGGTTCCACAATGCTACCCCTTTCGACGCCGTTACCGCGTGTATCCGTATAAGTCCGGTATTTCTCCTGCGGGTCTAGGTTTTCACCGGAGGGGGGCTACGGAGCGTCCGGAACCTTTCACAAGCTAGAGGGTGCCATACCATGTTATTATATGTGTGTTGTGGTCTTTGGATGGCAAAGATTGCACTCCGGGGTGTGACCCGCTTCACCGACGTCCGTTTCTCCCTCGTGAGTTTACATGCGCTTATAGGGTGAAACTCCCTTATCGGACGAAACGTCGGGAATCTTCCGAAGAGTTGGGTTCTACCAACTTGTTTTATGTTCCTATGGGCTACCCTAACACAAACAAGCAGCTGGTTCCACAATGCTACCCCCTTTCGACGCCGTTACCGCGTGTATCCGTATAAGTCCGGTATTTCTCCTGCGGGTCTAGGTTTTCACCGGAGGGGGGCTACGGAGCGTCCGGAACCTTTCACAAGCTAGAGGGTGCCATACCATGTTATTATATGTGTGTTGTGGTCTTTGGATGGCAAAGATTGCACTCCGGGGTGTGACCCGCTTCACCGACGTCCGTTTCTCCCTCGTGAGTTTACATGCGCTTATAGGGTGAAACTCCCTTATCGGACGAAACGTCGGGAATCTTCCGAAGAGTTGGGTTCTACCAACTTGTTTTATGTTCCTATGGGCTACCCTAACACAAACAAGCAGCTGGTTCCACAATGCTACCCCCTTTCGACGCCGTTACCGCGTGTATCCGTATAAGTCCGGTATTTCTCCTGCGGGTCTAGGTTTTCACCGGAGGGGGGCTACGGAGCGTCCGGAACCTTTCACAAGCTAGAGGGTGCCTTACCTTGTTATTATATGTGTGTTGTGGTCCTTGGATGG
Organism: Alopecurus myosuroides; assembly: GCA_028641055.1. NCBI lineage: Eukaryota > Viridiplantae > Streptophyta > Magnoliopsida > Poales > Poaceae > Alopecurus > Alopecurus myosuroides. Next base: position 6,892,275 of record CM054063.1, on the reverse strand, counting down.
CAAAGATTGCACTCCGGGTGTGACCCGCTTCACCGACGTTCGTTTCTCCCTCGTGATGTTTACATGCGCTTATAGGGTGAAACTCCTTATCGGACCGGAAACTTCGGGAAATCTCCGAAGAGTTGGGTTCTACCAACTTGTTTTATGTTCCTATGGACTACCCTAACACAAACAAGCATCTGGTTCCACAATGCTACCCCCTTTCGACGCCGTTACCGCGTGTAATCCGTAAAAGTCCGGTATTCTCCTGCGGGTCTAGGTTTTCACCGGAGGGGGGCTACGGAGCGTCCGGAACCTTTCACAAGCTAGAGGGGTGCCATACCATTTATTATATGTGTGTTGTGGTCTTTGGATGGCAAAGATTGCACTCCGGGGTGTGACCCGCTTCACCGACGTCCGTTTCTTCCCTCGTGAGTTTACATGCGCTTATAGGGTGAAACTCCCTTATCGGACGAAACGTCGCGGAATCTTCCAGAAGATTTGGGTTCTACCAACTGTTTTATGTTCCTATGGGATACCCTAACAACAAACAAGCATCTGGTTCCACAATGCTACCCCCCTTTCGACGCCGTTACCGCGTGTATCCGTATAAGTCTTTCTCCTGCGGGTCTAGGTTTTCACCGGAGGGGGGCTACGGAGCGTCCGGAACCTTTCACAAGCTAGAGGGTGCCATACCATGTTATATATGTGTGTTGTGGTCTTTGGATGGCAAAGATTGCACTCGGGGTGTGACCGCTTCACCGACGTCCGTTTCTCCCTCGTGAGTTTACATGCGCTTATAGGGTGAAACTCCCTTATCGGACGAAACGTCGGGAATCTTCCGAAGAGTTGGGTTCTACCAACTTGTTTTATGTTCCTATGGGCTACCCTAACACAAACAAGCATCTGGTTCCACAATGCTACCCCCTTTCGACGCCGTTACCGCGTGTATCCGTATAAGTCCGGTATTTCTCCTGCGGGTCTAGGTTTTCACCGGAGGGGGGCTACGGAGCGTCCGGAACCTTTCACAAGCTAGAGGGTGCATACCATGTTATTATATGTGTGTTGTGGTCTTTCGATGGCAAAGATTGCCTCCGGGGTGTGACCCGCTTCACCTCACCGACGTCCGTTTCTCCCTCGTGAGTTTACATGCGCTTATAGGGTGAAACTCCCTTATCGGACGAAACGTCGGGAATCTTCCGAAGAGTTGGGTTCTACCAACTTGTTTTATGTTCCTATGGGCTACCCTAACACAAACAAGCATCTGGTTCCACAATGCTACCCCCTTTCGACGCCGTTACCGCGTGTATCCGTATAAGTCCGGTATTTCTCCTGCGGGTCTAGGTTTTCACCGGAGGGGGGCTACGGAGCGTCCGGAACCTTTCACAAGCTAGAGGGTTCCATACCATGTTATTATATGTGTGTTGTGGTCTTTGGATGGCAAAGATTGCACTCCGGGGTGTGACCCGCTTCACCGACGTCCGTTTCTCCCTCGTGAGTTTACATGCGCTTATAGGGTGAAACTCCCTTATCGGACGAAACGTCGGGAATCTTCCGAAGAGTTGGGTTCTACCAACTTGTTTTATGTTCCTATGGGCTACCCTAACACAAACAAGCATATGGTTCCACAATGCTACCCCCTTTCGACGCCGTTACCGCGTGTATCCGTATAAGTCCGGTATTTCTCCTGCGGGTCTAGGTTTTCACCGGAGGGGGGCTACGGAGCGTCCGGAACCTTTCACAAGCTATAGGGTGCCATACCATGTTATTATATGTGTGTTGTGGTCTTTGGATGGCAAAGATTGCACTCCGGGGTGTGACCCGCTTCACCGACGTCCGTTTCTCCCTCGTGAGTTTACATGCGCTTATAGGGTGAAACTCCCTTATCGGACGAAACGTCGGGAATCTTCCGAAGAGTTGGGTTCTACCAACTTGTTTTATGTTCCTATGGTCTACCCTAACACAAACAAGCATCTGGTTCCACAATGCTACCCCCTTTCGATGCCGTTACCGCGTGTATCCGTATAAGTCCGGTATTTCTCCTGCGGGTCTAGGTTTTCACCGGAGGGGGGCTACGGAGCGTCCGGAACCTTTCACAAGCTAGAGGGTGCCATACCATGTTATTATATGTGTGTTGTGGTCTTTGGATGGCAAAGATTGCACTCCGGGGTGTGACCCGCTTCACCGACGTCCGTTTCTCCCTCGTGAGTTTACATGCGCTTATAGGGTGAAACTCCCTTATCGGACGAAACGTCGGGAATCTTCCGAAGAGTTGGGTTCTACCAACTTGTTTTATGTTCCTATGGGATACCCTAACACAAACAAGCATCTGGTTCCACAATGCTACCCCCCTTTCGACGCCGTTACCCGCGTGTATCCGTATAAGTCCGGTATTTCTCCTGCGGGTCTAGGTTTTCACCGGAGGGGGGCTACGGAGCGTCCGGAACCTTTCACAAGCTAGAGGGTGCCATACCATGTTATTATATGTGTGTTGTGGTCTTTGGATGGCAAAGATTGCACTCCGGGGTGTGACCCGCTTCACCGACGTCCGTTTCTCCCTCGTGAGTTTACATGCGCTTATAGGGTGAAACTCCCTTATCGGACGAAACGTCGGGACTGAAGATTTGGGTTCTACCAACTTGTTTTATGTTCCTATGGGCTACCCTAACACAAACAAGCATCTGGTTCCACAATGCTACCCCCTTTCGACGCCGTTACCGCGTGTATCCGTATAAGTCCGGTATTTCTCCTGCGGGTCTAGGTTTTCACCGGAGGGGGGCTACGGAGCGTCCGGAACCTTTCACAAGCTAGAGGGTGCCATACCATGTTATTATATGTGTGTTGTGGTCTTTGGATGGCAAAGATTGCACTCCGGGGTGTGACCCGCTTCACCGACGTCCGTTTCTCCCTCGTGAGTTTACATGCGCTTATAGGGTGAAACTCCCTTATCGGACGAAACGTCGGGAATCTTCCGAAGAGTTGGGTTCTACCAACTTGTTTTATGTTCCTATGGGCTACCCTAACACAAACAAGCATCTGGTTCCACAATGCTACCCCCTTTCGACGCCGTTACCGCGTGTATCCGTATAAGTCCGGTATTTCTCCTGCGGGTCTAGGTTTTCACCGGAGGGGGGCTACGGAGCGTCCGGAACCTTTCACAAGCTAGAGGGTGCCATACCATGTTATTATATGTGTGTTGTGGTCTTTGGATGGCAAAGATTGCACTCCGGGGTGTGACCCGCTTCACCGACGTCCGTTTCTCCCTCGTGAGTTTACATGCGCTTATAGGGTGAAACTCCCTTATCGGACGAAACGTCGGGAATCTTCCGAAGAGTTGGGTTCTACCAACTTGTTTTATGTTCCTATGGGATACCCTAACACAAACAAGCATCTGGTTCCACAATGCTACCCCCTTTCGACGCCGTTACCGCGTGTATCCGTATAAGTCCGGTATTTCTCCTACGGGTCTAGGTTTTCACCGGAGGGGGGCTACGGAGCGTCCGGAACCTTTCACAAGCTAGAGGGTGCCATACCATGTTATTATATGTGTGTTGTGGTCTTTGGATGGCAAAGATTGCACTCCGGGGTGTGACCCGCTTCACCGACGTCCGTTTCTCGTGAGTTTACATGCGCTTATAGGGTGAAACTCCCTTATCGGACGAAACGTCGGGAATCTTCCGAAGGGTTGGGTTCTACCAACTTGTTTTATGTTTCTATGGTCTACCCTAACACAAACAAGCATCTGGTTCCACAATGCTACCCCCTTTCGACGCCGTTACCGCGTGTATCCGTATAAGTCCGGTATTTCTCCTGCGGGTCTAGGTTTTCACCGGAGGGGGGCTACGGAGCGTCCGAAACCTTTCACAAGATAGAGGGTGCCATACCATGTTATTATATGTGTGTTGTGGTCTTTGGATGGCAAATATTGCACTCCGGGGTGTGACCCGCTTCACCGACGTCCGTTTCTCCCTCGTGAGTTTACATGCGCTTATAGGGTGAAACTCCCTTATCGGACGAAACGTCGGGAATCTTCCGAAGAGTTGGGTTCTACCAACTTGTTTTATGTTCCTATGGGCTACCCTAACACAAAAAAGCATCTGGTTGCACAATGCTACCATGCCGTTACCGCGTGTATCCGTATAAGTCCGGTATTTCTCCTGCGGGTCTAGGTTTTCACCGGAGGGGGGCTACGGAGCGTCCGGAACCTTTCACAAGCTAGAGGGTGCCATACCATGTTATTATATGTGTGTTGTGGTCTTTGGATGGCAAAGATTGCACTCCGGGGTGTGACCCGCTTCACCGACGTCCGTTTCTCCCTCGTGAGTTTACATGCGCTTATAGGGTGAAACTCCCTTATCGGACGAAACGTCGGGAATCTTCCGAAGAGTTGGGTTCTACCAACTTGTTTTATGTTCCTATGGGATACCCTAACACAAACAAGCATCTGGTTCCACAATGCTACCCCCTTTCGACGCCGTTACCGCGTGTATCCGTATAAGTCCGGTATTTCTCCTACGGGTCTAGGTTTTCACCGGAGGGGGGCTACGGAGCGTCCGGAACCTTTCACAAGCTAGAGGGTGCCATACCATGTTATTATATGTGTGTTGTGGTCTTTGGATGGCAAAGATTGCACTCCGGGGTGTGACCCGCTTCACCGACGTCCGTTTCTCCCTCGTGAGTTTACATGCGCTTATAGGGTGAAACTCCCTTATCGGACGAAACGTCGGGAATCTTCCGAAGGGTTGGGTTCTACCAACTTGTTTTATGTTTCTATGGTCTACCCTAACACAAACAAGCATCTGGTTCCACAATGCTACCCCCTTTCGACGCCGTTACCGCGTGTATCCGTATAAGTCCGGTATTTCTCCTACGGGTCTAGGTTTTCACCGGAGGGGGGCTACGGAGCGTCCGGAACCTTTCACAAGCTAGAGGGTGCCATACCATGTTATTATATGTGTGTTGTGGTCTTTGGATGGCAAAGATTGCACTCCGGGGTGTGACCCGCTTCACCGACGTCCGTTTCTCCCTCGTGAGTTTACATGCGCTTATAGGGTGAAACTCCCTTATCGGACGAAACGTCGGGAATCTTCCGAAGGGTTGGGTTCTACCAACTTGTTTTATGTTTCTATGGTCTACCCTAACACAAACAAGCATCTGGTTCCACAATGCTACCCCCTTTCGACGCCGTTACCGCGTGTATCCGTATAAGTCCGGTATTTCTCCTGCGGGTCTAGGTTTTCACCGGAGGGGGGCTACGGAGCGTCCGAAACCTTTCACAAGCTAGAGGGTGCCATACCATGTTATTATATGTGTGTTGTGGTCTTTGGATGGCAAATATTGCACTCCGGGGTGTGACCCGCTTCACCGACGTCCGTTTCTCCCTCGTGAGTTTACATGCGCTTATAGGGTGAAACTCCCTTATCGGACGAAACGTCGGGAATCTTCCGAAGAGTTGGGTTCTACCAACTTGTTTTATGTTCCTATGGGCTACCCTAACACAAAAAAAGCATCTGGTTGCACAATGCTACCCACTTTCGATGCCGTTACCGCGTGTATCCGTATAAGTCCGGTATTTCTCCTGCGGGTCTAGGTTTTCACCGGAGGGGGGCTACGGAGCGTCCGGAACCTTTCACAAGCTAGAGGGTGCCATACCATGTTATTATATGTGTGTTGTGGTCTTTGGATGGCAAAGATTGCACTCCGGGGTGTGACCCGCTTCACCGACGTCCGTTTCTCCCTCGTGAGTTTACATGCGCTTATAGGGTGAAACTCCCTTATCGGACGAAACGTCGGGAATCTTCCGAAGAGTTGGGTTCTACCAACTTGTTTTATGTTCCTATGGGATACCCTAACACAAACAAGCATCTGGTTCCACAATGCTACCCCCTTTCGACGCCGTTACCGCGTGTATCCGTATAAGTCCGGTATTTCTCCTACGGGTCTAGGTTTTCACCGGAGGGGGGCTACGGAGCGTCCGGAACCTTTCACAAGCTAGAGGGTGCCATACCATGTTATTATATGTGTGTTGTGGTCTTTGGATGGCAAAGATTGCACTCCGGGGTGTGACCCGCTTCACCGACGTCCGTTTCTCCCTCGTGAGTTTACATGCGCTTATAGGGTGAAACTCCCTTATCGGACGAAACGTCGGGAATCTTCCGAAGGGTTGGGTTCTACCAACTTGTTTTATGTTTCTATGGTCTACCCTAACACAAACAAGCATCTGGTTCCACAATGCTACCCCCTTTCGACGCCGTTACCGCGTGTATCCGTATAAGTCCGGTATTTCTCCTGCGGGTCTAGGTTTTCACCGGAGGGGGGCTACGGAGCGTCCGGAACCTTTCACAAGCTAGAGGGTACCATACCATGTTATTATATGTGTGTTGTGGTCTTTGGATGGCAAAGATTGCACTCCGGGGTGTGACCCGCTTCACCGACGTCCGTTTCTCCCTCGTGAGTTTACATGCGCTTATAGGGTGAAACTCCCTTATCGGACGAAACGTCGGGAATCTTCCGAAGAGTTGGGTTCTACCAACTTGTTTTATGTTCCTATGGGCTACCCTAACACAAACAAGCATATGGTTCCACAATGCTACCCCCTTTCGACGCCGTTACCGCGTGTATCCGTATAAGTCCGGTATTTCTCCTGCGGGTCTAGGTTTTCACCGGAGGGGGGCTACGGAGCGTCCGGAACCTTTCACAAGCTATAGGGTGCCATACCATGTTATTATATGTGTGTTGTGGTCTTTGGATGGCAAAGATTGCACTCCGGGGTGTGACCCGCTTCACCGACGTCCGTTTCTCCCTCGTGAGTTTACATGCGCTTATAGGGTGAAACTCCCTTATCGGACGAAACGTCGGGAATCTTCCGAAGAGTTGGGTTCTACCAACTTGTTTTATGTTCCTATGGGCTACCCTAACACAAACAAGCATCTGGTTCCACAATGCTACCCCCTTTCGATGCCGTTACCGCGTGTATCCGTATAAGTCCGGTATTTCTCCTGCGGGTCTAGGTTTTCACCGGAGGGGGGCTACGGAGCGTCCGGAACCTTTCACAAGCTAGAGGGTGCCATACCATGTTATTATATGTGTGTTGTGGTCTTTGGATGGCAAAGATTGCACTCCGGGGTGTGACCCGCTTCACCGACGTCCGTTTCTCCCTCGTGAGTTTACATGCGCTTATAGGGTGAAACTCCCTTATCGGACGAAACGTCGGGAATCTTCCGAAGAGTTGGGTTCTACCAACTTGTTTTATGTTCCTATGGGCTACCCTAACACAAACAAGCATCTGGTTCCACAATGCTACTCCCTTTCGACGCCGTTACCGCGTGTATCCGTATAAGTCCGGTATTTCTCCTGCGGGTCTAGGTTTTCACCGGAGGGGGGCTACGGAGCGTCCGGAACCTTTCACAAGCTAGAGGGTGCCATACCATGTTATTATATGTGTGTTGTGGTCTTTGGATGGCAAAGATTGCACTCCGGGGTGTGACCCGCTTCACCGACGTCCGTTTCTCCCTCGTGAGTTTACATGCGCTTATAGGGTGAAACTCCCTTATCGGACGAAACGTCGGGAATCTTCTGAAGATTTGGGTTCTACCAACTTGTTTTATGTTCCTATGGGCTACCCTAACACAAACAAGCATCTGGTTCCACAATGCTACCCCCTTTCGACGCCGTTACCGCGTGTATCCGTATAAGTCCGGTATTTCTCCTGCGGGTCTAGGTTTTCACCGGAGGGGGGCTACGGAGCGTCCGGAACCTTTCACAAGCTAGAGGGTGCCATACCATGTTATTATATGTGTGTTGTGGTCTTTGGATGGCAAAGATTGCACTCCGGGGTGTGACCCGCTTCACCGACGTCCGTTTCTCCCTCGTGAGTTTACATGCGCTTATAGGGTGAAACTCCCTTATCGGACGAAACGTCGGGAATCTTCCGAAGAGTTGGGTTCTACCAACTTGTTTTATGTTCCTATGGGCTACCCTAACACAAACAAGCATCTGGTTCCACAATGCTACCCCCTTTCGACGCCGTTACCGCGTGTATCCGTATAAGTCCGGTATTTCTCCTGCGGGTCTAGGTTTTCACCGGAGGGGGGCTACGGAGCGTCCGGAACCTTTCACAAGCTAGAGGGTGCCATACCATGTTATTATATGTGTGTTGTGGTCTTTGGATGGCAAAGATTGCACTCCGGGGTGTGACCCGCTTCACCGACGTCCGTTTCTCCCTCGTGAGTTTACATGCGCTTATAGGGTGAAACTCCCTTATCGGACGAAACGTCGGGAATCTTCCGAAGAGTTGGGTTCTACCAACTTGTTTTATGTTCCTATGGGATACCCTAACACAAACAAGCATCTGGTTCCACAATGCTACCCCCTTTCGACGCCGTTACCGCGTGTATCCGTATAAGTCCGGTATTTCTCCTACGGGTCTAGGTTTTCACCGGAGGGGGGCTACGGAGCGTCCGGAACCTTTCACAAGCTAGAGGGTGCCATACCATGTTATTATATGTGTGTTGTGGTCTTTGGATGGCAAAGATTGCACTCCGGGGTGTGACCCGCTTCACCGACGTCCGTTTCTCCCTCGTGAGTTTACATGCGCTTATAGGGTGAAACTCCCTTATCGGACGAAACGTCGGGAATCTTCCGAAGGGTTGGGTTCTACCAACTTGTTTTATGTTTCTATGGTCTACCCTAACACAAACAAGCATCTGGTTCCACAATGCTACCCCCTTTCGACGCCGTTACCGCGTGTATCCGTATAAGTCCGGTATTTCTCCTGCGGGTCTAGGTTTTCACCGGAGGGGGGCTACGGAGCGTCCGAAACCTTTCACAAGCTAGAGGGTGCCATACCATGTTATTATATGTGTGTTGTGGTCTTTGGATGGCAAAGATTGCACTCCGGGGTGTGACCCGCTTCACCGACGTCCGTTTCTCCCTCGTGAGTTTACATGCGCTTATAGGGTGAAACTCCCTTATCGGACGAAACGTCGGGAATCTTCCGAAGAGTTGGGTTCTACCAACTTGTTTTATGTTCCTATGGGCTACCCTAACACAAAAAAGCATCTGGTTGCACAATGCTACCCCCTTTCGATGCCGTTACCGCGTGTATCCGTATAAGTCCGGTATTTCTCCTGCGGGTCTAGGTTTTCACCGGAGGGGGGCTACGGAGCGTCCGGAACCTTTCACAAGCTAGAGGGTGCCATACCATGTTATTATATGTGTGTTGTGGTCTTTGGATGGCAAAGATTGCACTCCGGGGTGTGACCCGCTTCACGACGTCCGTTTCTCCCTCGTGAGTTTACATGCGCTTATAGGGTGAAACTCCCTTATCGGACGAAACGTCGGGAATCTTCCGAAGAGTTGGGTTCTACCAACTTGTTTTATGTTCCTATGGGCTACCCTAACACAAACAAGCATCTGGTTCCACAATGCTACCCCCTTTCGACGCCGTTACCGCGTGTATCCGTATAAGTCCGGTATTTCTCCTGCGGGTCTAGGTTTTCACCGGAGGGGGGCTACGGAGCGTCCGGAACCTTTCACAAGCTAGAGGGTGCCATACCATGTTATTATATGTGTGTTGTGGTCTTTGGATGGCAAAGATTGCACTCCGGGGTGTGACCCGCTTCACCGACGTCCGTTTCTCCCTCGTGAGTTTACATGCGCTTATAGGGTGAAACTCCCTTATCGGACGAAACGTCGGGAATCTTCCGAAGAGTTGGGTTCTACCAACTTGTTTTATGTTCCTATGGGCTACCCTAACACAAACAAGCATCTGGTTCCACAATGCTACCCCCTTTCGACGCCGTTACCGCGTGTATCCGTATAAGTCCGGTATTTCTCCTGCGGGTCTAGGTTTTCACCGGAGGGGGGCTACGGAGCGTCCGGAACCTTTCACAAGCTAGAGGGTGCCATACCATGTTATTATATGTGTGTTGTGGTCTTTGGATGGCAAAGATTGCACTCCGGGGTGTGACCCGCTTCACCGACGTCCGTTTCTCCCTCGTGAGTTTACATGCGCTTATAGGGTGAAACTCCCTTATCGGACGAAACGTCGGGAATCTTCCGAAGAGTTGGGTTCTACCAACTTTTTTTATGTTCCTATGGGCTACCCTAACACAAACAAGCATCTGGTTCCACAATGCTACCCCCTTTCGACGCCGTTACCGCGTGTATCCGTATAAGTCCGGTATTTCTCCCGCGGGTCTAGGTTTTCACCGGAGGGGGGCTACGGAGCGTCCGGAACCTTTCACAAGCTAGAGGGTGCCATACCATGTTATTATATGTGTGTTGTGGTCTTTGGATGGCAAATATTGCACTCCGGGGTGTGACCCGCTTCACCGACGTCCGTTTCTCCCTCGTGAGTTTACATGCGCTTATAGGGTGAAACTCCCTTATCGGACGAAACGTCGGGAATCTTCCGAAGAGTTGGGTTCTACCAACTTGTTTTATGTTCCTATGGGCTACCCTAACACAAACAAGCATCTGGTTCCACAATGCTACCCCCTTTCGACGCCGTTACCGCGTGTATCCGTATAAGTCCGGTATTTCTCCTGCGGGTCTAGGTTTTCACCGGAGGGGGGCTACGGAGCGTCCGGAACCTTTCACAAGCTAGAGGGTGCCATACCATGTTATTATATGTGTGTTGTGGTCTTTGGATGGCAAATATTGCACTCCGGGGTGTGACCCGCTTCACCGACGTCCGTTTCTCCCTCGTGAGTTTACATGCGCTTATAGGGTGAAACTCCCTTATCGGACGAAACGTCGGGAATCTTCCGAAGAGTTGGGTTCTACCAACTTTTTTTATGTTCCTATGGGCTACCCTAACACAAACAAGAATCTGGTTCCACAATGCTACCCCCTTTCGACGCCGTTACCGCGTGTATCCGTATAAGTCCGGTATTTCTCCTGCGGGTCTAGGTTTTCACCGGAGGGGGGCTACGGAGCGTCCGGAACCTTTCACAAGCTAGAGGGTGCCATACCATGTTATTATATGTGTGTTGTGGTCTTTGGATGGCAAAGATTGCACTCCGGGGTGTGACCCGCTTCACCGACGTCCGTTTCTCCCTCGTGAGTTTACATGCGCTTATAGGGTGAAACTCCCTTATCGGACGAAACGTCGGGAATCTTCCGAAGAGTTGGGTTCTACCAACTTGTTTTATGTTCCTATGGGCTACCCTAACACAAACAAGCATCTGGTTCCACAATGCTACCCCCTTTCGACGCCGTTACCGCGTGTATCCGTATAAGTCCGGTATTTCTCCTACGGGTCTAGGTTTTCACCGGAGGGGGGCTACGGAGCGTCCGGAACCTTTCACAAGCTAGAGGGTGCCATACCATGTTATTATATGTGTGTTGTGGTCTTTGGATGGCAAATATTGCACTCCGGGGTGTGACCCGCTTCACCGACGTCCGTTTCTCCCTCGTGAGTTTACATGCGCTTATAGGGTGAAACTCCCTTATCGGACGAAACGTCGGGAATCTTCCGAAGAGTTGGGTTCTACCAACTTGTTTTATGTTCCTATGGGCTACCCTAACACAAACAAGCATCTGGTTCCACAACGCTACCCCCTTTCGACGCCGTTACCGCGTGTATCCGTATAAGTCCGGTATTTCTCCTACGGGTCTAGGTTTTCACCGGAGGGGGGCTACGGAGCGTCCGGAACCTTTCACAAGATAGAGGGTGCCATACCATGTTATTATATGTGTGTTGTGGTCTTTGGATGGCAAAGATTGCACTCCGGGGTGTGACCCGCTTCACCGACGTCCGTTTCTCCCTCGTGAGTTTACATGCGCTTATAGGGTGAAACTCCCTTATCGGACGAAACGTCGGGAATCTTCCGAAGAGTTGGGTTCTACCAACTTGTTTTATGTTCCTATGGGCTACCCTAACACAAACAAGCATCTGGTTCCACAATGCTACCCCCTTTCGACGCCGTTACCGCGTGTATCCGTATAAGTCCGGTATTTCTCCTGCGGGTCTAGGTTTTCACCGGAGGGGGGCTACGGAGCGTCCGGAACCTTTCACAAGCTAGAGGGTGCCATACCATGTTATTATATGTGTGTTGTGGTCTTTGGATGGCAAAGATTGCACTCCGGGGTGTGACCCGCTTCACCGACGTCCGTTTCTCCCTCGTGAGTTTACATGCGCTTATAGGGTGAAACTCCCTTATCGGACGAAACGTCGGGAATCTTCTGAAGAGTTGGGTTCTACCAACTTTTTTTATGTTCCTATGGGCTACCCTAACACAAACAAGCATCTGGTTCCACAATGCTACCCCCTTTCGACGCCGTTACCGCGTGTATCCGTATAAGTCCGGTATTTCTCCTGTGGGTCTAGGTTTTCACCGGAGGGGGGCTACGGAGCGTCCGGAACCTTTCACAAGCTAGAGGGTGCCATACCATGTTATTATATGTGTGTTGTGGTCTTTGGATGGCAAATATTGCACTCCGGGGTGTGACCCGCTTCACCGACGTCCGTTTCTCCCTCGTGAGTTTACATGCGCTTATAGGGTGAAACTCCCTTATCGGACGAAACGTCGGGAATCTTCCGAAGAGTTGGGTTCTACCAACTTGTTTTATGTTCCTATGGGCTACCCTAACACAAACAAGCATCTGGTTCCACAATGCTACCCCCTTTCGACGCCGTTACCGCGTGTATCCGTATAAGTCCGGTATTTCTCCTGCGGGTCTAGGTTTTCACCGGAGGGGGGCTACGGAGCGTCCGGAACCTTTCACAAGCTAGAGGGTGCCATACCATGTTATTATATGTGTGTTGTGGTCTTTGGATGGCAAAGATTGCACTCCGGGGTGTGACCCGCTTCACCGACGTCCGTTTCTCCCTCGTGAGTTTACATGCGCTTATAGGGTGAAACTCCCTTATCGGACGAAACGTCGGGAATCTTCCGAAGAGTTGGGTTCTACCAACTTGTTTTATGTTCCTATGGGATACCCTAACACAAACAAGCATCTGGTTCCACAATGCTACCCCCTTTCGACGCCGTTACCGCGTGTATCCGTATAAGTCCGGTATTTCTCCTGCGGGTCTAGGTTTTCACCGGAGGGGGGCTACGGAGCGTCCGGAACCTTTCACAAGCTAGAGGGTGCCATACCATGTTATTATATGTGTGTTGTGGTCTTTGGATGGCAAAGATTGCACTCCGGGGTGTGACCCGCTTCACCGACGTCCGTTTCTCCCTCGTGAGTTTACATGCGCTTATAGGGTGAAACTCCCTTATCGGACGAAACGTCGGGAATCTTCCGAAGAGTTGGGTTCTACCAACTTGTTTTATGTTTCTATGGTCTACCCTAACACAAACAAGCATCTGGTTCCACAATGCTACCCCCTTTCGACGCCGTTACCGCGTGTATCCGTATAAGTCCGGTATTTCTCCTGCGGGTCTAGGTTTTCACCGGAGGGGGGCTACGGAGCGTCCGGAACCTTTCACAAGGTAGAGGGTGCCATACCATGTTATTATATGTGTGTTGTGGTCTTTGGATGGCAAAGATTGCACTCCGGGGTGTGACCCGCTTCACCGACGTCCGTTTCTCCCTCGTGAGTTTACATGCGCTTATAGGGTGAAACTCCCTTATCGGACGAAACGTCGGGAATCTTCCGAAGAGTTGGGTTCTACCAACTTGTTTTATGTTCCTATGGGCTACCCTAACACAAACAAGCATCTGGTTGCACAATGCTACCCCCTTTCGACGCCGTTACCGCGTGTATCCGTATAAGTCCGGTATTTCTCCTGCGGGTCTAGGTTTTCACCGGAGGGGGGCTACGGAGCGTCCGGAACCTTTCACAAGCTATAGGGTGCCATACCATGTTATTATATGTGTGTTGTGGTCTTTGGATGGCAAAGATTGCACTCCGGGGTGTGACCCGCTTCACCGACGTCCGTTTCTCCCTCGTGAGTTTACATGCGCTTATAGGGTGAAACTCCCTTATCGGACGAAACGTCGGGAATATTCTGAAGAGTTGGGTTCTACCAACTTGTTTTATGTTCCTATGGGCTACCCTAACACAAACAAGCATCTGGTTCCACAATGCTACCCCCTTTCGACGCCGTTACCGCGTGTATCCGTATAAGTCCGGTATTTCTCCTGCGGGTCTAGGTTTTCACCGGAGGGGGGCTACGGAGCGTCCGGAACCTTTCACAAGCTAGAGGGTGCCATACCATGTTATTATATGTGTGTTGTGGTCTTTGGATGGCAAAGATTGCACTCCGGGGTGTGACCCGCTTCACCGACGTCCGTTTCTCCCTCGTGAGTTTACATGCGCTTATAGGGTGAAACTCCCTTATCGGACGAAACGTCGGGAATCTTCCGAAGAGTTGGGTTCTACCAACTTGTTTTATGTTCCTATGGGCTACCCTAACACAAACAAGCATCTGGTTCCACAATGCTACCCCCTTTCGACGCCGTTACCGCGTGTATCCGTATAAGTCCGGTATTTCTCCTGCGGGTCTAGGTTTTCACCGGAGGGGGGCTACGGAGCGTCCGGAACCTTTCACAAGCTAGAGGGTGCCATACCATGTTATTATATGTGTGTTGTGGTCTTTGGATGGCAAAGATTGCACTCCGGGGTGTGACCCGCTTCACCGACGTCCGTTTCTCCCTCGTGAGTTTACATGCGCTTATAGGGTGAAACTCCCTTATCGGACGAAACGTCGGGAATCTTCCGAAGAGTTGGGTTCTACCAACTTGTTTTATGTTCCTATGGGCTACCCTAACACAAACAAGCATCTGGTTCCACAATGCTACCCCCTTTCGACGCCGTTACCGCGTGTATCCGTATAAGTCCGGTATTTCTCCCGCGGGTCTAGGTTTTCACCGGAGGGGGGCTACGGAGCGTCCGAAACCTTTCACAAGCTAGAGGGTGCCATACCATGTTATTATATGTGTGTTGTGGTCTTTGGATGGCAAATATTGCACTCCGGGGTGTGACCCGCTTCACCGACGTCCGTTTCTCCCTCGTGAGTTTACATGCGCTTATAGGGTGAAACTCCCTTATCGGACGAAACGTCGGGAATCTTCCGAAGAGTTGGGTTCTACAAACTTGTTTTATGTTCCTATGGGCTACCCTAACACAAACAAGCATCTGGTTCCACAATGCTACCCCCTTTCGACGCCGTTACCGCGTGTATCCGTATAAGTCCGGTATTTCTCCTGCGGGTCTAGGTTTTCACCGGAGGGGGGCTACGGAGCGTCCGGAACTTTTCACAAGCTAGAGGGTGCCATACCATGTTATTATATGTGTGTTGTGGTCTTTGGATGGCAAAGATTGCACTCCGGGGTGTGACCCGCTTCACCGACGTCCGTTTCTCCCTCGTGAGTTTACATGCGCTTATAGGGTGAAACTCCCTTATCGGACGAAACGTCGGGAATCTTCCGAAGAGTTGGGTTCTACCAACTTGTTTTATGTTCCTATGGGCTACCCTAACACAAACAAGCATCTGGTTCCACAATGCTACCCCCTTTCGACGCCGTTACCGCGTGTATCCGTATAAGTCCGGTATTTCTCCTGCGGGTCTAGGTTTTCACCGGAGGGGGGCTACGGAGCGTCCGGAACCTTTCACAAGCTAGAGGGTGCCATACCATGTTATTATATGTGTGTTGTGGTCTTTGGATGGCAAAGATTGCACTCCGGGGTGTGACCCGCTTCACCGACGTCCGTTTCTCCCTCGTGAGTTTACATGCGCTTATAGGGTGAAACTCCCTTATCGGACGAAACGTCGGGAATCTTCCGAAGAGTTGGGTTCTACCAACTTGTTTTATGTTCCTATGGGCTACCCTAACACAAACAAGCATCTGGTTCCACAATGCTACCCCCTTTCGACGCCGTTACCGCGTGTATCCGTATAAGTCCGGTATTTCTCCTGCGGGTCTAGGTTTTCACCGGAGGGGGGCTACGGAGCGTCCGGAACCTTTCACAAGCTAGAGGGTGCCATACCATGTTATTATATGTGTGTTGTGGTCTTTGGATGGCAAAGATTGCACTCCGGGGTGTGACCCGCTTCACCGACGTCCGTTTCTCCCTCGTGAGTTTACATGCGCTTATAGGGTGAAACTCCCTTATCGGACGAAACGTCGGGAATCTTCCGAAGAGTTGGGTTCTACCAACTTGTTTTATGTTCCTATGGGCTACCCTAACACAAACAAGCATCTGGTTCCACAATGCTACCCCCTTTCGACGCCGTTACCGCGTGTATCCGTATAAGTCCGGTATTTCTCCTGCGGGTCTAGGTTTTCACCGGAGGGGGGCTACGGAGCGTCCGGAACCTTTCACAAGCTAGAGGGTGCCATACCATGTTATTATATGTGTGTTGTGGTCTTTGGATGGCAAATATTGCACTCCGGGGTGTGACCCGCTTCACCGACGTCCGTTTCTCCCTCGTGAGTTTACATGCGCTTATAGGGTGAAACTCCCTTATCGGACGAAACGTCGGGAATCTTCCGAAGAGTTGGGTTCTACCAACTTGTTTTATGTTCCTATGGGCTACCCTAACACAAACAAGCATCTGGTTCCACAATGCTACCCCCTTTCGATGCCGTTACCGCGTGTATCCGTATAAGTCCGGTATTTCTCCTGCGGGTCTAGGTTTTCACCGGAGGGGGGCTACGGAGCGTCCGGAACCTTTCACAAGCTAGAGGGTGCCATACCATGTTATTATATGTGTGTTGTGGTCTTTGGATGGCAAAGATTGCACTCCGGGGTGTGACCCGCTTCACCGACGTCCGTTTCTCCCTCGTGAGTTTACATGCGCTTATAGGGTGAAACTCCCTTATCGGACGAAACGTCGGGAATCTTCCGAAGAGTTGGGTTATACCAACTTGTTTGATGTTCCTATGGGCTACCCTAACACAAACAAGCATCTGGTTCCACAATGCTACCCCCTTTCGACGCCGTTACCGCGTGTATCCGTATAAGTCCGGTATTTCTCCTGCGGGTCTAGGTTTTCACCGGAGGGGGGCTACGGAGCGTCCGGAACCTTTCACAATCTAGAGGGTGCCATACCATGTTATTATATGTGTGTTGTGGTCTTTGGATGGCAAAGATTGCACTCCGGGGTGTGACCCGCTTCACCGACGTCCGTTTCTCCCTCGTGAGTTTACATGCGCTTATAGGGTGAAACTCCCTTATCGG
This sequence comes from Alopecurus myosuroides, assembly GCA_028641055.1. Lineage (NCBI taxonomy): Eukaryota > Viridiplantae > Streptophyta > Magnoliopsida > Poales > Poaceae > Alopecurus > Alopecurus myosuroides. Next base: position 6,875,156 of record CM054063.1, on the reverse strand, counting down.
ACGAAACGTCGGGAATCTTCCGAAGAGTTGGGTTCTACCAACTTGTTTTATGTTCCTATGGGATACCCTAACACAAACAAGCATCTGGTTCCACAATGCTACCCCCTTTCGACGCCGTTACCGCGTGTATCCGTATAAGTCCGGTATTTCTCCTGCGGGTCTAGGTTTTCACCGGAGGGGGGCTACGGAGCGTCCGGAACCTTTCACAAGCTAGAGGGTGCCATACCATGTTATTATATGTGTGTTGTGGTCTTTGGATGGCAAAGATTGCACTCCGGGGTGTGACCCGCTTCACCGACGTCCGTTTCTCCCTCGTGAGTTTATATGCGCTTATAGGGTGAAACTCCCTTATCGGACGAAACGTCGGGAATCTTCCGAAGAGTTGGGTTCTACCAACTTGTTTTATGTTCCTATGGGCTACCCTAACACAAACAAGCATCTGGTTCCACAATGCTACCCCCTTTCGACGCCGTTACCGCGTGTATCCGTATAAGTCCGGTATTTCTCCTGCGGGTCTAGGTTTTCACCGGAGGGGGGCTACGGAGCGTCCGGAACCTTTCACAAGCTAGAGGGTGCCATACCATGTTATTATATGTGTGTTGTGGTCTTTGGATGGCAAAGATTGCACTCCGGGGTGTGACCCGCTTCACCGACGTCCGTTTCTCCCTCGTGAGTTTATATGCGCTTATAGGGTGAAACTCCCTTATCGGACGAAACGTCGGGAATCTTCCGAAGAGTTGGGTTCTACCAACTTGTTTTATGTTCCTATGGGCTACCCTAACACAAACAAGCATCTGGTTCCACAATGCTACCCCCTTTCGACGCCGTTACCGCGTGTATCCGTATAAGTCCGGTATTTCTCCTGCGGGTCTAGGTTTTCACTGGAGGGGGGCTACGGAGCGTCCGGAACCTTTCACAAGCTAGAGGGTGCCATACCATGTTATTATATGTGTGTTGTGGTCTTTGGATGGCAAAGATTGCACTCCGGGGTGTGACCCGCTTCACCGACGTCCGTTTCTCCCTCGTGAGTTTACATGCGCTTATAGGGTGAAACTCCCTTATCGGACGAAACGTCGGGAATCTTCCGAAGAGTTGGGTTCTACCAACTTGTTTTATGTTCCTATGGGCTACCCTAACACAAACAAGCATCTGGTTCCACAATGCTACCCCCTTTCGACGCCGTTACCGCGTGTATCCGTATAAGTCCGGTATTTCTCCTGCGGGTCTAGGTTTTCACCGGAGGGGGGCTACGGAGCGTCCGGAACCTTTCACAAGCTAGAGGGTGCCATACCATGTTATTATATGTGTGTTGTGGTCTTTGGATGGCAAATATTGCACTCCGGGGTGTGACCCGCTTCACCGACGTCCGTTTCTCCCTCGTGAGTTTACATGCGCTTATAGGGTGAAACTCCCTTATCGGACGAAACGTCGGGAATCTTCCGAAGAGTTGGGTTCTACCAACTTGTTTTATGTTCCTATGGGCTACCCTAACACAAACAAGCATCTGGTTCCACAATGCTACCCCCTTTCGACGCCGTTACCGCGTGTATCCGTATAAGTCCGGTATTTCTCCTGCGGGTCTAGGTTTTCACCGGAGGGGGGCTACGGAGCGTCCGGAACCTTTCACAAGCTAGAGGGTGCCATACCATGTTATTATATGTGTGTTGTGGTCTTTGGATGGCAAAGATTGCACTCCGGGGTGTGACCCGCTTCACCGACGTCCGTTTCTCCCTCGTGAGTTTACATGCGCTTATAGGGTGAAACTCCCTTATCGGACGAAACGTCGGGAATCTTCCGAAGAGTTGGGTTCTACCAAATTGTTTTATATTCCTATGGGCTACCCTAACACAAACAAGCATCTGGTTCCACAATGCTACCCCCTTTCGACGCCGTTACCGCGTGTATCCGTATAAGTCCGGTATTTCTCCTGCGGGTCTAGGTTTTCACCGGAGGGGGGCTACGGAGCGTCCGGAACCTTTCACAAGCTAGAGGGTGCCATACCATGTTATTATATGTGTGTTGTGGTCTTTGGATGGCAAAGATTGCACTCCGGGGTGTGACCCGCTTCACCGACGTCCGTTTCTCCCTCGTGAGTTTACATGCGCTTATAGGGTGAAACTCCCTTATCGGACGAAACGTCGGGAATCTTCCGAAGAGTTGGGTTCTACCAACTTGTTTTATGTTCCTATGGGCTACCCTAACACAAACAAGCATCTGGTTCCACAATGCTACCCCCTTTCGACGCCGTTACCGCGTGTATCCGTATAAGTCCGGTATTTCTCCTACGGGTCTAGGTTTTCACCGGAGGGGGGCTATGGAGCGTCCGGAACCTTTCACAAGCTAGAGGGTGCCATACCATGTTATTATATGTGTGTTGTGGTCTTTGGATGGCAAAGATTGCACTCCGGGGTGTGACCCGCTTCACCGACGTCCGTTTCTCCCTCGTGAGTTTACATGCGCTTATAGGGTGAAACTCCCTTATCGGACGAAACGTCGGGAATCTTCCGAAGAGTTGGGTTCTACCAAATTGTTTTATGTTCCTATGGGCTACCCTAACACAAACAAGCATCTGGTTCCACAATGCTACCCCCTTTCGACGCCGTTACCGCGTGTATCCGTATAAGTCCGGTATTTCTCCTGCGGGTCTAGGTTTTCACCGGAGGGGGGCTACGGAGCGTCCGGAACCTTTCACAAGCTAGTGGGTGCCATACCATGTTATTATATGTGTGTTGTGGTCTTTGGATGGCAAAGATTGCACTCCGGGGTGTGACCCGCTTCACCGACGTCCGTTTCTCCCTCGTGAGTTTACATGCGCTTATAGGGTGAAACTCCCTTATCGGACGAAACGTCGGGAATCTTCCGAAGAGTTGGGTTCTACCAACTTGTTTTATGTTCCTATGGGCTACCCTAACACAAACAAGCATCTGGTTCCACAATGCTACCCCCTTTCGACGCCGTTACCGCGTGTATCCGTATAAGTCCGGTATTTCTCCTGCGGGTCTAGGTTTTCACCGGAGGGGGGCTACGGAGCGTCCGGAACCTTTCACAAGCTAGAGGGTGCCATACCATGTTATTATATGTGTGTTGTGGTCTTTGGATGGCAAAGATTGCACTCCGGGGTGTGACCCGCTTCACCGACGTCCGTTTCTCCCTCGTGAGTTTACATGCGCTTATAGGGTGAAACTCCCTTATCGGACGAAACGTCGGGAATCTTCCGAAGAGTTGGGTTCTACCAACTTGTTTTATGTTCCTATGGGCTACCCTAACACAAACAAGCATCTGGTTCCACAATGCTACCCCCTTTCGACGCCGTTACCGCGTGTATCCGTATAAGTCCGGTATTTCTCCTGCGGGTCTAGGTTTTCACCGGAGGGGGGCTACGGAGCGTCCGGAACCTTTCACAAGCTAGTGGGTGCCATACCATGTTATTATATGTGTGTTGTGGTCTTTGGATGGCAAATATTGCACTCCGGGGTGTGACCCGCTTCACCGACGTCCGTTTCTCCCTCGTGAGTTTACATGCGCTTATAGGGTGAAACTCCCTTATCGGACGAAACGTCGGGAATCTTCCGAAGAGTTGGGTTCTACCAACTTGTTTTATGTTCCTATGGGCTACCCTAACACAAACAAGCATCTGGTTCCACAATGCTACCCCCTTTCGACGCCGTTACCGCGTGTATCCGTATAAGTCCGGTATTTCTCCTGCGGGTCTAGGTTTTCACCGGAGGGGGGCTACGGAGCGTCCGGAACCTTTCACAAGCTAGTGGGTGCCATACCATGTTATTATATGTGTGTTGTGGTCTTTGGATGGCAAATATTGCACTCCGGGGTGTGACCCGCTTCACCGACGTCCGTTTCTCCCTCATGAGTTTACATGCGCTTATAGGGTGAAACTCCCTTATCTGACGAAACGTCGGGAATCTTCCGAAGAGTTGGGTTCTACCAACTTGTTTTATGTTCCTATGGGCTACCCTAACACAAACAAGCATCTGGTTCCACAATGCTACCCCCTTTCGACGCCGTTACCGCGTGTATCCGTATAAGTCCGGTATTTCTCCTGCGGGTCTAGGTTTTCACCGGAGGGGGGCTACGGAGCGTCCGGAACCTTTCACAAGCTAGAGGGTGCCATACCATGTTATTATATGTGTGTTGTGGTCTTTGGATGGCAAAGATTGCACTCCGGGGTGTGACCCGCTTCACCGACGTCCGTTTCTCCCTCGTGAGTTTACATGCGCTTATAGGGTGAAACTCCCTTATCGGACGAAACGTCGGGAATCTTCCGAAGAGTTGGGTTCTACCAACTTGTTTTATGTTCCTATGGGCTACCCTAACACAAAAAAGCATCTGGTTCCACAATGCTACCCCCTTTCGACGCCGTTACCGCGTGTATCCGTATAAGTCCGGTATTTCTCCTGCGGGTCTAGGTTTTCACCGGAGGGGGGCTACGGAGCGTCCGGAACCTTTCACAAGCTAGAGGGTGCCATACCATGTTATTATATGTGTGTTGTGGTCTTTGGATGGCAAATATTGCACTCCGGGGTGTGACCCGCTTCACCGACGTCCGTTTCTCCCTCGTGAGTTTACATGCGCTTATAGGGTGAAACTCCCTTATCGGACGAACGTCGGGAATCTTCCGAAGAGTTGGGTTCTACCAACTTGTTTTATGTTCCTATGGGCTACCCTAACACAAACAAGCATCTGGTTCCACAATGCTACCCCCTTTCGACGCCGTTACCGCGTGTATCCGTATAAGTCCGGTATTTCTCCTGCGGGTCTAGGTTTTCACCGGAGGGGGGCTACGGAGCGTCCGGAACCTTTCACAAGCTAGAGGGTGCCATACCATGTTATTATATGTGTGTTGTGGTCTTTGGATGGCAAAGATTGCACTCCGGGGTGTGACCCGCTTCACCGACGTCCGTTTCTCCCTCGTGAGTTTACATGCGCTTATAGGGTTAAACTCCCTTATCGGACGAAACGTCGGGAATCTTCCGAAGAGTTGGGTTCTAACAACTTGTTTTATGTTCCTATGGGCTACCCTAACACAAACAAGCATCTGGTTCCACAATGCTACCCCCTTTCGACGCCGTTACCGCGTGTATCCGTATAAGTCCGGTATTTCTCCTGCGGGTCTAGGTTTTCACCGGAGGGGGGCTACGGAGCGTCCGGAACCTTTCACAAGCTAGAGGGTGCCATACCATGTTATTATATGTGTGTTGTGGTCTTTGGATGGCAAAGATTGCACTCCGGGGTGTGACCCGCTTCACCGACGTCCGTTTCTCCCTCGTGAGTTTACATGCGCTTATAGGGTGAAACTCCCTTATCGGACGAAACGTCGGGAATCTTCCGAAGAGTTGGGTTCTACCAACTTGTTTTATGTTCCTATGGGCTACCCTAACACAAACAAGCATCTGGTTCCACAATGCTACCCCCTTTCGACGCCGTTACCGCGTGTATCCGTATAAGTCCGGTATTTCTCCTGCGGGTCGCTCCGCTGCCGACGTCCTCCTTTCGCTCATCCACCATAGCCGCCTCTTGAGTAATCCTCTCGCTCTTTCGGCCAAAGCGTCACCTCTCATTCTCCTCGATGGCCCACTACTTCATTACGAGTCCGCCTCTCCCCCTTGAACCTGAGAGGTAGGCCAAGAAAAAGAAGATTCTATTTACCCCATACAACTCAAAGGACTAAACTATCGCTACAAAAAATCGTCAACACGGGAATGCACTAGCAGCCGGGAAAAAAAGAATCATGTAATAGTATCAGTATCAGCAGATAATTTTTCCATCCCCCGTAAATGCGGACCCCATGTCGCTACGAGTGATCCTACACCTACCGGGGGGGGGGAAACACACAGCACCTAAGCCGACGGCATGCCGTCGGCGTACCTACATATATTTTTTAAACACACTCGTGTACACAACGCACGCGCGGAGAAAAAAAAAAGGACCTAAGCCGACGGCTTGCCGTCGGCGTAGCTACATTTTTTTGTTTTTTTACAAACACACGCGTGTATACACAGAACCTAACCCGCGCGGAGAAAAAAAAAACAAACCCCCAGACCTAACCCGCGCTGCTCTCTTCCTCCCCCAGCCGCGCCGCCGCCGCCGCCGGCGTCCCTCCCGTCCGGCGCCGCCTCCCCCAGCCCCTTCCGCGCGCGCCCCGTCCCTTCCTCTCCCCGGCCGCCGCCTCCACCCAGCCCCTCCCGCGCCCGCCCGTCCCCGCCGCCCGTCCCCGTCGCCTCACCGGCCGCCGCCCTTCCCCGTCGCCTCACCGGCCGCCGCCCGTCTCCGTCGCCTCCAGGACCCGCCTCGACGCCTCCCCCAGCCGCCGTCGCCGCCCACGAGCTCCCGGCCACCCCATCCCCTCACAGCGAGCTCCCGGCCACCCATAATGGTAATTTTTTTTTGATTTTTTTTCTTCTGTTAATAAATTAGTTAGAATTTAGGTTAGTTAGTTAGTAGATTAGTTAGTTAGTAGTTAGTTAGTTAGTAGGTTAGAAAATTAGTTAAAAAGCGCGTCGGCGCCCCCCGCCCGCGTCGGCGAGGCGTCGATGACGCCCGCGTCGGCGACTCCCCCCGCGCGCGTCGGTGACGTCCGCGCTCGTCGCATATTATAGATATCTGTTTTGCTAATTCGCATATTATGTGCTACAGGATATCGGGTAGGAGCCGCCACGACACGCCATCGATCTTCGACCCCGCCGCCGCTGTCTAGAGCCACGCTGTCGATCCCCGACCCCGTCACGCCGTTGTTCGACTACGTCCTCTACCGCCGCGGGTGAGCTAGAACTCTGTCTTCTCCCTCGCATTTTTTTTGGTCGCGTCACCTAGGTGTCATTTCCCGTCCGCAAGCGTTACGAAGATAAATATGCAATAGTGGTAGGCATATTTTGAACCGTAACGCTTGCGGCATTTACGGGACAGTCGGCGGATCCGTAGATTGAGTACGTTTTCCATGCTCTACCCCGATCCGAGACAGAATTTCGGTAGCGCTTCCCCGTTGTTCTCCTTATGCACATTCTCTCGGCTTTTTGCCGAGACGTGTATCGGGAGAGCAGCGGGGAGGTGCTGCCGAAATTCTGTCTTGGATCGGGGTAGAGCATGGAAAACGTACTCAATCTACGGATCCGGCGGCTGCTAGGACCCTTGACCTATTAGATATGTAGGTTTTGCCGCTAGGAAATAAAAATATCATGCATTTAATTTCATGCTATTATTTGAGATGAAATACAATATGTGTTGTTTGCCTCGCAATACAACAGATTATGGCTGATAATGGTTGGATGTTCACTGGCCGAAAAGATGCGATGGAAAGAACAGATGAGTAGGTATGGAAGACTAATTTCTTAGTGAGGGAGTTAGGGCGTGGTTCAAAGTCGGGCATCCGTCCAGGTTGCCCTTGCGCTCGATGCAAGCTGCGTCTTCGTAAGGGAAAGCAAGATATGACTAAACACCTATGGTCTTATGGGTATTGGGCGGAGTACACCACGACGATCGACTTTGCTGAGTACGAACGTGAAAATGGTAGGGTGATGCGGCAGCGGATCAATGGCATTGAGGATGATGGGATAAGAAACTTCCTAGAAGATCTCCGTGATGCCGACATACCAGATTCGCCACCTTCACGGGAGGAACCATCCAAACCGAGTGAACCAGAGGAACCAGAGCCAACCGCACAGTCCTATTTTCGTATGATATCCTCGGGTCAGAGGCCTCTGTACGATGGTGCAAAAATTTGTCAGCTCGATGCCATCTCCCAAGCCCTAGCCGAAAAGCTCAAGCACGGCAATACCCGTTCATGCTTTGAATCTCATCTGCAAACATATGGTAACATGCTGCCTGAAGGACATTGTTTGCCTAAAAGCATGTACGAAACAAAGAAAATCCTGCGAGAGCTGAACATGGATTATGAGAAGATAGATTGCTGTCCTAAAGGCTGCGTTTTGTTTCGGCAACAGTTTGCGGAAGACAAGTACTGTATCAAGTGTGGGGCCTCTAGGTATCATGAGGTAAATGGACGTGATGGTCAGAAGAGACAGACAAAAGTCCCCATGAAGATTCTTCGGTACCTCCCGTTCATAAAAAGAATCCAGCGACTTTACATGAATAAGGAGTCTGCCACCCAGATGACCTGGCACAAGAATGGGAAGATATACGAGGACGAGCACGGACGGATAAAGATGGGACATCCATCTGATGGTATGGCATGGAAGAATTTCGATGCAAAATACCCTGAGGAGGCAGCCGAGGCTCGGAATGTCAGAATTGTGATAGCAACCGATGGTTTCAATCCGTATGGTATGTCGACTGCCTCGTACAGCTGCTGGCCCGTGTTTGTTATTCCGCTCAACCTCCCTCCCGGAGTCCTAATGCAAAGGAAGAACATATTCCTGTCATTGATCATTCCAGGGCCTGAATGCCCTGGGAAGAATTTGAGTGTCTATTTGCAGCCGCTTGTGGATGATCTAAACCACTCTTGGCACCATGGTACCTTCACATACGACCGTGCATCGAAGAGGAACTTTTTGATGAAAGTTTGGTTCCAGTATTCCATGCACGACATGCCGGGGTACGCCCTATTCTGCGGATGGTGTACAGCTGGTAAGTTCCCATGCCCAGTGTGCAGGAACCGGCTTGAGTTTCTTTGGCTAAGCGCGGGTAAGAAGTATTCCGCGTTTGACACGCATCGAAAGTTTCTCAAAAGAAGACATCGGTTTAGAGATGACGAAAAGAACTTTAAGAAGGGCAGAGTTGAGCGTGTAGAGGCAACTATACCAACTTTTGATGGTGCAGTTGTTGATGCCGAGCTAAGTGCTCTCGTGCTTGCTCAGGGAAATGGCCCACGATATTCGGGATATGGTGTGGACCACAACTGGACTCACGTGGCAAGCATTACGCAACTCCCATATTACAAGGACCTCGAACTTCCCCATAACATCGATGTGATGCACACCGAGAAGAATGTCGGAGAGTCTCTGTTTCACACTGTCCTGAACATTCCTGAGAAGTCAAAGGACAATGTGAAGGCTAGAGTCGATGTTCAGAAGCTCTGTGATAGGGAGAGATTACACATGCAGGAACCTGAGGGCCGTCGAAAAAACTGGTTCAAGCCGCATGCCTTCTACTGCCTTAATAGTATCCAAAAGAAAGAGGCGTTCATGTGGCTCAAATACGTCGTGATGTTCCCTGATGGATATTGTTCGAATATAAGTAGGGGAGTCAATCTTTCAACGGGAAAAGTCAACGGGCTCAAGAGTCACGACTATCATATATGGATTGAGCGGCTGATGCCGGTGATGGTTCGAGGGTATCTCCCCGAACGTGTCTGGCGTGTGCTCGCGGAGTTGAGCCATTTCTTCCGCACGCTTTGTGCTAAGCAGATATGTCCCCTGATGATTAAGAAGCTGCATGAGCTAGTGCCGGAGTTGCTATGCAACTTAGAGATGATATTTCCGCCTGGCTTCTTTACTCCGATGGCACATCTTGTTGTGCATCTCGCGAACGAGGCACTATTGGGTGGACCGGTGCAATTTCGTTGGCAGTTTTGTATTGAGAGAGAGTTTAAGTATATTCGAACCAAGTGTGGAAACAAAAATAAGATTGAAGCATGCATAGCTGAGGCAACTGTCCTCCAGGAGATGGCAGACGCCAGGCTAACCTACTTTCCCGATGATGTTCCCACTATGCATAACCAGGCCTCTCGGTACAATGTTGATGAGCCCAAGCAAGACCCCAAGCTCCTCCTCTTCCAGTTTCCCGGTGGCAAGGCCGGTGGCGCAAAGAAGTATAACTTGACCTTCGAAGAGCAGGAGTGCATAATGCTCTATGTGCTTCAAAACATGAAAGAAGTGACCCGCGACGAGCAAAATGAGGCGGGCAGTTTCCTTAGGTAAAATGGTGAACAAAGTATCTTTTCAACTAGTATCTTGGTTTTGGTCTAATACGTATATTGTCCTTTTAGGCAATTCACCGATGAAATGTGGCCGGGAACTGTGGACCCCGATGAAGCCGAGCTGGACACTCTTATGAAAGAGGGTGCCCCCGGAAAGAAAAATTTCACGGCTTGGTTTAGGGAAAAGGTAAACTCTAACCTGTCCCTCCTACCTTGCAATCCGTGTCTTGTCCATCTTATTACACGTAACTAATGCACAGAACAATTTGTACCAAACTTGTAGGGAGGTGATCCCACTATTGTGATGTCGGATGAGTTGAGATGTGTCTCCCAAGGTTGTAATCGTAAAGTTGAGATGTATGAGAAGTATGACGTGAATGGGTTTCGCTTCCATACAGAGTCTCACCAGAACAGTCGGCCCAATGCAAAAACTATAAATACCGGGATCTTCACCAAAGGAGCCGGAGAGTTTGATTACTATGGGAGGTTACAAAACGTATACGAGGTGACGTACAATAATACGAACATAGAACTCAAGCTCGTCGTGTTCAGATGCCACTGGTTTGACCCAACGGAGCATGGACTGAGAAAAACCCCTTCCATTGGGTTAGTTGAAGTTAAGCCTTCAACCACCTATAGTCGATCCGATGTCTTTGTTGTGGCTCACCAAGCGAAGCAGGTTTATTATTTGCCCTACCCATGCAAGAAAGATGGACTCAATGGATGGGAAGTCGTGTTCCATGTATCACCACATGGTAAGCTACCCATGCCCTCGGACGATGATTACAACAACATCGACCCTAAAACATATGAGGGGATTTTCTACCAAGAGCAAGAGAGCTTTGGGGACTTTGGCATACAAGATCTTGTGGACCTCGAGAACGAATCACAAACAGGCGGTGAGGCAGTGATGGATCTAAAGGACATAGATATGCTCAACAAGTTTCATTCGGACATTGCCAATGATGAGCCTCCACCGTGCGATGAGCATCCACCGTACTACTCACGTGATAGTGATTCTGATAGTGACAATGAGAACACAAGATTTAACTATGAGAGTGATGGTGAGGGTCTTTTATGTTTATGCTTAGTATTTAATTTCTCTCATGTAGTTAGCTTAATACTTATTTTCCTTGCATTCTTTATTATGCTTACTATATATTTTTGAACATGCTTATTAATTGTTTACCCTTTGTCAATGCAGGTGATTGAGCAATATGAGCGGCAAGGAATCCTCGGCCACCTTGAGCAAGTCGCAGCGCCGGCGGTTTGCGAACCCGCGTTACACTCAGGAGGGGGGTGAGAGAGGAGGTGCACGACGAGGTGGAGGGGTAGCTTCTGATGCACTTCCCCAGAGGGGGCGCCGAGGTGGAGGCCGAGGTGGAGGACGAGCTGGAGGACGACTAGGTGGACGGGCACGAGTGGAGGAGTCTCCTGAGGCCGAGGCGGAGGAGCAGTCTCGAGACGAGGAGGTGGAGGCCGAGGTGGAGGCCGAGGTGGAGGCCGAGGTGGAGGACGAGGATTCTGGAGAGGAGAACCCCGAGGCTCCGAAGAAGCTAAAGTTACGTGGGGAATCCGGGGTACCTGATGAGTCACAGGAACCTGCACCGGAGGTGAGAACCCTCATTAAGGGCAACGGCAAAAGGTAAATGACTACCCATTTTGAACACGGTAATTTCATGTTGACGTGTATTAATGTTTCATTATTGTGCAGCACTTGGATTTTTGCACCGGGGATCAAGCGTACTCCTAACAGCCTGGTTGGATCTCTGCTTAGGAAGTATTGGCCGGGCTATTACTCTCCCGTCCCCGGTGGCGAGAGGATTCTAGCCAGCAGTTGGCACGACTATCAGGCCGCCCCTTGGGTTGGCTACGAGTCAGCTGCTGACGCTGTTATCACCAGGTTTTGGGTAAGACAAACTCTTCAAATTTCTTTCATAGTTGATAGTTGATGACTCCACCATGCTACCTCATGACTCTCACAATTATTTTTATGCCTAATTTACAGAGATTCTTTCGGGTGCTTCCGGAGGATCAGGACACGGCGGACAAGACTTTGCAGGGGGCTTGTAAGAAATTGGTGCCGCAACAGTTCTATAATCAAAAGAATACGTCCATGAACTTATTCAGTTCTGAGAAGTTGGGCAAGAGGGCGCCGAAGCACGAGAATGTGGAGAATCCACCTGACATGACCCTGGATGATTACATGTTGGTAAGTAAATGGTCAAAAAGTTCATATGTTGCTGCTAAGGTGCATTTGCAATTTCTGTGCTTCAAATGAGTATCGATTTTTCAGGTTCGACCCTCGTGGACCTTAGGTAGGGAAGACGCATGGGAAGCGGTGGCGGCAAAGTGGCTCGGGCAAGACGCCGAGTTCAAAGCCGTGAGCGACCGAAACAAGGCAAACCATGGCCACGTCGGGACACACCGTGCGGGTGCCTGCGGCCTTGCCAACTTCAAGGAAAAGATGGTATACATGGAACAACCTGCATCTATTTCGTGTTGTTTTCCTACTTGATGAACATAACATTTCCTCTTGTGTTCCTACTTGATACGCAGGCGCAATCTACTAGAGGGTTTGTTTCGGACGTGAAAGCATGGGAAACAATAAAGCTTAAGAAGCCCGATCCATCCAAGCCTCCTCCCGAGGTTCCCGAGTACTACGGCAACGCAAAGGACAAGTTGGATTTGTACTGCTCGGCTTTCCAGACTTTCCATCCGCATGTGGAAAACCCTTTGGAGCACGAGACCGATATGAGAGCGTTGGTCGTGGCGGGAGGTGGCAGGGAGCATGGGCGTTACTTCCTAGCTGATACGGTGACCCCGCACATGCCTGAGTTGAGCTTGACGCGTGTCAAGTCTACCCTCACCGCCGATGACCCAAAGGTCACGCGTCATCGCCGGCCTTCCCGAGCTGACCACGATGTAAGTTGTCTCAATTTCATCCTATTTTCGACATTCGTTCCTGAGGTGACTGTTCACGAGATTCAATTTTCTTGGGATTGTAGCCTGCTTTCGAGGCGGCCTACGCAGCCGCTTTTGCGGAGTATGAGACGGCGTATAACGAGTGGCTGCAGGTCTCACAGGCATACGCCGAGTATAGAGAGATGCTCGATACTGTAAGTTACAACCTGTTGTTTCTACAAAATATTACAAGTCTCATTTCTCGTGGTTTGAACCTTTATTTCTACAACGCCTAACATCTACCCTATCTTGCAGGCGACCCGCATGTTTCTTATCACTGGTGAGAGGCCGACGTCGCTACCAGAGGCACCAGCGAACCCGGGGCCGGCGCCACGGGCCCCGTCGAAGGATATGTTCGCTCTTGGATACTACTCATCGACTCCGGTAAGTAATTTGGCAAACTAGTTGTGATCGATATCATGTGCATTCTAACTTGCTAACTTTTGCTCACACATGCATGTAGGGCTCGGGATGCTCCACGCATCGACCCTTTGGTCGTCCTGATGCCTCGCCCACGGGTTCCCGAGAGATCACAGCCTCGCCGAGTTCGTCTCGTCAGACCACACCGGTTCATACCGGTGCCGGTGGTCGTGCCTCGCCGAGTTCCGGGGTTGGTTCGACGGCGGCTACCCAGCGCCAGGCGTCGCCGATTTTCACGAGGTCGGAGATGGGTACCTCGAGTGACGAGGCCGTGTAGCTAGGAGATGGTTGTGCTTGTAAGCACGGTTGAATAGTGTCGTTGGATCATGTATGCACGGTGCTTGGATGGTTATGTATGCACGGTTGGATCATGCTTTTGTGATGTTATATGATGTTTGGATTGATATGTACTATTTGTGTGAAGTCTATGATGTTTGTGTGATGTTATATGATGTGAATTGATATTGTACAGGAAAAAACAGCAACAATTCGAAAAAAGCAGCAAAACTGCCAGGGGCTACGCCGAGGGGAACCCCGTCGGCGAAGGCATTTGCCCCAGCCCAGGAAGGGGGCTACGCCGAGGGGGAGGCCGTCGGGGTAGGCCTTTGCCCAGCCCAGCTCGCCCCAGACGCCGAGGGGGTGGCCGTCGGCGTACGCAGCTGTGCTGCGTCAGCTGCCGCCACGTGCCCCAGACGCCGAGGGGGTGGCCGTCGGCGTACGCAGCTGCGCAGCGTCAGCTGCCGCCACGTGCCCCAAACGCCGAGGGGCGTGGCCGTCGGCGTACCGGGGACGTAACAGATCCGTCCTGGCACGTCTGTGGGGCCCACCAAACTGGACGCCGACGGGAAACTATACGCCGACGGCCAGAAGGGCTTCGCTGACAGACTTGTACGCCGAGGGGGCTACGCCGAGGGTGGCCGTCCGCGTATGGTTACGCCGAGGGGGAACGGGGAGACGCCGAGGGTGGCCGGCCGTCGGCGTACCGTCGCGTTCCTGTAGTGAATAAACATCAAACGCCTCCAAGTCACGGGGTTTAAAAGCTAGACACTACTTGCACATCAACTTAGAAACCATCATATATGTGGCCGTGCGATTGATGGAGGTTCAGATTCAGAGCTAGCGGCATATGAATTTTGATAGAGAACACACACTATATATATTAGATTGCATATCCTGTCTAAGGGGTGTGATTCGGAGCAAAGTATTTGAAGAAAACTATAGTTTCTGAAAGTATTATGATTTCAAATACTTTGAGGTGTTTGGCATTACAAAACACTGAAGTTTATGTACTTAAGTATTTAACAAAACTACACTAATTTGAATTTTATAAAAAAACAGGTCTAGAGACCTCTTTTTTCTAAAACTGAAGTACTGATCTGCTATGCGTGAGTTTGGAACACTATGGATTTAGAAAAAGAAACTTTGTTGTCAAACTAGGCTGTTAAATTCTTATAAAGAGCAATATGAGGACACAAATGTTATTCATGTGCCGCAATTAATAAACATAGACCGCCTCCAAGCCACCGCGTTTAAAATCTAGCAACAATACTTGCAACGGTAGATTCTAGCGATAAACTTAGAGAGGCCAAAGAAATAATATTTTGTGAGACACCTTTTGAGACACATCCGGGAAGACACCGTAACAACTATCATTAGGAGGCATGGTGAGGAGGCTTCGCCGCTAGGACTACAGAAGCAACCGTGAAGATGAGGCCTAGTCCTCATGAGTCATCTTAGAAGTTGTGGCTCATGAGAAACCGGAATTTTCCACTAAAAAAGGCTAATGAAAGTTGATTTCATATAATGTGTCATGCGATATATTTTCTTAGTGTACCTGTAGTTTTACTTTCCTTTGGAACTGTCTCTGAGGAAAAAACTATATTTTTTTTTTACTTTTGACCATCATTACAATGATATATTCATTATAGCAGGAAGTACATGGTAGATATACATGAGCTCACTATATCGATTACAAAACAAAGTCTAAAAGAAAGGAGAAAATTTTCAAGATCTTCAAACTCTTTTTCTTCCAGAACACAATGTTGTACTTTTATGAAGGCAGCCGTAAATTATTGATAGAAAATCATAAACATGTAAATACCAAAGCGTGTATTCCCGTAATTTCAATTTTGTGCCGCAGTGTCAAGACTGCGAGCATGCAAACAGCCATTGAAATAATCAACAAACATCGGTAAGAGTACCAACACCAGTAATGTAGAAAACGACAACCGGACATGCCAATAGACATCGCTGGGAGCCGAGCGTACGTATGGCCATAATCGAGCACGTAGCCGCTAGGAAAAATATTGCAAGGAGAATCCTCCCTGCGGCAACCATGTGAAAAGATCCAAAACCAATCCGCCGAACTAAGATCTAAAGAACCATATTTATAAAAATTTATTCTTCTAACACCGCCATTGACGTCGAGAACAAAAACGAAGCCACCGAACAGTGGGACAATTTCACTTATTGCAGACGATGCCATCTCTCAAAACTCATATATCGGGTCCCCATCCCTCTCGACGCCGGCAAGAGAAGGGAAAACCAACTACGGAGGAGGTGGGAGTGGAGGCGGAGGTGGCAAAACAAGGACAAGCGATAGCTTTGTTTCTTCGTTATTTTATGGATGAAACAGGCTTTCGTCCCGCAATAGTTTCCACTGGAACAGATAGGAAGAGGGCCGAGGCGGCCACGCCTAGGACAGCGGGGGTACGACTAGCAGGACGTGCCCGCTGGTCGCACCCGCAGATCCCGAGTAAACGAGGCTGCTAGGCGGTCACCGGATCTAGGCCCTCTTGGCCCGGATCTAGCACCACATCCACTCCATGACGGGGGAAGGGCTCCCAATAGCATCGAGAACCCCTGAAACCATAGGCAGTAGGGCCTGCCCAATCCAGACCGGGCCCAGATCTGGGCCGAGATCCCCGCCGCCAAGGCCATCTCCACCAGCCACCGTCCCCAAGGCAAGCCACCCCGATCTCCTCCGTCACAGGCTCCAGGAAGGACACCGTCATCCATCCGGACGTCGCCGTCCCCGCCGTTCGACCTCTGCATCCACGGCTGAAACCTCCGGCCCGAGATGCCGCTGCCCGTGTCGCCCGCACGCCGCCGCCAAGGGTGCAGCAGCACCACCACGCGCTCGCACATCACCTCCAAGCATCCACGCCGCCGCGCCCTCGGAAAGCACGCCGCCTGCCGCCTCGCCCAGCCCGCGGCAGGCTCCTCGAGCGCAGGAGAGAAACGGATCCCCGCCGCCGTCAACGCCCGGCCTTCGGCCATCGACGCCGTCCGGCGGCAGCGAGGGAACAGGGGGCGGGGAGGCGGCGCTAGGGCTACCGACGCCGCCGGCGGGGGCGACGAGGGGAACGGGTTCGGGCGGGGGCGGGGTTCTAGTTCGTTATTTTATATGGAAGGACAAATCTATTTTTAGGGTGGTAAAATCCTATTTGACTGCCCGTTAGCGCGCTGACGTGTGCCGTATGGTACTTGGGACTGGCTCGCTAGCTGCGGCGCGGCGGTAACCGGAGAAGAAGAGACAACAATGCAAAGTAGATTTCCTCCTCCTGGTTCACCTACAAAAATATAAGGACCAGAGCTTTGTTGCATATATCCATGTCTACATGCCATGTCTTGTTTTTACCTTTTTTTTATATGCAGTTGTTTTGACTTTCTGTTGTAACCATCTTTGATGCAGAGGAAAACCTAATGATTTTTTCCCCTTAAATCGTGGTACAGTAGAAACGTATAGTATATCCTGGAGAGGGAGGAGTCAAGAGATGATTCGTAACTAATCCCGTATCAGTTGGAATGGATATACAAGTGGGGATTAAAGTCGATCGATCCCGTCGTCCTGACATCCCGGCCGCACGGTATTTAGCTGTGGTATATACACTATTAGTCCCACATCTTGTACCCACCGTGCAAATTAGTCCCACATCTTGGGAACCGTGCGCTGTTAGTCCCACAATTTGCTAAACGGGGACAATTAGGTCCCGGGCCAATAGAAACGCGACAACTGGACGCATACCTGGACAGGTAACCTTGCGCTGGTGTAAGAAATATTTCTCACATTCGCGATTCAGTCCTCCCGCGTGAGATAGACATGAGACGGATTCCACCTTTGCATTTTCATCCTTATTCCATCTCGATCCCCCTAATTAGGCTCGAATCGTATTTCCTGTTCTGTTCGTTCCTTCCCGAAACCACCTGAGGCGGACCGCGAAGGCGAGGAGAGGCCGCCGCCGATTCCGTGGGCAATCCGCCGGAGATGCATTACCGGAGGCACAACGAGGACCCGCCGGACTATGGTAAGCAGCGCAGGCCTAATATTTTTCCCGTGCTTGCTGCGCCGCCGGATTGAGCAGTACGGATATCGCCGGCGATGAAATAGCAGTAGATTGGTGTATGTGTACGATTAAGGTTGGAAATCGAGTTTCCAGTAGTTGTAGCGTGGTGTAGGTGCATAAAAACCATGGATTTAGGCCAATTGTTCCACCGTTGCGATTAATGGCGGCTGTCCTGTTCCCTGTGTAGTCGGAATTCTGTTTGTGTTTTGATGAAGTTTTTTTAATTTGCTTTTGGAAATCTAGTTGATTGTGTTCGTAACAGGGCACAGTTGACATGCTGTTTGAAAATCGATTACGGAGACCATGATCATAGTTTAGTAGTGAATTTTGGTACAGTTTGCTGTTTTGAACCACTGTTCCTTGCTGTTTCAAAAGCGCAGACAGAGAGCATGATCAGAATTTTTATACTGTGATGTTTCAAAATCCCAGATAGAGAACCATGTTTGGAAAGCTAGTTGCTTGCTGTTTGACAGAGCTCAATTTGCTGTTTGTATTTTGGTACTGAATTATGGTAATGTATTTTGGTACTGAATTTCGGTACTGAATTTTGTAGTCTGCATTTACCTGCTGTACTGATTGTAAATTTGTGTTTTTGCTGCAGTTTTAAATGCAGGAGAAGAGTCCAATAGGTTTTCTGTTGAAGTTGTGCACAATGGCTTTTTTACTGGTCTAAGAGGTGAAATAGAGTATGTCAGTTCATCGACGGCATTTTTTGATAATTTAACAGGGGATACATGGTCACTTAAATGGATTGATGTCATTCTTTCAAATCTCAACTGCAATAGAGATGAGAGACTACAAGTTTATTGGTGCTTGCCAGATAGGGAGATTAGCAATGGATTGGTGCTAGTTGATAACCACAGTCATATAATGCAAATGGTGAAAGCTAGCAGAATGCATAGAACACTTGTGCTGTTTATTGACCATACCAATTTTCTCAGAAATTTCAGACCTGAATTAATCATCACTGATGGTTCTCTGAGCAGTGGCAAAAAAATGGGAAGGGAACCTGGATGCAATGTGGTACTGCCACATCAAAATCCTTCTCAAGCAGATGAGTTTGTGGGTGTCAAAATGGAGCAAAGTGGAATCCCACCTCAAGCATCAATTCCCTGTGATAGTGGTACTGACAATGAGTTTGAGATGTGTGATAGCGATTACAATGCTGAAAGTGGTGACGATGATCTCTTTGCCGATAATATTGAGAAATCTGTTGACGACAATAACGAGCAGGAGGTGTGTGATGAGATTGAAGACGAGGCTGCCCTAGAGGATGATGATTTAAATCTTGCACAAGGAGACAGAGATAAGTTGAAGGCAAAATTCAAGGCATTTAATCAAGAGGTGGACATGGACAACCCGACATTTGCACTTGGCATGGTATTCAGTGATGTGCAGGAGGTGAGAAAGGCATTGGAAACCTACTCTATAAGGAATAGAGTGAAACTCACTAAGAAGAAAAATGATAAAAGAAGAATAGAAGCTGTGTGTGTTGATGGTTGTCCTTGGTATCTGAAAGCATCAAATGATAGTAAAAGGACATGTGGCTTTGTAATTACTTCATATGATGGCACACACACTTGTGAGGGAACTTGGCCACTGAAAGCAATCACTACCAGATTACTTGCAGAAAAATTTATGCATGAGTTCATAGATAACAAGAAATTAGACCTTGCAAGTTTTGCAGCAAAGGTTGTTCGAGAATTTAAAATGTGCCCACCTAGGTAGACTTTAAGCAGAGCGAGGACAGCTGCTTTGCTCCAAATACATGGTGATGAGGAGGCACAATTCAGTTTACTGATGGACTATGGGCATGAGCTAAGGACTAGCAATCCTGGATCAAAATTCTACATTACTACAAATACAGTAAATGACCCTGCAAGGGGAGAACAAAAAAAACACTTGGCCACTGCTTATTGGAGTTACGATGCTCGCAAAAGGGGGTTTCTTGCAGGATGTAGGACTTTCATATGTATTGATGGTTGCTTTATCAAAACCAAGTACAAGGGCCAGCTATTAACAGCAGTTGGAGTAGACCCCAATGATTGTATATTTCCCATTGCATTTGGGCTTGTCGAGGTTGAGTGCACAAGCTCTTGGAAGTGGTTCCTCACAAATCTTAGGGATGATCTAAACATCACCAACACATCCCCTTGGACCATTATGAGTGATAAACAGAAGGTATGAGTGAAATTTTCCTTCATGTTAATAATTGTAGTGATTTTTCCTTCATGTTAATAAATGTAGTGAATTCTCATTCTTGTTAATAAATGTAGTGAATATTCCACTTTTGCAGGGTCTCATTAATGTTGTTCAAAAGGTATTCCCAGATGCAGAGCATAGATTTTGTGTGCGGCATATGATCCAGAATTTTCAAAGGGCAGGGCATAGAGGAGAAACACTCAAGAATGATGTTTGGGCAATTGCTAGGTCAACAAATATTCCCAAGTGGGAGAGAAGCATGGAAAAGATGAAGACTGACAGTGAAGATGCTTTTGCATGGATAGAAGAGTTGCCCCCTAATACATGGGTTAAGGCATTTTTCAGTGATTTTCCAAAGTGTGATATGTTGTTGAACAACCATTCAGAGGTGTTCAACAGCTACATACTTGATGCCAGGGAGATGCCATTCTTATCAATGCTAGAAACAATTTTTTACAAGCTTGTTCAAAGGCATGAAAGCAAACAGAGAGAAGCAGGGAAGTGGCCAGGAAGGATTTGCCCCAAGATAAAAAATAAATTAGATAAGTTCACAGAATGGAGTGGCAATTGCAAGGTTACACCACCTGGTAATTTCCTATACACTGTGAGCAGCCATGAGATGGAAAAAGATTATTTGGTGGATTTCAAAGCTAGAACCTGTGATTGCAAAAGGTGGCAACTTAGTGGAATTCCAGGTCATCATGTGATAGCTTTTTGTAGAAATGACAGAATCAATCCAGAGAATTTAGTGCATAGCTGCTACACAATTGATTCATTCAACAAAGCTTATGCATACAAGTTGGCACCACTTAGAGGGAGAGTGTTTTGGGAGAAAACAAATGCAGACCCAATTCATCCACCTCTATTCACCAAAGTTATGGGCAGACCTAAAAAAAATAGGAGAAAAGCACCAGAAGAGAAAATCAAAAAGGGAGTGAAAGTGTTCACAAAGGCAGGAGTCACAATACACTGCAAAACATGTGGAACAGCTGGTCATAACAGTAAAGGCCACCAGAAATACCTTGAGAGGAAGAGAGAGGAAATGGAGATGAATAATGGTGCTGGTGTGGATGAAGAAATAGATATTCCTGCAATTTTAGAGGTATTTTGTCTTATCCATCTCACAAGAATTCATGATTTTTTGGTCACACACATAGACTTACATCCCTCAATTTATTCTTCTGTGCAGCATGTGATACCTCATATTCCAGATGAAAGGCTTGATCCTACTAATATGTTGGGAAGCATGGTGTATACAATGCAGCAGGAGGTTGTAAAATTATTATCTTTTGCATTTTATACTTGTTTCAGTACATGGTTCTAATGTGTTATGACAACTACTGTGCAGGAGTTAGAAAATATGCCAATTAATAGGCTTCTTGGCCCTCTTCCAGAAAATGCTTTCATAACACAAGCTAGAGAAAGCATTCCAGGTCCAAGAGAGAGAGTAACAACAGCTACAACAAGGGGGAGTTTGACTCGTAGAGGTAGAGGAAGAATTGGTGGTTTTGTCCCCCCGAGAGCAAATGTAGCACCAGAGGATGGGAACAGTGGTAGAGGCAGAAGAAAGACCAATAAAAGGAGTGCAGAAGCTTCCACAAGTGCCAGTACACATGATGTACCTGTTCCACCAACTACAAGAACAAGAACACAGAGGAGGGGCTCATATGCTACTGGTCCTGGGAGTGCACACCATTTGTTGTTTGGTGATGCACAACATCCAAGGGTAGCACCAGCAGTAGACATTCCAGATCTCAATGTTGAAATTGCTCCAGATTTTGAAGCCCAGGAGTTCCCTCTCAGCCAGAGTGCACCACCTGCTGATGATATGTAGAAGATTTTGCCATTTTGCAATTTTCGGCATATAGTTTTTCTTCCCAGTAAACAAAACATGTAGTTCAAGATCTTCCAAATTTTCAGATAGTTGGCCTGTAATGCACTGTTGGAACAGAAATTTCACTTGGAACTATATAATTATGAAATGTGTCAGTATTTCTTGCATCTCTGATATTATTGTAGTCATGTGTTTTTAACTGTTGACAATAAGGAAAAGAATTACATTTGCACTAGTCATGTGTATTTGTTGTTTTTAACTGTTGACAGTAATGAAATGCTCCTGTTTTTAACTTTTAACTGTAAGCAATAGATCAGTAGATAACGGTGCTTGTCTCTGTCATAACCTTTATGTTATGTGTTAGAAACTTTACCAGTTGCCAGGAATATCTGACCCAGAACCTTTGATGTAATTGATTCAATCAATATTACTGGCTTATTGAGACCCACACTTGTGCTAAGAAAGTGCAAAAAAGAGACCTTGGAAAATTGGAGAAAACATACTGAGCAAAAGGTATACTCTTCTCTGTATAAGCATGGCATACTCTTTTCCATTTTGGTTCATACATCTCCATTTCATTAGTCGGTGTCAGTTTGTTCAATTGACTTTGGCATACTGAGCCTGTCTGATCTCTGAATGATAGGATCGAGTCTGTCTGATAGGATCGAGTCTGCTCTTCTCTGTATAAGTATGCATATGCTGCTATCACAAGGATAAGATCGAGTCTGTCTGATCTCTGAATGAGCAGTAGGTGATCAGGTGCCCAGACCAGTAGGTGATCCAGTGGCAAACAACAAGGAGCAGAGCAAGAATATCACAAGGAGCAGAGCAAGGAGCAGCTTTTATTTCATTCATAATTCACTTGGTACATGATCACTGATATTCTTGCTACAATTGGATCAAGACTACATAAAACATCTCCTGTGAGATGATAAAAAAGCATACAGAAGAACACCAACAGCTACAAGAACCGAAATTATCAAAATCCTACTATTCTTCTCCATTTTCTTCTTCCCTGCAGTCAGCTTCTTCACCTCCAGGAGAACTTCTCCTTCTAGTGTCCTGTTCAGCATTGAGAAGAGCCTAAAACTTTACAGCAAACCATTCAGTTACAGAGAACTCGAGCAGGGAAAATCGAGCAGTGCAAATGTCAATGTTGAAATCGAGCTGGGCAATCCAAACCTGTTCAAGTCGTCGCCTTGTTGACCTCGAGGTCGCCGGTCGACTCCATGAAACTTCACTTGTGAGCACCCATTCGCCCGCCTCCGTCCTCCTCTATTCGCCGCCCGCCTCCCTGATTCTCGTTGCGCCGCCCGCCTCCGTGCTCCTCGATGCGCCGCCCGCCTCCGTGCTACTCGATGCGCCGCCCGCCTCCGTGCTCCTCGATGCAGCGCACGGTTCCCATGGATCGCCGCCCGCGAACCGGCGACGAGGGGAAGGAAGAGTGGGGTGGGAGGGATCTACTCCTGCCACCGCCACGCGCGAGGCAGGCCCGCCGCTTGCGGCGCTCTCCAATCGCCGGCGGCGATTATCGCCTTCTACTCGCCGTCGGGATAGCCAGGCTAGGGTTCGGGGTGATGGATTTGGGAATTCACTGAATTCTTTCACGATTTGGTCCATTTCACAGTTGCAAATTAAATTCAGGGGGTTTTCTGGGAAACTGTACATCCAGGCAGCGCGCAATCACTTGTCCACGTCCTCGTCCAGTTGTCGCGTTCTCATTGGCCCGGGACCTAATTGTCCTCATTAAGCAAGTTGTGGGGCTGTCAGCGCACGGTTTCCAAGATGTGGGACTAATTTGCACGGTGGGTACAAGATGTGGGACTAATAGTGTATATACCTCACTAGCTGGCTGTCTGGCTGCGAATTAGGAAATTGTCTGAAATACCCCTTACTGCAGGAATCGTTCGTAATATATTGTAAAGATTTTCTAGCACAAATAATTAATATTGTTGTATTCACAAGAATGACAAACATCTCCAGAAGTTGAAGGCTCCGGTGCCAAATACAATATGGGGCACTAAAATTAAAGAACACAACTAACAAAAAATAGTTTAATTTAACTATATTTTAGAATACACGGAGGAAACAAATGTATCGTTATTGATAAAGTAAACCAAACAAATATGTATATAATATTCAAGAAGTACTACATCACTTCAATACTGGGACTGGGGTACCAGACGAGCAGTCATGAGGAGCGGGTCGGAGCAAGGGACCAGACGAGCAGTCATGAGGAGCGGAGAGTGGAGGCGCGCGGATATATGGGGATGGTGTCCTCGCCATCCAGGACAGAGGCGCGCGGAGCTATGGGGCGCCATCCAGGAAAGAGGCGCCCGGAGCTATGGAGGCGCGCGGAAATATGGGCGTTGTGGTCTGCGTTGGTGGTCGTGGAGCGGGCTCCCGGACGACGACGACTCCTGGTTCTGGACCGTCCGGAACGAGAATGAGTTGAACGCCGGCCTCCACCGCAGCAGCATCATAGTCGGCCTCCACCGCCCACGACGCGGCGGACGCGGACACCAAGAACCGGCAGCGGGAATCGGGATCTGACGGCGACGGGGTTCAAGCGAGGACGCCGGGGAGAATCTATGGCGGCAGGGAGGAGGTCCGGTGGCGGGGAGACGTCCGCAGGAGTTCCAGGTTGCCGGGGTCGCGTGCGGATGAGGATACGGGGAAAAGGGGAAAAATCGTTTCAGGCAGGGGGCAGATGGTTTGTGGCTCCGAATGGCACTTTGCTCGTAATTTTGTCAAACCACATGTCCAATGAGAATAACGATTCGCTGTTTGTTGCGGGAAGCCGTCGGAAGCACGCTGGGAGGTGCTTTCTTGCGTATGCATGTTTCGCTCAGTGGCTTCGGAGAAGCCCACAGCCACCGCACCCCCTTTGTTTCGTTTGGTGTGCTTTTTTCAGTGGAAAGCTAGCAAAAGCCCAAACAAACACGTCCTAATACAGTAGTTAGTCGTATTATTTATTTATTTTTAAATATTTTAATTGGCACAGGGGTAATTATTTTACCAAGTCTATTTATTTATTTGGTTATTTTTGGTTAAAAGAAATCAGTTTTTTTTAGATAAAAAAGAAATCAGTTAAATAATAAAAGTACTGCTCGCAGAAGGAAAGGCTGAATTTCCTAATAATATGCTAATGGGCTGTGTTATTTCCTGGACTGGACTAGATAGTCCAATTAGGCCTATTGGGCTGAAGCAAACCTCGCAATTCGTTCTCTCCGATTCCCCTTCTCTTCTCTCCCTGGCGAGCGCCGCCGCCGCGCTGCTCCGCCAACGCCGGCCGCTCCTGTCCCCACGGATCTCTGGCGTTGCTCCGACCCTCCTCTCGCTTCTCTCCACATCTGTACGCATCCACAAAATCCTAGCTCGCACCGCCGCCGCACAGCTCGATCTCCTCCCGGCTGCTCTCCATCGCATTCGCCTCCACGGATCCACCTCGAGCTCTTGCTATACCTATCCTTACTCTTATGCTCGCTTCCATGGCGAGGCTCGCCTCTGGTTGCTCTCCTCGCCACTCTTGCAGTGAGCTCGTCCAGATGGTGTCGGTACGGTGGTCGTGGTGTGGTGCTGTCAGCCTGGGCTGGCTATGGCCTCCCTCATGACAGTAGGGTGGTAGGCTGTGGCTGGCCCGGCCGCTCCTGCAACTTCTTGGACCACGTCGACTCCGGCCAAGCTACAGGCGGGTTCCTCTACTCCGACGGTGAGTTCCTCAGCTCCCCTTCGCTCTGTGGACATTTTTTTGATCTAATGATTTGATCCTGCCATTTATGCTCTTGACTATTGGGTTGTGGATGATCTAGTTCATACACATGAATCTCGTGCTGGTCTAGATGCTAGCTTAGTTGTTGTCTAGGTGTAGGTCTAATGCATTGCTGGCTGTGTAACTGAATTACTAGCTAAATAGAATTGTCCTAGTTGTTCTGCTGATCCAGAACTGATGTATTCTCTCTCCTAGACTATTATGTTTGAATTGATAGCACCATGTTTGGACATGGATATTCTCTCTCCTCTCAGCCAGTGTTGCCGCCTGCTCTGAACCCCTTTTCAGCTGTAGCTGCAACCTCCACATGATCACTGCTCTAAATCACGCAGCCGCAAACCGTGGTCGACCATGGATCCGCTGTCCTGCCTGCCTCCAGTGGTGGACTTGCTCGCACCACTGCGGCTCTCCTAGAGGTTGTGCGGCAAGGTCGGACGGAGCTCGCGACCCGATGCGCTCGTTGGAGGCGGCATACGGCATACAGCTCGTTGGACAGATTCCTGGCCAAGCCAACACGGCCTTGCAGGTACGCATCATGCGGAGTGTTTATCTAGCTTGATTGCTGGTTAATTTGCTACTCAAGTAGTAGTTCTTGGTTGTTATACTTGGGCCCAGGATTTGTCTTTTGCTCGTTCGTGTAAGATGCACAAATTACACCCATGGGATATAGAAATCACAGCCAAACCATGCATTTGTAGTGGAAATGTCAGTACCATACAAGTACAAATTACAAGAATGAATAATGGTGATGTAACAAAACCACCGGAGTATAAATTACAAGGAATCAGCAATGGAAGTAACAGTACAACAGGATGCAGTCTGTATATTTAGCAGGCAACAAGGCAAATGCAAATTGTGATAAAAGGAAAAAAGTTAATCTCCACACAATGATAGAATACCAGATGTTCTGTAGGTGCTCTCAGAGACGAGGGAATAAATATCATCAGCCAGTGATGATTTTTGGCCACTTGTAAGCGCACTCCTGGTCAGAGTGCTTGTGGGCGTCCTTCAGATTATCGACCAGGAACTTGGTTATATCATCTGCTTGAGTATCGACGCTGAGATGAACCTCCTGGAGGCTTTCAAGAGTCTCGATGCCGTAGATCCCTTCAAAGGCCTGAAACCGCATATCAATCCTCTCTAGCGCGGGCATTACCTTCACTTCTTTTTTTACTGCGAAGCTTAGCCTCGGTACCAGAGTTGCGAAGAAGCGGAGCAGCTTTAGGTTCTCAAATCCACCTGGTGGCACAATGATCTCCCTATCTGTCATCTGTTTATTTTCCTCAAGGATGTCAACTATGTCCCGGTCATCCTTGGCTGCACTTAGTGTAAAGGTGAGAGAAAACAACTTGGGCAGACCCTGGATGAGCTGGAAAGCTTTGGTCTGAAGAACTGTCACAGAAAGGGTCAGCTTGTAGAGATTACTGAGATCTTTGATCCACATAGGGGTCTTTTCCATCTTGCCAGATAGCTCCAAACCAATGAGGTATCTTGGAGGAGCTGTCATGGCGTCCAGTGAGTTGATAAAATCAGAGCCCTCATCATTGATTGCCAGAGTCTGCAGACCACAGCTGCAGAGGTACTCAATGGCGGAGCGTAACTGTTTGGAGGTTTTACCGCCCTCCTCTATATGCAGCTTGTAAATGGCCAGCTTCTTTAGGCCTGTCAGCTGATGAAGGCTTGCTACTGCTGCTGAGTCAACTTCAGCGATCTCAATCCCTGATAATATACGAAGTGCTTTCATTGGCTCCTTGTTTTTCTCTTTAGGCAAGTTAAGTGCCTTGTGTGGGTTTTTACTCCCTCAGCATGTGACGGAGCAGTTTAAGCTTCCCAAAGGTTTTGGGCAGCAGCACAACCTTGGTCTCCCTTATGTCGAGAGTTTCTAGATACTCCAACTTCCCGATCTCGTTTGGGATCTCACTGACCTCTGTTTGTCGGAGGCTGAGATATTTGAGCACAACCATTTTACATATGTCATCCAGATGCTTCTGTTCCAAACCCTTCCAACCCTCCAGATCCAGCACTTGTATTATTCCATTATTGAATGAATGGAAAGGTAGTCGTCGGTTCTGGCTTCCAAACACAGTCAGTGACCGCACTTGAGACAAGTTCATGCCTTTTGTTGAGTTCTCATGCTTGGGGCCACTGCTTTGCATTGAGAGTCGACGGACTTTGTTGCTAGGAGCTGGCATCAGCCAGTGGCCACCAACAACAGTAATAAAGTTCTCTTCACTTGACTTGGACACGATGTATTCGAGAATCATGTCATGAACTTTGAAGGACTTGATCTTCCCGTTGCTGTTGTGGTCCACGGCGTGTATTATCTTCCTGCCTATAAGCTGATTAAAGTATGTTTCTGCAACTTCCTCCGCTGTCAGCCCTTGCTTCTCAGTGACGAAACATTCAGATATCCATCTCCGGGTCAGGCGCTTCCTATAAATTTTGGAACCCTTTGGGAATATGCTCAAGTACAGAGTGCATGTCTTGAGATCTGCGGGCAAATCATTGTAACAATAATCGAGTATCCGTGTGACCCCTTCAAGGGTTAGAGGAGCGACCTGCTCTGGGAATAGGGACTTGCAAATTTTACCCCAATCGTCATCTGTTTTGGTTGGGTTGCAGCCAACAAGGCCAGCCATAGTGACTAGGGCTAATGGTAGCCCCCCACAATATTCCCACATCTCCTTGTGGACCTCTTCTTCTTTGCTACCTACGCTGCCTTGTGACTCAGGCACAGTGTGGCTGTTCGTTGTATCCTCATGATCAGTTGTCTTTCCTTGTTCACTAGCTTTCCCGCTATGTGCTTTAGAAACACTATGAAGGAATAGGCTTTTGGAATGGGCACCATTAAGAACATCAACTGCATGAAGAAGATCAGTTCCATCTCTTTCAGAGCATGCTGCACCAACTGCTTGAAATCTTGTAGTCACTATTACTTTACTGTTTTCTGTGTTATCATATGGCAGCCAATGCCTGATGTTCTGCCATGTTTCTGATGACCATATGTCATCAATCAAAATGAGATACCTGCCAAGTAAAAGGAAATAAGACGCCAATGAGAAATATTATTTTGCAGGATTGATGATCTTAACTAAGACTCCAAACTCTGATGATTAAGAACCATGCGAAACTCAGCTGGTAGAAGAGTGAACATTTACGTATTTCTAATAAATCGTACAATGGCACAACAGGAAAAAAAACGAAAACTCATTTTGTAAGAGTCATTTTGATTCTTACAATGAAACGACACAAAAAAACTAAAAGAAAACCAAAACAAAAAAACTAGACTGCCCCAAGCTGTGTGTTTTATGTATGCCTCCTATTTGTTAATTTTGCCTGTTGACAAAGGAGAATCATAGGCTGCATTTCATACAAGGGAAGGTCATCCTTGGACGTGTTGATATTCAATGATTGCTTGCCTTCATCACTAATTGTACTAAATATATATTCCATTAGTCCCAAAATGTAAAGTCTCATACATTATTCTAGGTACAAGTTTGACAGGTAATTAGTGAAAAATGTGCAAGTCATGTGAACAAGAATTAAATAGTCAAAACACGATCTATTAGAAATCTAATTGTGTTATTTTTATGTCCTATAGCACATACATTAGTGATCCAATATTTCAGCAACCAATAAATCTTCAGATACATGCTGACCTTACGGTTTGGGAGGGATGGTGCAATTTTGTAACTGCTTTACATAGATTCTTGATTCTATCATTATTTGTATTTGCATGATGCACTTAATTTGCATTCGATTTTTTGTGCCTTCAATTTGTATATATCTGAATAATTATTTTTCTTGTGACGAGAAGGGGATTTTATAGGAAATTTGGGCGTAACACAACTAGTTGGAGCTTCATATAGGTGTTGCAAAGTATTGGAGGTTTTGGAGGAAAAATTCAGTGAGCTTATGCACGCACAAAAAAACATAGGAATGTTTAAGATGCCTCTTCCCGTTCAGGCGCCCTTTCAGTTCTGTAATGAGTTGATCGTGGATCGTTGCTTCTGTCTTGGTTTGTGTGCCACCAGAGCTTCCCTGATGCCTCTGACCGCCAATCAGTGGCATGACTAATTGCTTCACTGAGGCTGCAATGTTTGCTGCTAGGTTCCTATTCTCCAAACCAATTGTTTGCTGCTCTCTTTTACTATCCTGATGCTTGATTTGACCAATAATATCCCTGAGTACTTGATCTTCATCGTAGTTCTGGGAGACAGTGACTGATGCCCGGTCAAACTGATTCCTGAATTCCCGGTACAAAGCTGACGCAATGGTGGTCTTCCCGACGCCACCGAACCCGACAATGGACAGAACAGATCGACGTTTTTCTGAGTCATTATGTTTTTCAAGCCAGTCGCGGAGCTTCTGCATGTCTATCCCAACGCGTTCCTCAGTATGGATGAGCTGACGACTGGTCATGAGATGCTCAGCAATGCTGCCTGGTCCTGAGCAGTTTCTGTTGTTGTTGCTGCATTGGCCTTGTTTTGGATTATCCACTCCATATCTGCTGCGACGTTCAGCAATATGTTGCGCCCAGACCTTGAGCTCATTGATTCTGGAAGCAATTTGCCGGCGAGGCCAGAATGTCCATATCTCATGGATTCTTGTCACTATGAATGAGCATTTGGCATCACTGAGGTAGTCACGAGGGAGGCGGTGGGCAAAGTCGTCAGTACTGTCTTCCATATCGTATCCCATGTCACGTATCTGCTTCATCCAGTCCTTGAGGCGGCGGTCGTGGCCTTCTGGGGCTGAGCCGATGTCACCAAGGAATGCTTGCATGGTGGCGAACTCATCATTGATGTACTGGACATCGCCACGGACGCCACGGATGAGACTGTACTCCTAGGCAAGGAGGCCGCCGAGCTTGGCCAGAAGAGATTTCATGGTGGCTTCGGAAGCACCCACCACAAACTCCATCTTATCTTTTTCTTTCCTCTTCACAACTACAAGCTTCTCCCTTTTTTAAGTGGCAGAAAGCTCTCTTCTGATATTGAACAGAAAAAATAAGACACTGTTGGAATATTTGGCCCATATTAGTGTGCTGAAATATTGGGCCCATATGTGGGTAGCCCAATAGACAAATCCTGAAATCTTAAAATGGCCCATGTGTACAAGTGAGTGGTGGGAGTGGGAAGTTTAGTTTGAAGTTGGAGGAGTTGCACACCACCTTATAAGGTGGAGTGTTGTAGGGATTGTATGTGAGTGAGAACAAGAGAGCCTCTCGCGCACTCCTCCACCGCCGCTCGTCTCGACTCGACTCGACTCGACACGTCGCGTGAATCGAGCCTCGAGCCGAGACAATACTTATGTTTATTTTGCTGTTTTGGAAAACCGATTTCGTAGTCGTGACGGACGCGTCACAGCTGAGGCGGTTCGGGTCGCTCCCGTATCGCGTGCTGCAACCGACTCCCACGTCGCACGCGTTAGGGTTTTCCGAACCGCACGATAAAAGACGCGCATCGTGGGCGCTGTACACACACCGAAATCAATCTAGGTTTTGCCACACCTCGCTCCTTGCGCCACCACCGTAGTCTACTCCATCCCGAGCGCCGGCGTCCACCGGAGAACGGGAGAGCAGGTCTCCGGAACCAGTCGCCTTTGTGATCCTGTACGGGAGAGGGCGAATTAGGTTTTTGGGAAGCGCTTCGCGCGACTGCTCACTGCTTCCACGACGGCTCGTCTGCCTAACAAGTCAGGCGGTTCTGCGTACCTTCGCCTCAAGCATCGTCTACTCCGACCCGTCATCGCCAACGTTGTCATCAACAACGTTAATACAAACGATCGGTACGGAATCTATGTCCTGATCTGTCTGTTTAACACGTCTACTGCTTACATGTTTAGAGATATCGTGTTGCTATTATTCATGTTGTTTGCTGCATCTAGTATGTTTAAGTTTTACATGTTAATAGCTGGTTTTGTCATGATTTATATTCTGGAATTAATCGTGAAAATTATGCCTAATCATTCAACAGATATTAAGGGGCACCATAATCGTGGTAAGAAAATAATTTAGTTTTATGGCTCTCTTCTGATATTTTATGGCTCTTTAGTTATCCTATAATGGCACAAAATCAACTCAGCAGGTTTTAGAATAAAAAAGTTCGGATATGAAGAGCCATTAAATCAACGTGAGGAAAAACAAAAGAAGAAGAAGAAAAGGTGGGAAGCAGAGCCCTCACCTGTGAATGGCGGCGCGAATAGAAGGCGTGGGGGAAGGTTTGATCTGACACAGTCTGGCATCTGCTGGTAGAGTAGTAGTTATGAAATTAATGGACAGAATACACTTCAAAATTTGCAGTTTGTACACTTTGGTAAATGAAAGCAATCTGGAGAGAAATACGACCTTGGGCATGCCTGTTAGTAGCTATGAGATCGATAACTGCCACGGCAGTGAAACAATGAGCTAACAGATAACCAAACGGAAGAAGACGACGACGAAAAGCAGAGATAGCTACGGAGGTGGAAGCTGGGTACTAAAGTGCAGAATACTCCCTCCGTCCAAAAATATTTGACTTTTATTTGTCCAAATATGGATGTATGTATACACTAAAACATGACAAATGGAAGTGAAGTATTGTTGAACGGAGGGAGTACTTCATAGTAGTACTGTTATCTAATTAATGTTTGTATTGCCACTTGCAGTTCAGCCCGTTGTTTGAGGTCAATTCCTGATTCCAAATCATATAGGAAAGCTAGCTAATTGGATATAAAATGTCCAGTGTGAGCGCCCCACCCTAGATTATGTTACACGCAATAGCAAAACAACGATGAAATTAAACAAGATCGAACCAACGGGGACACGAGATTTTAACGTGGAAAACCCTTCCAAGGAGGAAGAGAAAAAACCACGGGCGCCAGCCAGCAATACTTCACTATTTCGGGTGAGGTTACAATCGCGCCGGGATTTACAATGTATGGCTTATCCCGTGCGGCGGCTTACAAGAGGTATATAAAGGCGGTCCTGACCTAACTAGGTCGGTAACTGTGAATCCAACTCCAACTCGGTATCGACTCGTACCGTACCACTTCGTTGCGCCTCCGGCTCCACTACGTCTTGAAGTTCGGCCTTTATCAGTATATACGAATATGAATTTGGATCACCATAAAATAACAGATTATTTATAATTTTTTCTAGAACACAGGATTACTTGTCCCCCCGATTCAGTTTGATTAATGTATGCATTGCCACTTGCAGATTACTTCAGTTAGTAGTACTGTCACCTGATTCCAAATCATATAGGACAACTTGCTAGATGACTGACATGCAGTTGCATATAAATGTTATTGTGAGCGGCTCACCCTTGATTGATTAAACTTTTTCTAGAACACTGGATTACATGTACTAATGAAGAAATCTAGGTGTCATCTGCGGAAGTGTACAAACTCCTAGCTTGATAGTATCCATTTATTCCCTTTGAAACATCTCTAGTACATTTTTATTCAGTTTGAACGACCCTTCCATCCGAGTGTGATAACTACCCGTCCCTCCTTTCTGAAATACTTGACTCTCAAACGATTGTATCTAGACAATCCACACACCGGAAACTGAGACTTTATATTAGAGAGTAGCTGTTTTGTCTCTGCGCGTTGCGAGAGAGAGTTGAAACTATGGTATTTCTTTAATTACCCCGAGGCGTAGTGCACATGGACAAACACAAGGTAGGACATCAGACTCGAGATTATTGCATCTGATAACACAACTCGAGGTGGTTACAAAGTCCACTCTCAAGACACGACTCACACTAGCGGTGAGAAAGAGAGCTTGTCGGGGAAGCCGCTAGCTGCGAAGGTCTTTCGCCTCCTCGCGGGAGAAGACATGGATGAGGTTCCCGTGACTGCGGTCATGTAAGATCGATGGGAGTCCGACAATATTTTATCGTACACATAGCACTGCTCCGGTGAGAAAGAGAGAGAGCTCGCAGAGAAACCGCTAGCTGGAGAAATATGGAACGCGCACGACACGTGCACTTGACCATGCCTGTGCCACCACCTTTGCTGAACTGTGCACCCACCGGAATGACGTCGTTTTCGAAGGTGCATCACCCTTGGTGGTGATTTTGATTTGGAGAATAGCGAGCGAAGCAGACTGTTGGCGCTCAGCGGCTCTCTTTAGAGGTAGACCTAACTTCGGTGGATAGGTGGGGCGTGGGCGAGTGATCAATTAATTTGTTTTCGATTGATGGGAGATTGGTGTCTGTGCCAACCGCGTTGTAAATGGGCCGCTTGGTCTTTCCTGGTATGAAACTGATACAACTTCGAGGGTGTATTCTTGAAAAACAAATTTAGTGTCTAGTGACGCGGGTTCTCTCATGTGATGAATCAGTGGGCAAAGCCCCCGAACATTCCGCATACCATAAACTTTGAGTTGGAGTAGTTGTTTTTGCCCTAAGCGTTGCCAGAGAGAGTTAAAACTATGACATTTGTTCAATTCACCCGAGGCGCACTACTCGAAAATGGCTAGACGCCGACGGCAAAAGGTATGCCGGCGGCTTTTAGTCGGGGCCGTCGGCATATAAGGTGGTATGCCGACGGCTAAAATAAAACCGTCGGCGTAGCTTTGGCCGTCGGCATATAGCACATATGCCTACGGCCTTTATAACCAGCCGTCGGCATACCTATAGCCGTCGGCATATATAATCTAAGCCTACGGCTTTTTCTCGCGGTCGTCGGCATAGTTTTGGCCGTCGGCATACCTGGCTCGCAGCATGGTCAGGGCGGGCCCAGCAAAAGCTATGCCTATGCCTTTTTATCTTGGCCGTCAGCATACCTTTAGCCGTCGGCTTACCTAGCTGCTAGCCAGGTCATATTGGTCCAGCAAACGATATGTCGACGGCCCCGATAAAAGGCCGTCGACATAGATATTTTTTTCCTCTTTCTAAATATTTTGGGTGGCACACCATGTGTTCACCAATTTTACTAGGGTTTTAGATGCCAAATATACCCTCACTCTCCATATTGGGGCTTCACCGGTATCGATTTCTCTCTTTGATAGTTTATGTGCTATGAGCCTGAAACTTCCGAAAACGAACTGTCGCGGTGGAATCTTCTGTAGAGGTGGGCCCTACCATTGTTTTGAGACTTCCTAGGGTCCACCCTAACACAATGAAGCAATTAGTTCCACATTGCTACCTGTCGAATCTGAGACTCTACATATCCCTCGGGTGAACCCATAGGGTTTCGAATAGGAGAACACATGGGCGCTGGTGGCATCGTCGGTTAAACAGGGGGGCAAGCTTTACCCAGGTTCGGGGCCCTCGTAGCGGTAAAACCCTTACTCCTGCCTCTGTCGATCTGTATTAACGAATAGATCGGTTACAACAGTGGTTGCTCAAGTCGAGAGTATGATCTCGAGCTCAAGACTTTGGTGGTGCGGTATTGTTTGGTCCTCTTCCGGTGGTTCTCCTGGCCTCATATAGGTGGCCAGGTCTCAAACCCTACCCGGTGAGGACTCAAACTCTAACCCTATGTCGGTTACAAGTTTCCTAACTTAGCTCGCAAGGCATTGCGGGTGGGCTTCACGTGGGCCTTCCGGAGTACTCTAAGGGCTTCCCTTCTTGGGCCTTAACTTTGGGCCTGAGACGGGGTGTCCTTACCCGCAGGGTCTAAGATCCATCCCTTCGTCAGTAGCCCCCGAGCGTTTGCTCGATTGGGATTTTTCCAATCGAGTAGACGGTCAAACTTTTTGCCTTTCTTTCTTTTGGATTAACCAGTATGGTCGTTTCCTGTTTGGAGGGTGTGTACACTGTGTGATGAGTTCTTACGCCCGAGTATCGAGTAATGAAAGTGCCTGTTTTTATGGTTGTTTATCGCAGAAGGATATAGCGCAGTAGCTTAGCTCTCCCGAAAGATCAGGGCCAATTAATTGCAACTAGGGCAAAAACAGTTCTGGCCTACACAGATTCGAGACCTCCGACTCGAACCCGATGAGGTGATCTATGCGACTGGGCCGTAGTGGTCTTACCGAGTCGAAATTAACCTATAGGGGTACCCGGCGCGTCCGCTAGGATTTTTCTTCGTGTTGTTGACACGGAATCGTACCGGAGGACGCAGCTTGAGTGCGATTCCAGGCCCTTAAGAGAGATCTTTCGGGTCTTACCTTCATACTCGAAAGAATATGGCATCCGGATGTACCTAGTCGGCTGAACAATCCAGGTTTATGATGTGTAAACATCGTGTGAATGAGTGGCAGGCTCTGCCTACTCGCGTAGTTTTTGAGTTTGTAGTTTCTTGTCCATACGAAAGAGTTTTCGTGTTAGGAGTTTTATGCCCATATGAAAGAGTTTTCATGTTTGGGATGTCGTACCCATACGAAAGAATTTTCGTGTGTAGGATATTTTTTCCCTAAAAGAGATTTCACTTCATGATTTGTCCATAAAAAGTTACTTGCGTGCTTGGATTTTTTAATCGAAGGAGTTTATTCATACGAAGTTATTTTCGTGTTTGAACTTTCCATCCGAAAGATTCTTCAACTTTGATGATGAACGCTATGACGTCACGGCGCACTTTTATCCTCCCGATGGGACGTGACGGAGTGAGAGTAGAAAGGATGGCCCACTTTGTCAGCTTTTTGACCGGAAACGAGACGTCGTTCCCGGTTTTTACGCGAACCGCGTAGTAAATGCGCACGACCCACTGTTATGATCGTGGCACGGAACAGCATCCGCCGCCCTCTCGTTTCTCCTTCGCACGCGGCGGCCGCGATGGACGCCACGTGGCGCATCGTGTGGCCAGGATCGAGTGCCCCCCCTGTATAAATACAGGCCTTGGTGAAACGGTGAAAATTTCTCAGCCTTTGCCCTCTTTGCTCATCTTCTTCCTCGCGCTCCATCTTCCTTCTCTCCTCAAGCTCGTGCTAGCAGCAATGGCGGGCGGCAAGAAACGTGCCGTCGTCTCGTCGTCGAGGGCCTCAGAAGATGTCCCTGCGCCACCCGCGCCGCGCTCAGGTGATTGGCGCTCGCCCAACACCACGGCCAAAAGAATCAATGGAATGCAGCGAGATGGATTGCTGCCTCCGGAAGCGGATAAACGGGTACGCCTCGGCAAAAAGGAGGACGTACCTAATCCCCGCGCGAATGAACGCGTGATCTTCGCGGATCACGTGTCGCGCGGTCTTTCTCTCCCTATTCATCCTTTCCTCATGGCTCTGTTGTATGTCTACGGCATACAGCTCCATGATTTGCCTCCAAACGCAATGCAGCACATCTCGTGCTTCATTGTTCTTTGCGAGTGCTTTCTGGGCATTCGCCCCTACTGGGGTCTCTGGAAGGCCCTCTTCAAAGTGCGTGTCTTCCGCGAGAGATCGCGGGTGGAGACGGAGCCGGGGGAACCGTTGCGCACCGGCGGCTTCGGGATCCAGGCAAAGTCCGAGAACGGATACTTCACCATGAACTTCATCGACTCCGCCCAAGGATGGAGGAAGAAATGGTTTTATGTAACCGACAACAGCGCGGGTGGAGTTAACAAATTCCATCCGTTCGCTGTTTTGAAGAAACGAAAGTCTTGGGCGCACAAACTCTCGGCTGAAGAAAACCGAGTTGTCGCTCCCCTACTCGCCAAGGTGGCTACTCTTCGTGACCAAGCCGCATGAACTGCGCTGAACGGCCTGCACTTGGCGAGTGTCTTTCTCAAGCGCATGGTTCAGCTCCTGCAAGATAGGCCATCCGCGATGTGGGAGTACTAGGGCGCCGGGGATCGTAGTCGCGTGAGCCGTGAAGAACTCTCGAATGCTGAATTCGAGAAGAAGATCGCGGCTATCACCAGTTTAAAGGAAGGCGACACCTTCCCCGACTGCCCGGTAGCCGCCTTCGAGGCATCAAGACCACCGCCAGCTGTTGTAAGTTTTGAATTTCTCTGTCTTCATTTCTTTTCCTTGTTCTGAGATTTGGTCGACTGAATTTTTCTCTCGTTTTTCTTCTGTCTTCTTCTGTAGAGCCTATCCATGGCCACCTGCTACCCACCAGTGTCTGGGGAGGAGGCCTCAAATTTATTGGCGAGTAACCTGGACGGCCCGGCCGATACCAGTGTTGCTAACGCCTCTTCGAGTTCCGACCATGATTCTTCGGATGACGCAGAGGACTTGAATGGCGGTCTCCTCCATTGCAAACATCGTCGTGTGGGGGATGATGAGGCCACCTCCAAGGATACTTCTTTGGATAAAGAATCGCCCGGGAAGGAGCCCATCATCGTCACTCCACTGCGCATGCCCGCCCCTTCTTCTTCGTTTCCAACAATCCAAACCGCTTGGAATGTGGATATGCTGGACGAGGATGATGACGAGTAAGTTTTCTTCTTGCTCTTAGTCGAACTTTTTGTTTCTCTTCTCTTTTGATGTGTTGATTTCCTTGTAGCTTGCAAGCTATCAGTCCTCGCGAGTTCGTCTCTTCTCTTCCTCTCGAAAAGAGGAAGAAAGTGGGAGCCGCGGGTGATACTCAGACTGCTGACACCATCCAGAACTCACCGAGTGTAGCCCCCAACGTAACGACTACGGAATATAGAATTCCTAGTTTCGCTGCTGGGGCTTCGACTCCGAAGGAGGTGTCGGGTAGTTTGGCGGATCCTCTCTCCTTCGCCCAAGGCCAGGTAAACTTTACTGCCTGCTTTCTTCAATGCTTTAACAGTTTACGAATTTGTTATCGGGTGAACGTCAGTGCTCCCGATGGGAGTAGCCCCCGAGGCTGTAGTCGATCGCATGCGATCGGCTACAGGCTCAAAGGTAGTCTCTTATTTCTTCTTCTTCATTCTATCGGGTGCTCAGTGCTCCCGATGGGAGTAGCCCCCGAGGCTATATTCGAATGTTTGCAGTCGAGTATAGGCTCAAATTTTCTTTTTTCTGATTCTTCTATCTTCATTTTCCTCGTAGTCGCTTATCGACTCCCTTGCGGCCGTTGGTCGCCGTGTCGTTCTCGCTGAGTCGGAATGCGGGATCCTTCAATCAGACCGTGATCGACTCACCTCGGAGAATGAGCTTCTTCGAAGTAAGTTTACCATGTTCTTCCATCTTCATTTTTTCATGAATTCTTCGGCTCTGATAACTGTTGCTGCGCAGCTCAACTTGAGTTTTTGAAGACCGAGAAGGCGAGTGCCTCCACTCGGGCAACAGCTCAAGAGGCTGAGTTGGCGGCTGTTCGACGGGAACTCGAATCTTCCCGCATGTTG
The DNA here is from genome assembly GCA_028641055.1 of Alopecurus myosuroides. Taxonomy (NCBI): domain Eukaryota; kingdom Viridiplantae; phylum Streptophyta; class Magnoliopsida; order Poales; family Poaceae; genus Alopecurus; species Alopecurus myosuroides. The sequence goes on along the minus strand of CM054063.1, from coordinate 6,836,568 downwards.
TCGGCCGATCTTGAAGGAAAGCTTACGGGTGCCCAGGATTCTCTGAAGAGCTTGGAGGAAGCTGGCACCAAGGCGGACATCAATCTTGTCGACTTCCTTTGTCCCCTTGCGGAGCGCTTTGCGAGTAAGTTGTTCTTGTCCTACGATTTTCCTTTTGTCTTGGTGAATCCTTTGGATCCTAACACTTTTCTTTGTAGGTCTTCTAGGTGTCCCACTGGAGCTTCCTGGGATTCCTCGAGTGGACGCGTTGACAGATTCTTGCGCCCAGCTCAGGAGGCATGCCGAAGGGGTTTGCACCTTGATTGGAGATGCCACTCGAGTGTTGACGTAGCTGCACGGCCGCCTTCTCGTCAACGCCGTGTCTCCACCCGCGCTGGGTGATCTGCTGAAGATTTTCTCGGAGAGCAGTCTCCTTGATACTTACGCGGTTGCTCAGTCAGAATCTGGGGCGAAGACTGCCATCCAGTTCGCGCTGGTGCATGGAGTCACCGGCTTGGAGAAGGCCTACTCGGAGCTTCCTGTCGACCCTTCCACGGGAAAAAAAAGGTAGGGCTTCGTCGTTTTGGTGAGCCAGCCGGAGTCCTTGCTCGGAAGTTATCCGAGTTGTTCGCCCGTGTCCAGGGAGGGACCGTCGCCGCGAGTGGCAGCACAAGTGTAGCTCCTTAGTATATTTCTTTTGTACTTCACTGTTTTGATTGTAATGAACCTTGGGATGTGCTCCCGTATTTTCATTGTCTTAATCGAGATGTTCTTCTGATACGCTTCCCGCGTCTATATGTTTCCTCCCGATGGGAGTAGCCCCCGAGCACCTGTCGAGAAGGTGGTTGATATATCTCGAATAGGGCATCTTATTGTTTTTATTTCCTTGTATTCTTCCAGGTAGCTGGGGTTGCCGCGGAGCCTTCAGCTGGGCTTGCTACTCCAGCAAATCCTCTTGTTGCCGCTGTTGGGACCTTTGCAGGTATTCGTGATCGGGTTTCGGAGGGTGAGCGCAAGCTGAAAGCTTTGCGTGGGGTAGCCGATGTGGCTAAGTCCAAGAAAAAACTGGCGATTGAACGCGAACAATTTTTGATGGATGAGTTGGCTTCTGTTGCCAGGGATTTGCTCTGTAAGTAATGCAGCCCCCGAGTCTTCTTTGTCTTGTTTCCTTTTTTGATCGCATATCTCTGCTTTTCAGTTGTTCAGCCGGATGACCGAAATGAGAAACAATGGGTGTATAACCACATCCTTCAAGAAGCTGGCAACTCAATACCTCATGCGAACAATTTTTGGTCCGATCATAGTCGAGGCTTTGTGCTGGCTACCTTGAAGTTCCGAGTCATCCAGGCGAAGATACTCGTGAGTTTTTTCATGAGGTTTTGATTGCAATGAACGCCGCTTTCTATCCGCCGCAAAGGGGTCCTGAAGATTGGAGCCATCTCCTCAGGGTGTTCGGGCAAGAAGGAGAGATTCGCAAGTGTGTTCGCAATCAGATGACTTGCGGCTCGGTGGTGGCTCTCTCCTTCGTCCGGTTATGGCATCCTGAGGTGAACTTCAACTCCATAGCTAGACTTCCTAATGGTCCAATCGACGATATTTCTCCGTATTATAAGGTTGTTCAACCTACAGCGGAGGAAATCATTCGATTGACCTCAGACGAGGTAGATCGGGTGTTGGCGGCCGAGAATGCCCAGCGCCATGTTTGATCGTAGGATGTACATATCTTGTCGTGTTGTATAGTTTGTAAAAACTGTTGTAAGGTGTTTAACCTTGTATATATAAATTTTCCTGTAATCCTGAGTTAGGCGTAGCCCCCGTGTGTTTGTGGGGTGTATGCCTGTTACTTTTTAGCATGTAAGGATGAAGAATCTTCGAGTATGTATGGTTGAGAAACCATGTATTTATTGCAATGACTGAGAAGTCATGTGTTTTTCTGTCGAGCTACAAAATGGCTAGTATAGCCTTATTACTGCGAGTAAAATAAATCTAGGGATAAAATTTGCGGAGGTGTGCAGCATTCCAAGGATTGGAATAGATGCCTCCAGTCGTCGGGTTCTTCAGTCGATAGGCTCCGCCTGGGATAACTTCGTGTATTATGAAGGGTCTTTCCCATGGTGGCTCGAGCTTGTGTCCTTCCTTCTGCTTTAGCCGTAGTACCAGATCTCCTACTACGAAGGCTCTTTGGCGTATGCGGCGACTGTGATACCTTCGCAAGGACTGTTGATATACTGCGGATCTTGCGAGTGCAATATCGCGCATTTCATCGAGTGCGTCCATATCTTCCGCGAGTGCCCTGTTGGAGGTTTCTTCGCTGTAGGCAACAACTCGTGGGGCACTGAACCTGACGTCCTCGGGAAGGACTGCTTCTGCCCCGTATACCATGAAAAATGGTGTGTAGTTTGTGGATCGGTTTGGAGTTGTACGGAGGCTCCATAGCACGGAGGGTAGCTCTTCTGCCCAATGTCTTGCTGCTGGGTGTAGACGGTCGAGTAGACGCTTCTTGATGCCAGCCGAAACTAATCCGTTGGATCTTTCGACTTAGCTGTTGGTTTGCGGATGGGCAACCGAGGCAAATTTGAAGTTGATGCCCTTTTCCTCACAGAACTGCTGTGTTTCCTTTGCTGTGAAATTAGTACCATTATCTGTAATGATGTCGTGTGGTAATCCAAACCTGCATACGATGGAATCGAGGAATTTGACGGCACATTGGGCGCTAGCCGAGGTTACTGGCGTGGCTTCAATCCATTTGGTAAATTTGTCAACTTCGACCAGCAAGTGTGTGTATCCACCTGGCGTGGACTTGCGTAGTGGTCCTACCATGTCCAGCCCCCATTGTGCAAAGGGCCAGGCGATGGGTATCATATGCAATTCCATAGCGGGTGCATGTGGTTTTGGTGCGAATCGCTGGCAAGCGTTGCACCGGTCGACCAGTTCTTTTGCGTCTCTGGCTACTGTAAGCCAGTAGAATCCTGCTCGGAAAGCTTTTCCCATGATTGCTTTCCAGCTAGCGTGATGTCCACAATCTCCTTGGTGGATGTCTTGTAGTAATTCCTTGCTATCTTCGAGTGCTATACATCACTGGAGTATGCCCGAGATGCTCTGCTTGTATAACTCTCCGTTGACCACCGGAAAGGATTTACTGCGTCTGACGATCTGTCGAGCCTCGCGAGGATCTGTTGGGAGCTGTTTGGTGGACAAGTGGTCAAGGTATTTCTGCGTTCACACTGGCTCGACCAGAAAAACTTGTCGCGAAAATATTATGAATAAGCTCGATAATGGCAACTTGCGGGCTGACCTCTGTTTCCGGTGCCGCGGGTGCTCCTGCAGCTTTCTTGACTTTGACTGATCGTTTAGTCATTCGCTCAAAATATATCCCTGTCGGTACGGGTGTGTTTGTGGAAACCATGTTTGCCAGCCTGTCTGCTTCTTCGTTGCTGGATCTCGCAATATGTTTCAACTCGCATCCCTTGAAACTTCCCTCGAGTAGGTTGTAAATGTCACGATAGGCGACCATGTTTTCGGCGATAGTGTCGCACTCCTTCATTGTCTACTGCACGATGAGGTTGGAGTCGCTGTAGATCATCAGTCGAGTGGCTCCACACGCAACTGCCATCTTCATCCCGTGCAATAGGGCCTCATATTCTGCGTCGTTGTTCGATGCTGGATCATCGGGTGGAAAATCCAATCGTAGGACGTACTGCAGCTTGTCTCCTCTAGGTGATATTAGGACGATTCCAGCTCCTTCTCCTTCATTTCTTTTGGACCCGTCGAAGTACATGATCCAGTTGCTCGTGTATTCTGGCGGTCCGGGCGTTTGTAGCTCTGTCCACTCGCTCAAGAATTCCACGAGTACCTGGGATTTTACTGCATTGCGTCCTGCATAGGTGATGTCCCAATCGCCCAGCTCGATGCTCCATTTTGCTATTCTTCTGGATGCCATAGGGTTGTTCATGATTGTACCGAGTGATGCATCATTAACAACTGTGATGGTGTGTTCCTGGAAGTAGTGTTTGAGTTTTCGAGCTGTGAGAACAACTCCATATGCGAGCTTCTGGTAGTGAGGATATCGTTGCTTGCATGGCGAGACCACTTCACTGATGTAATATATCGGTCGTTGGACTCCATATGCCTTTCCCTCCTCAGGTCGTTCGACTACGATTGGCGTGCTGATGACCTGGTTTGTTGCGGCTAGGTATAGGTAAAGTGGCTCCCTCTCTTGCGGTGTTGCAAGGATGCGCCTGCTTTGCAACGATCGTTTCAGTTCTGCTAATGCTTGCTTAGCCTCTGGTGTCCACTCGAATTTGTCTGTCTTTTTCAGCAGCTTGTAGAAGGGCAATGCTTGCTCGCCCAATCGCACGATAAACCTGCTCAAGGCGGCTAGTCGCCCTGCGAGCTGCTGGACTCCGCGTAGATTGGTTGGCTCATTCATTTGTCATATTGAGCTTAATCCTGTATGCATTAAGAGTGTCGAATGTTTCTCTAATGTCCTCGAGGAGTGTGTCCTCTACTCGAGTCTTGATGACGATGTCGTCAACGTATACTTGTACGTTCTTGCCAATGAGCTTGGCGAGGCATTTTTGCATGCAGCGCTGATATGTTGCACCTGCGTTCTTGAGCCCGAAGGGCATTGTCGTGTAGCAGTATACACCGTGGGGTGTGATAAATGCTGTCTTTTCTTTGTCCTCCCGCTTCATCCGGATCTGATTATATCCCGAATAGGCGTCCAGAAAGGAGAGGCGTTGACAGCCCGCAGTAGAGTCCACGATCTGGTCGATTCGCGGGAGGGGAAAGTTATCCTTGGGGCAGTGCTTATTTAATGACGTGTAGTCAATGCACACGCGAAGGATTTCAGGGTTCTTTTTGTGGACCAGCACCGGGTTTGCTAACCAAGTGGATATCTTGATCTCCCTGATGAATTTTGCTCCTAGCAATCTATTTACTTCTTCTCCAAGCGCTTTCTGCTTGGGTTCTGAGAACCGTCGAGTGGTCTGCTTGATGGGTTTCGCATCTTTGAAGACTTCGAGTGAGTGCTCGGCGAACTCCCTGGGTATTCCTGGCATATCTGAGGGCTGCCAAGCGAAAATTTCCCAGTACTCACAGAGGAGTTCGACGAGCGCGCTTTCCTATGCTTGCGAGAGGGTAGTTGAGACCATCACGGTCTTCGCAGAATCTGTCGGGTGCACCTGATGTTTTCGGGTGTCGCTGTTGGCGCTGAACTCCAACTCTGGCGCGTTTTTCTTCGTGAGGGGCATCACGGAGTGGTCCGTGGTTTTTCCCAGCTCTTATAATTCTTCTTGCATCCCAAAAGATATTGTGATCTCGTTTGTAACGACCGGGGATTTTCCCCACTTAGCTTTTTTTGTTTTTCTTTTTGCATCGTCATGCATCATGCCATCATGTCATTAACTCACACAATATTTAATTGGTTGGAAATCTTAAATTTTCATAAAAATCAAAGTGGAGTTTGTGACCTCAAAGCTATTTAGTTAGTGCCAAAACAATCTTTGAAAACCTTGGAAAAGTAAATATTTCTTTTTGAGAAAAAGAGAGAGGGCAACACACCAGCCAGCCCTCTCTCCCTTCTAGCCCACCTAAAACCAACCCCAGCCCACCCCCCCTTTCCTCTCCACCCCAAGCCCAGCCCACCAAGCGCTTTCTTCTTCGTACGGACATAACAGAACCACGAGGAGGTCGCTTTCTCCATGGCCCCCACCTCCACCTGCTCCACCCTCCCCTATACCTACCCCCCTCCTTTCCCAAACCCTAGGCCGCCCCCTTCTCCCCTCCTTCCTTCCTTCTCTCCGCCGCCACCCTCCTCTTTTCCTTTTCTCTGTGCTTCCCCAATTTCTCTCTGAATTTCTGCACCACCGAAACAGCCACCATGGCCGAGAGTTGGAAGCCATGGCGTCGGTGCTGCGGTCGTCTTCGGCCCTCGTTTCCTACGGGAATAGAAACGGGGCGGTGGCGCGGTTTCCCTCGTGTCCTCGAGGGGTCTTGGGAGGCACCATGGTCATCGTGGCGTCGACGGCCGTCCGTGCCGCGCGGGCGTCCATGGCGGCAGGTGACGTCCGCCTCCCTGTCGCTGCCTCCATCGGGGCCGAGGTGAGCGCTCCCCCTTCGCCCTCTCCTCTCTCCCATCTCCCCTCTCCCCCCTTCTCCCTTTCCCTCCACGCCCAACGCCCACGCCGGAAGCGGCGCTGCAGGTCGCAGTCCGGCGATCTCCCTCGTCATCGTGCAGTTACGTGTACGTATCTTTCAGTTCTTTCAGAGATAGGCCCGAAAGCCCACCTCAAAAATCAATCGCATCTGTACCATCAACAAACGCAGCTGCTAGCCCACTGGTTAGCACCCTTGCGCGCAAGCCCCAAGTGCTGGGTTCGATCCCCCCCAGGCAGAAAAGCCTCACCCTTTTTTTCTGCCTTTTCTTTTTTTGCCCGAATTTCAGAAACCCAGATCTGAAACCTTACTTGTAAAATCCATATAAAATTGAATTTTGCTCCAAATCCAGTGATTCAAGTTTCTGTGGATTCAGAATTTCATGCTCTTCCTGTCCATGTCAAGTTTGGAATATGTTGATGTAATAATTTTTTCTCTAAATAATTAATTACTGAAAATGCAATTAAAAGTTGAAACTTTGGAATTTCATAACTTGAGTTCTGCTCATCCAATTTAAGCAAACTTGGGCTCTAAAAATTTGTCTTAATAAACTCTACACATTGGTATTTTATTTGGTCACAATTGAATTAATTTTGAACATGTTTCCCTCTGTTTACTAAAAATGGCAGAATAAGAATGTTTATGAAAATTGCATAATAAATTCAATAATAACCCAAAAATTGTGTTTAATAGCTCAAAATGTTCAGTGAAACATTTGCTACATGTTTTCAACCTTTTCAATGCAATTTGTTTACTGTTTTTCCTAATTAAAAGTGGTGCAATAATTCAATGCTTTATTTAAACCTCTTAAATTGCAAAATTCATAACTTGGGCAATTCAAATCCAATTCCAACATGTGAAATATGTTTTCCATGCAAAATTGAATAAGCTTTCCAAATATCAACTTTGTTTTCTGTTTTGAATAATTTAAATTGCTGAAAACAACTATTTCTTATTTAGTGCATTTAAAATTGTCAATTTAATAACTTGCTCATCTAAAATCCAAATTCAACAAATGAAATATGTATTCCATCTAAAATTTTGTGTTCTTTCCAAATATGAATTTGGTTATCTATTTTGAACAATTAAAATGGGTGAAAACAACAAATGCTTGTGTAACACCTTTAAGAAGCCAAATTTCATAACTTAATAAATAAATTTCCAAACTTGGTAAACTTCATTTCACATTGAATCTATTGTTGTTTTCTTATTGTTTTCATCATCCATGCATCATCCTAATCAACTTTCACATGATGGTTAGTTGTAGATCATTTAATTCAACATTAATTCATGGGCTTTTCCATATGCAATCCAAATTGCATATGGGCCCATTTAAATATGTTTACCATGTCAACTAGTTATCTTTGATGCATCCTTAAACTTGTCATGCATCCATATCATGATCATGTTGGATCTTCTGCCGTAGAAGTAATTGTTGCATCCGGTGTTTCTTTTAGCTCTTTGCTTCTTCGCGGATAGGACGTTGAGATGATGTGAGCACCGACAAGTTCTGCGGATGTACCTCTACTTGCTGGATTGCAGGCAAGTATACTCACTTGCTACCCGTGTTGCCTTTCCTCACTTGTTACCGATTCTTTCCGTTGTCTTTATGCTAGCCTAGTATTTTCGATGCTTGTGTCTCGATCCTATCATATGTTTACCTTGCAGCCATGATATAGCCTTTCCTTCCACTTCCTATTAACTGTTGCTTGTTTACCTTGTTGGCCCTCGTGTCGTAGTTGCATGCTTATTGTTGTTTGCGCTCAGGTCTTGTTGTCCTTTTTCATATCACCTGTTTAGTTTGATAGTTGGGTTTCAACTTAATCAACAATCATGTTAATGTTTTGGGTAATAACAATTTGATGATAAGGCACCGGCAGGAGGCCCGGCGTGGTTTTGAGGCCTGCTAGTGTCGAACTTAATTAGGAAAAGGGTCTTGTCTACTGATCCATGATGAGCGCGCTAACCGCATGTGGGAAGCGAGTATGGGCGCCCCCCTCAACTTGATTTGATTCGCATCTCGTCCAAATTGCCTCATTTAGTTCGGGTTTTCCATTTGCCGCATGCATATGCAGGTGCGAACCCTTGGCACCAGGGTGGAACTTTTGTAGTCGGCATTTAGGGAGTCACGTTCTTAGAGTGCTATGAGGGTCCCCTTTTCTTCGTGGGGCTTGATTAGTCGTGCGCTCAACTGCACGGGGTTCTTTGGTCTTGATGCGAAGAAGAGTTGGGTTGTGTTGAGTGGCCTGCTTGGTGGGTTTGCTCCCCGCCTGGCGGGTCATTCTTACGTGTACAACCAAATTGGTGCATCCCTGCAGGGTTAAATCTTCTCGAGAAGCCGTGTTGTCCGCGGTTATGGATGACTTGGTGAAAGTGCTGGCTAACAAGTACTCAAACAACTTACACTTAACGATGATAACTTGACTAGTAATATAGATTACCTCCACCATAAAAATGAATGTCACCTTAATCAACAGTGTGAGTTTCCTTGGGTTGCTTCCTTAGTAGGGGGTAACACTGGATGGGTATTGTTTGGTGAGTAGTTGTAGTTGGTTCTGATACGCTATCTTATCCCTTTCTTTTAGCCGGATGTTGTAGCGCGTCTCTGTAGTTAGTTAGTGCAGCCAGCTGCCGCTTCTTTGCAATAATCCCTTCCTTTTCCGTTGTACCCAAAGTATTTGTATCTTGTGATGATTGGTTACGCTGGTATCTTGTGAGTATGACTTGCCAGTACTTAACCGTACTGACCCACGAATCCATTTCGTGGCTGCATATTCAACATTGCAGTCAACAGGTTTGAAGTCTGACGACGTTAGCTTGGGAATCCCTCCGGCTTGGCCTGGGCAGGGATTGGACGCTCTCGGTTATCTTCAGGACTCTTAGTCCAATTTGTATCTTGTCCGTAGTCGGACACAATGTTGTTTCTTCCGCTGTTATTTGGATCTTTGTATTGTATCAGTTGTATCCTTGACTCGTATGAGTCGTCTTTTATAAATCTTTTCTGTTGTTGTGGATTATTCGTGAACTGTTGTAATGTTATCACAAGTGGCAACCTGGAATCGGTTATTATGCGGATTTGGCGGAAATGCTGAAATCTGCATAGTGCCCGATCTCGGGGCGTCACATCGTTGAACTCGATATCGCACTTGTTAGATTTCTGAAAATCTCCGTCGATGGTGATGACACAATATTCTCCGGGTAGCTTGAGCTTCAGGTATGTGTAGTGTGGTACTGCCATGAATCTGGCGAACGCTGTTCGACCAAGAATGGCGTGGTACTGTGAGAGCCAGTCGACTACTTCGAAGTCGAGGAATTCTCTTCTGTAGTTGCGTCGATTGCCCAACACAACCTCTAGGTTAATTGTTCCGAGTGGACGGATTGCCTTTCCTGGAATTATCCTGTGGAAGGATGTTTCTGATTCCGCAAGGCCGTCCAGGTTCCTGTTCATCCGGCGGAGTGTATCTGCGTAGATAATGTTGATGCCACTCCCACCATCCATGAATACACGGGCCAGTTTGTAGTTGCCAAGCTGTGCTTGGATTAAGAGGGCGGCGTGTCCTGGTCGATAGACGCGTGGTGGGTGGTCTTCCATTGAGAATGTGATCGATTGGTCCGCCATCTTCAGGTATTCGGGCCTTGTTGGCGGGGTCTGTAAAGCCATGCATAGCTGCCTCGTGTTAGTCTTCTGAGCTCTGCGGGATGGGCATACCTTCTGGATCATTCCTAACTGTCCTGCCGGGTTTGGGTACGCGTTGGCTCCGACGTTTTGTGTGGGTGGCGCAGGTAGTGCAGCTAGTGCCATGTTTGGATTTGCTGGTGGAGGTAGTGGTTGTGGCGGCTGGAATCCTTGGTGTCCTGCTCCCGGAAGCGGTGGGTAATTTTGATTGGCTGCCGATCTGCTTTTCTTCGAGAAGGTCTCAGTGATTTCGATAAACTTTCGACAGTCCTTAAGAAGGTGTGTTGCCTTAGTTTTGCCCGTGCGCTTATCTGTAAATAGATGTAGCGAGTAGTATGCATCGAGGTCCTCCTCGGGAGTTTTGTCCTCAGCCTTCGGTCTCCATTCGCGACTTCCACGACGTCCAGTATCGCGACTTCGCGTGAATTCTGCCGCTACCATTTCTTCTCGATCCTCGTGATCGTAGTATTTCCTCCTTTTCCTTCGACCATAGTGGTCGTCCTCTGGTGCGGGCGATGATGCTCTCTCGTTGCGCACCGCGTCTTCTCCATTAGCCCATTTGTCGGCTATGACCATCAGCTCCCCAATAGTTTTGGGTGCGGCTCGGCCCAGTTCTTCTCTGAAAGCAGTTCGCCGGGCGCCTTTCGCGAAGGCCTCAAACGCTACTTCTTCCGAGATGTTTCCTGCGGTGTTTCTGAGCGTGGTCCATCGCTGAATATATTCGCGGGTAGACTCGCCGCTCTTCTGTTGCAGGCCCGCAATTCTTCAATGGTTGCTGGCCTCTTGTAGGTGGACTGGAAATTTTTGCAAAAGTCACGATGCAGGTCATCCCATGATGCGTAACATGATCTTGGCCTTGCTTCCAGCCAGCTACGTGCTGCGCCAACCAAATGTAGATTGAGGTACTGCATAGCCGTGTTCTTGTTCCCACGTTGGAATTTTACTGCCGTGAGGTAGTCGTTTAGCCATGACGAGGGCTCGAGTGAACCGGACGAAGAGCGTTCGCGGTTTCTCGCTGCTCTCGCCTTGTCCACTTTATTTTGCGCGATGTATGATCATGCGTTGTATCCTAGCTGGTCCACCTTCCTTGGCTCCGTGCTGCGTTTTCGCGAGCGAAGTGCTCCTATGCTTGCGGGATGCTTCTTTTTCCTTTTCTTTCTCCCTCTCTAGCTGTTCGGTGACTTTTCGACGCTCATAGGAGGCAAGCCTCGCGGCTGCCAGTCCTAGTCCCTTGCGCACCTGTTTGTACTGCTCTACTCGAGGATCGCTTTCCGTCGGCTGGTTCATCTCCATGTAAGTTGCTGCGGCCAGGACTGTGGCAGCAGGAGTTTGTGGGTAGACGTTTCCGTCTTCATCAACCCACATAAGGGAAGGTGCGACCGACCTGCTGGCTCCGCCCAAGGACTCGATGTCCATGGATGTTGATGCGTATCCCCTCCTCGCGGGTCGGGTTCTGACCGAGGGTGCTAGGTACAGCTCAGCTCGTCGTTGACTTGATTCGTCCGCCGCTCTTTTTCGACGGGCCAGATCTATCCGAGCTTCTTTGATGGTTGCGGCCGCTCTCACCAGATGATAGTGGTAGGCGACCATGTCTTCGTGTGGCGCTTCAGCCGCGGGTGGCTTGCTCGTTCACATAGCCTCCTTGGCTCGGTCCCAAGCTTCCCGCGTGACGCCGATTGCGGGCGTTCTGCCGCGCTGTGTTCTGTTTCCGGGGGTAGCTCCGATCCTGCCATGCAGACTTGAGCCAGTCGTGGCTCGTGTGTCCTAGGCGTGGCTCGGAAAGCTCTCTGGATTCGGGAAGGTTCCTCTGTCGAGAGGGTATGGTAGTCGTTGGTGTTGAAGCGGATGGACTCGCCACTTTTCTCCAGATGAAGGCGCGAGTCGACGGCTTCTGACTCAGATCCTGATTCTTCCGGGAAGTGGAGGATTCCATCCCTGTTAGTCACGAACTTCAACCTTCCGAACGTCAAGGTGACACTCCTCTCCAGATTGCCGAATACCGAGCGTGATTCCGGCGAGTGAGGGGTGACCACGACAGATCCGATCCTGATAGGGTTGGTCGGAGCCGTAGTCGAAGGTTTCCTACATGAGTTGGTTATCGATGAAGCCGAAGATGCCGGAGATCCAGCGCCTGCCTTTCCCACAGACGGCGCCAATTGTCGAATCTGAGACTCTACAAATCCCTCGGGTGAACCCATAGCGTTTCGAATAGGAGAACCCATGGGCGCTGGTGGCGATCATCGGTTAAAACAGAGGGCAAGATTTACACAGGTTCGGGACCCTCGTAGAGGTAAAACCCTTACTCCTGCCTCTGTCGATCTGTATTAACGAATAGATCGGTTACAACAGTGGTTGCTAGAGTCGAGAGCATGATCTCGATCTCAAGGCTTTGGTGGTGCGATATTGCTTGGTCCTCTTCCGGTGGTTCTCCTGGCCTTATATAGGTGGCCAAGTCTCAAACCCTACCCGGTGAGGACTCGAACTCTAACCCTATGTCGGTTACAAGTTTCCTAACTTAGCTCGCAAGACATTGCGGGTGGGCTTCACGTGGGCCTTCCGGCGTACTCTAAGGGCTTCCCTTCTTGGGCCTTAACTTTGGGCCTGAGACGGGGTGTCCTTACCCGCAGGGTCTAAGATCCATCCCTTCGTCACTACCCCCTTTCGGGCTCCGGTCAAACCTGTAGACGATAAGTTTGAATGGGCTCCACCGGGGCTAGGGTTTCGTCCCAGAGTGGCTCCGGAGCGTCGGTGTGGCACCATAAGGTATCGGGTGTCATACCATGTGTGAACTAGTGTTACTATGGTTGTAGATGCCAAAGATACCCCCACTCTCTCTGTTGGGTCTTCACTGGTATCGACATTTCTCTATGAGAGTTTATGTGCTACGAGCCCGAAACTCCCGGAATCGGACTGTCGGGGTGGAATCTTTTGTAGAGGTGGGCCCTACCATTGTTTTGAGACTTCCTAGTGTCCAATCTAACACGACAAAGCAATTAGTTCCACATTGCTACCCCCTTCCGGGATCCGGACTAACCTATAGACGATAACTTTGACTCGGCTCCAGCGGGGCTAGCGTTTCGCCGCAAAGGCGTTCCGGATTGTCGGGGTGGAACCATAATGTATTGAGTGGCACGCCATTTGTGCACTGGTTGTGGATGCCTCATATCCCCTTACTCTCTGAGTTGGGCCTTCCCCGGCATCGACTTCTCTCTCTGAGAGTTTATGTGCTACGAGGCAGAAACTCCCGGAAACGGACTGTCGGGTGGAATCTTCTATAGAGGTGGGCCCTACCATCATTTTGGGACTTCCTATGGCCCACACTAACACAATAAAGCAATTAGTTCCACATTGCTACCCCCTTTTGGGCTCCGGTCAAACCTATAGACGATAAGTTTGACTAGGCCTCAGCTGGGCCTGGATTTCGTCGCAGAGTGGCTCCGGAGCGTCGGGGTGGCACCATAAGGTATTGGGTGGCACACCATGTGTTCACCAGTGTTACTAGGGTTTCAGATTCCAAATATACCCTCACTCACCATGTTGGGGCTTCACCGGTATCGACTTCTCTCTTTGGTAGTTTATGTGCTACGAGCCTGAAACTCCCGAAAACGGACTGTCGCGGTGGAATCTTCTATAGAGGTGGGCCCTACCATTGTTTTGAGTCTTCCTAGGGTCGACCCTAACACAATGAAGCAAATTATTCCACATTGCTACCCCCTTTCGGGCTCTGGTCAAACCTGTAGACGATAAGTTTTAATGGGCTCCAGCGGGGCTAGGGTTTCGTCCCAGAGTGGCTCCGGAGCGTCGGTGTGGCACCATAAGGTATCGGGTGTCATACCATGTGTCAACTAGTGTTACTATGTCAAGGGGTCGTTCCATAGAAAAAAAAATTCCTACGCGAGAGACACCTGAAAGGCCAAGATCTAATCTAGGAGACGAAATGCAACGGGTAAAGAGAGGGTTAAAGAGAACACATACCCTCGAAGACACAAAGCATTACGAGAGCGAGAAGATGTGCAGCGTAGTCATACTCACACCGATCCCGAGAGCGAGAAGATGTGCACCGCAATCCGGCGGTGCCTCCGTGATCGGTCACACGTACAGTTGATGACGACCTCCGTTCCCTCGATCGAGCGGGGCGCGGAAGTAGAGGATCCCTCGGAACTCCAGCAGCACGACGGCGTGGTGTGGTGGAGAAAACATTGTTCAGGGCTTTGCCAAGCGCACGAACAAGTGGTGGAGCAGCGAGAGGAGGGAGGAAGAGATGACACAAGTGTGTGTGTGTGAGAGAGGGAGCTTCCACCCCTCCTTATATAGGAGGGGATGGCATCCATGAATTTTTTAGTGTCTCCACCTCTCCCTCATCATGTGAGTGGAGTCTCCACTCAACCCACTCATGCTTCCATTAATTCCCACTCAAAATCCCAAGGGTTATCTTTAATAAATAAATAAAATAGTTTTATTTCTTTATTTTAATATTTGCTAACTCCATTAACAAACATTAACATATAACCCCTTGAGTTAGTTGTTTGATAAGAATCCCCTTGAACTATTTCAAAATTACCCGAAACAATTCCGGTGACTATTTAAATATTCCCCGAAACAATTTCGGCGTTATCCAAACTTTTCTCCGATATTCTGTATCCTCTCAAATGCGGCATCGAACCTTAAGTGTGTCACCCTACGGTTCGCGAATAACATAGACATGATCAAGACTTCTCTCCGATCAATAATCAACAACAGGATCTGGAAATCCGTGATGACTCCTATTTATTCAACGATGACTCTCGTGATCATGTGAACCAACAACGTCGTGAACTATTCCCTTTGTCTCGCGATATTTTACTTGTCCGAGATTCGATCATCGGTATCAAACATACCTTGTTCAATCTCGTTACCGACAAGTACTCTTTTCTCGTTCCCGTGATATAACATCCTTGTGATCATATCATGTGCTTGCAAGCGGTTTCGATGTGATATCACCGAGAGGGCCCAGAGTATATCTCTCCGTCATTTTGGATGGACAAATACCACTCTTGATCCATGATCCTCAACCAATACTTTCCGAATGCCTAACGGCACCTTTATAATCACCCTGTTACGATGTGACGTTTGATGAAATTAAAGCATCCTCCTGGTACCAGTGTTTGGGATGATCACATGGTCTAAGGAATAAGTTACTTCGTATGCAAGATATAACAATATAAACTAAATGACTTGATCGTAGTGTTATCTTGATATTGGGTAAGTGTTCATCACATCATTCTTCTAATGAAATAACCCCGTTATTAACAACATCCAATGTTCATGATCAGGAAACCTTGATCGTCTATTAATCAACGGGCTAGTTAAAAGAGAGGCTTTACTAGGAACCATTGTTTGTTTGTTAAACACACATGTATCAACGTTTCCGGTTAATGCAATTCTAGCATGAGAAATAAACATTTATCATAAACAAGGAATAACATAATAACCATTTTATTATTGCCTCTCGGGCATATTCCCTTCAGTCTCCCACTTGCACTATAGTCAATAATCTAGTCTCTAAGCACTTAACGCATGTGGCGTTCCAGTGTTATTACCATGTTTCACATGTGGTAAACATCATCAAAAGGATCTGAACTGTTCAGGTCCTATTGTATTTGCATGTTCTTTGCGTCTACGCGCATCACTCATTCTCTAATGAGATGGCTTTGTATATAAATGGTCAATCGGTGAAACCTTAATTCCTCAGCTCAAACCAATGTCACTAACATTATGAAAATGTCGCTTCATAGTGTTTAGCATTCTTGGAAATTCACCAAGTTCCGGTGATACCTTAATTCCTCAGCTTAAACTAATGTTACTAACATTGTCAAAATGTAGCTTCATAGTGTCAGCATTCTTGGAAATTCACCAAGTTCAATAAAGAACTCCTTGACACAAAATACGCTTATTATCAGTTGTCAACACAACGATATACTTTAGCCTTTGTTGTAGTATCTGTCACAATATTTTAATTTTGAAAATCTTTCAAATCCAGCATGAAACTTTCTTCCAGCCTATTGTGCTACCCTTCATCACATATTTTAATTGAGATAAAATTACTTTAATAAATGACAAGACTATTAGTGTAACATATTACAACTAATATTTTGTCATTACTACATAGGAAAACATATCCTTAGCATTTCTAAAATTACACAAGGATCTCTCCCACTGTTGTCTAATCATCATACGAATTATCCTGCTATAACATTTTATAGCATAGGACTCATCTGGTTGTGTACATAGCATGGAAACATGACTTAGAAATCTCAATTTCAATGATGCTCATCATGTGTCAAAACACTTGAATCTTGCTCAATTATTTTCCATCTGACAAGAACTCCTTCTCGTGATTTGGATATTGACTTACTTCAATATTTCATCTATGTAATTTGGCTTCAATTATATCAGGTGCTTCAATCCATCTCTTATAGATATTGATACCCAATATCTTCTAATCCTTTCATCAATATGAAAAACTTAACCGTGTTAATTTAAAATTACATATTTTCCAATCATCCATATGTCATCTACATAAAGTATTGGATATATGTCATAGCGCTCCCACTTAATTTCTTGTAATTCTACAAGCATCTTTATCGTTCATGATGCAATCAAACTCTTTTGATAACTTCATTAAGGTAAAGATTTCAACTTCGTTATGCTCACTTCAACCATTGAAATGTGCATACCTTTCTAGCAACCTTTTGAATTTTACAAAACTCTCACACTGTGTCAAGTACACACCCTTGATCAAACTTCCTTGAGAGGAGAGTTGGTTTTGTTATTCAACTTCCATATCATAATATGTAACTTTGCTAGAACTATCCGCAAAGACTAAGCATCACTACGGAAGATCAAAATCTTGTAGTAGTCAACTCTCTGAACTTCGTCGAAAACAACTTTTTGATAAATACAACTTTCAAAGGATGAAAAATCCATGTATTTGTCTCTATATAGACCCTTTTGCTATCGTTAGCCATCATGCCTATCGAAAGGACTACCAAGTCACATACTTGATAATCATACAAGGATACTATGGCGGATATAATGACTCATAGTCAATTTTACGAAGTCAGAGCCCATCATTTGCTTCCTTTATAAGGTCCATGTCCTTTGTTGTCAAAACAACACTTTATTCTTAAACCACAAGTTGGTCTAAGTACAAAGTTTTTGGACTTTTTGGGTTCAGTACGCAAACTCATCCGAAGTATCTATAACACATGTAGTGTATTCTACTTTTTCAAAATAGCAAACCCTGGAACAACTTCCAGTGCTGTGCTACTCTTGACATGATAACAAAGATTCTCTAATCTCATTGAGTTTGTACCATGCTCCCACTCACTTGTTTCGCAAGAACTACTTTCTCAAGAAATCAACCTTTTCTGACAAACAAAATTTGTCTTTGGTCGGTGATGGGAGAAAAATGCAATGTATTCTTTAGAATAACCTTATAAACATATATTTATCCCATTTTGGTTGTAAAAATTTTACACATGATATTCATACCAAAACTTAAGAAAATGACAATCCGGGTCACTAGCCAAACCATATCTTATATGTTGTCAATTTCAACGGATCATGATGGTGCTCTTTTCAGTGGAAAAACGGTTGTCACTAATCTATAAACTACAAAAATGATAATGGATTTTTTATTAATCTTACCATGTCCAACAAGGTTTGATTTTGTCTCTCGAACACTCCAAACTAAAGTGGGGTAATTCGAGTAGTATAAGTTGTAGAACAATTCTGCAACTTCTCATATGTTTTCCTAAACTTGTAACTCAAACTTATCCTTTATGATCCAATCATAAATACTTGATTATCTTGTTATATTGATTTTTACTTCATATTAACAACCTTTTGAACCAATTCAAAATGTCAAACTCCGTTCTCTTTAAATAGATATACTCACATATCTACTCAAATCATCGACATAATTTTATGAAGGAAAAATTAATCCACCATACATGACTATACATAATGCACTATATACATCAATATGTATAATCTCCACTAAATTTGTCTTCCATTCTACTTTGGCCTATGAACGGAATTCTAGTCATATTTTGGAAGAGTTCTCACAAGTGTCAATTTATTCAAAACAAAATGACTCCGGAAGTCCATCAATATGGAGTTCCTTAATGTTTTCCTTTCCGATATGAACTAAAATGGTGGTGTCACAATTTAAGTGAAACTCTTTTACGTCTTGCAACATTTAGCATTTAGTTTTATAGATGTTTACTTTACCAACATGATTTATATTAACATATCCATCAATTATGGAATATGGTCATAGTTTGAACATATCATTTGTTCTCACAAAAGACTAGAACAAAATAATAACTTATTAAGTTCTTAAAATAAATCTTGAATGTTTGCTTCGATACGACAATGAACACAATAACACATTATTTATGTTCTTGTCATAATCTATTCCATATCTATTACTAGTTCCTTTTAGGCCCTTGTATTTCTTGCATTGCGTTGCTGTGTATGACAACTCATACCAACCAATGTGGTATCAAAATACCCAAAAAATACTTTGTTAACTAGTAATAGATCTATAACTTGTATATCAAGTATATACTCCTGAGCTGGACTTTTCAAGTTATCTTCTTTTTCTGCCATATATCTTTTTCTAATTCTATTTTCAATATTCCCTTTTCTTTATAGAAGAATCATTCAACATCAAACAATGCTAGTCGTACTAGCTCATTTTCTTTGGCGTGTTAGTCATATACTATCACCCATTGAGTCATACTTTTCGTTTCATTGTTCTACTAATATCACCATATTAATAGTATTCTTCTAGATTCCACTCTTAGCAATCTCCAAGTAAGGTAAACGACTTTACCCATACTTTTAATCCATCCCATCATAACAATTTTATGATTAAGCTACTATAGCTCGAAGGAAGAAATTTAGAGGATAATGTTTAGCGCCCAATTTCTTTGAATATTCAAACGCCTAGCGTCTTCAATCATTGCATAGATTAAAATAATATAAGCATACATTGTCATGCTAAATTATACTCAATCATGTTGCTACAAATAAGTTTGTAGATATCAATATATCTTTCACTTGATTGTTTATGAAAACAACTCTTTTCAGTTCCTAGATCACCTTGATCAACAAAACATTCTTTTGAAGATAAAGTAATATGGAAGAAACCATGACTCTGGATTCTAAGTATGAATTATTTGCTCTCTAGATCAATAAATCATCAATCATATGGAGCTAGGTAGGAAATACCGAAAATCTACAATAGGACTCAATTTTAAATTTCACTAATACTGTACCAATGTTAAATGGTTTTTAGCAGATCTTAACAGTTATATATCAATTAACAATCTAAGTGTAAGGTAGTTATGTGGATGCCAATGAATACTACAATTTCTGCAAATTCACTTTGATTTGTTGTTCGATAAATAAGTTCAAGTTAATTCAAAATTATACCATGAACTCCCACTCAAAAACACCATCCCTCTTAGTCGTCTTTAGTGATTACACGAACCAAATTCACTACACCAAAACCGATCATCACATGAAATGATGTAGCTTCAAAGGCGAACATCGACATGTTCATCATATCATCCATATGATTCATGCTTTATCTTTCGGTTACGTGTTCCGAGGCCATGTATGTACATGCTAGGCTTGCCAAGTAGAACCGTAGTATTGCGTGTGTTTCAAGGCCATGTCTTTACATGCTAGGCTTGAAAACACCCGTTGTATGCGAACATTGAGTCTGTCACACCCGATCATCACGTGGTGTCTCGAAACGACAAATTTTCTTAACGGTGCATACTTAAGGAAGAACACATTATTTCTTCATATTAAGTGAGAGGGATCATCTTATAATGCTACCGTCGCTATCTAAGCAAAACAAGATGCATAAAAGGATTAACATCACATGTATGGATAACTTGATATGATATGGTCCTCCTTACACTTCATCTCCATCATGCGCATCATGGTATGATCTCCATCATTCCACCGGCGTGGTACCAAGTACCATGGCATCCCAATCTTGATTGTCCATCAATAATAAGACAACCATATGGATACCTTCCGGTATATCAATAATTTACAAAATAGATAATCTCATAATCAAATTTGTAATATTGACCATATCACATCACATGCCCAACAAAAACTAGTTAGATGCCTCTAATTTATTTTTGCATATTTAACGTGGCTTAGAGCTTTCGAGGATAGAACCGTTCATACCTACGAACACATTTTTAACAACCCTTCGTAGATTAGATCTTAACTATAGTAGGAGAAACAGACACCCCCTTAGCCACAAGTGAGACAACTCTCGCGTACATAGTACACGTAAACTTAGTCTGGGGCAGCTTCATCCTACCATGCCACTATGGTCTAAAATAGTCAAGGAGGCAATAACATGATCATCAACGCCTACATACTCATATGTGTTCTACGCATAGACCCGGCTCTGATACCACTAAAGGGGTCGTTGCATAGAAAACAAAAAATTTCCTACGCGAGAGACACCCGAAAGGCCAAGATCTAATCTAGGAGACGAAGTGCAACGGATAAAGAGAGGGTTAAAGAGAACACATACCCTCGAAGACACAAAGTGTTACGAGATCACATATCGTTGTTGGCGTAGTCGTACTCACACCAATCCCGAGAGTGAGAAGATGTGCACCGCAATCCAGTGGTGCCTCCGTGATCGGTCACACGTACGGTTGATGACGACCTCCGTTCCCTCGATCCAGCAAGGCGCAGAAGTAGAGGATCCCTCGGAACTCCAGCAGCACGACGGCGTGGTGTGGTGGAGAAAACATTGCCTAGGGCTTCGCCAAGCGCATGAACAAGTGGTGGTGCAGCGGGAGGAGGAAGGAAGAGATGACACAAGTGTGTGTGTGTGAGAGAGAGGGAGCTTCCACCCCCTCCTTTATAGGAGGGGATGGCAGCCACGAATTTTTGGGTGTCTGCACCTCTTCATAAACATGTGAGTGGAGTCTCCACTCAACCCACTCATTCTTCCATTAATTCCCACTCATATTCCTAAGGGTTTTCTTTAATAAATAAATAAAACAATTATATTTCTTTATTTTAATATTTGCTAATTCCATTAACAAACATTAACATATAACCCCTTGAGTTAGTTGTTGAATCTATTAACAACCATTTGACAAGAATCCCCTTGAACTATTTCAAAATTACCCGAAACAATTCCGGTGACTATTTCAATATTCCCCGAAACAATTTCGGTGTTGTCCAAACTTTTCTCCGATATTCCGTATCCTCTCAAATGCGTCATCGAACCTTAAGTGTGTCACCCTACGGTTTGCGAATAACATAGACATGATCGAGACTCCTCTCCGATCAATAATCAACAGCGGGATCTGGAAATCCGTGATGACTCCTATTTATTCAACGATGACTCTCGTGATCGTGTGAACCAACAACATCGGGAACTATTCCCTTTGTCTCACGATATTTTACTTGTCCGAGATTCGATCATTGGTATCGACCATACCTTGTTCAATCTCGTTACCGACAAGTACTCTTTTCTCGTTCCCGTGATATAACATCCTTGTGATCATATCACGTGCTTGCAAGAGGTTTCGATGTGATACCACCGAGAGGGTCCAGAGTATATCTCTCCGTCATTTTGGGTGGACAAATCCCACTCTTGATCCATGATCCTTGTCGGATATACACTGAATAGGGGTATAGAAGATGGTAGACAAAAGAGCCGGACTACCAGGGTGGCCTACATGGTAATGGGCTTAGGTCCATTGGGCGGCCCAGTAGTCCGACGCGCAGAAGCCGGATTCTAGAAGAACCCGGATCACGGCCCGCGTGATCTGGCTTGGAGGAGAAGACGGATTCCTTACTTTCCAAGTTACAAGTTAAACGTAGTCTTCTAGGTTTCTGGTTCTGTAAGCCCTAATCCGGCTATTATATAAAGCCGGACGGGAGATAGATTTGATAAGTTCTTTTAGGTCCAAGGTTCTAGGTTCAAGCTCAAGCCTTACGCAACTCGCCGGGAAGTTCATCCTCGACGAGTAGCTGGATCTATTCCCTTACGTTGTAACCTTATTATACGGGCTTTAGTCCCACATAGTGAGAAGTGCAGGAGTAGGTACGCCGTACTGTCGCGACGTACCGAACCTGGGTAAATCCCGTGTTCTGTGTTACTACGCTATCCCGTTACCCCACGTCTTTACCGTAGTCTCATGGCACCCCAGTCTATGAAAACTACTACGATGTCTCGACAGTTGGCGCCCACCGTGGGGCAAACGACGTCAGGCGTGAAGTTCCGATCTGGGATACTTGGCGGAATCGGAAGATCGATCACTGTCGGAAGCTTGGAATTCAACGACGACGTCGGGCGCTTCCTCGACAACGGATCCTACATACCGGCGCAAAACCACCTGGTAAGTGCCTGCGTTTTACCGATTGGATCTGCTAACATCTTTATCGGATTAACCGCGGAAGCAATGGGGTTTTGCGGTGAAAGCAATTATTTCCCACCCGCCCTATACCCAGTCGAAGACGACTATGATGCCGGATTTTGCTCAGATCGCCGACAAAACAGTGATTCGCACTTTATCGGCATGGTGCAATCCGAGATCGCTGAAAACACGGATGACGGAAATCCCGTGCAAGAGGCAGACAACAATACACCCGTCACAGAGACGGAAGAACCAATACCCGTCACAGAGACGGAAGATCCGACATCCGTCAACCAGACGATGAACTCGGAAACAGAGTCCGTGCTTGCCGCCATTGAGGCGAGATTGGAGTCGGAAACCGGATCGGATAACTTCGAATCCGAAGACGAAGATGATGATGCCTTCGTAAGAAAAGTTAAGTCCTTTCAAGAGGGATTCCATGAAGTGCTAATGGCAAAACCAGCTGATACAACGGGTGCCGACAGCCAGGAAAGCCCTAAAACCCCTCCGCCAGTGGAAGAGAGGGAAGACGGAGAAACTTCTCCGATATTCCCTAATGTCAAGGAGATGACAGAGGATGAACCTGTCAAAAAACCTCCGTCTTCCAAGAAAAAGCACCGTGCTTCTAAAAAACTCCAGTACAAACTCCGGAAGAAAAAGTCAGCTGATCTCGCTGATGAAAACCTGGAAGTTGGAGATATTAGTGGCACAAAGCCTACGGAAAAGAAATCTAAGGAAATCACTGCTCCGCCAATGACAGAACTGGAAGAGCAAGAACTATTACAAACTCCAGTGGGACCCAATGAACCCCCTGAGATGCTGGAAGCCAGGAGACAAGCTTTCCAACGGCAACAGCAACAACTGCTTAGATCTCGGCAACATCTCCAACAAACCCATAATGACATCAAAATCATGAAGGAAGAAATTGAGGAGTACGAGAGAAAGCATAGATCTGCCTTAAAACCTACGAGGTTACCCGGAATTGCAAAACCGGAAGAACTGCCGCCGAAAGAAAGGTTCTATAACCCATCTTGGCAAAAGCAGTTAAACGGCAAAGATGCCAAGGGCGAACCAATATACAAAACCGCAGCGGAAAACGCAGAAGCAGCGTTCGCCATCCTGAACAATGATCTGTACTCCAACGGGGAAAAACTCCAAGGGGTGTATGCTTTCCTAGGAAAAGCATTACAGCAGCAACAGCGAGGACAAGAGCGATCAGGGAGGCTGCATGATAATTCCGCCCTCTGCAAAACTGTTACTTGCGCTGCTGGAGCACCTGGACCGGAAGAACCCGGAGATTCGGATAAAAAAGAGGATCCGAGAAAAGACAAGAAAAACCCCGACAACCGGGACGCAGCGTCTAGAACCGGACCTCATCTCCCGAAAGATGGGTATAAACCACACGATCGGGAAGACAAACACCGGAATGACGGCAAAATAATGCCACCTCCGAGAAACCCAGCTGAAAAAGCTGGAAGATACGATACACCTCACAGACGTGAAAGATCTCGGACACCGCCTAAAGATAAGGAAAGGTACAGGAGCAGGACTCCACCTAATCCCAGAGGGCGTGACAACGGAAGAGATAGAGATAACCTCGGAAAAACGCGTCCGCGTAACAATGGAAAAGAAAGGAGCTGATCCCCTTCTATCCATTCAGCCGGGAGATATTCTGCACATATTGATAGAGCAGAAAAGGATGATCTATACTTTGGTCCTAAGTGTTTTACTGACAGGATCCGAAGGATAACCCTGCATTCTGGCTTCGCCAAAGTTGGTCCAACCTACCAAAAATATACCGGCAGTACAAACCCGGATACCTGGCTTTCAGATTATTACACAGCCGTCCAGATCAACAACGGGACAGACCTGGAAGCTGTCAAGTTTCTTCCCCTAATGTTGCTAGACGGAGCCAGAGATTGGATTAATGGTTTACCATCAAGAACTGTCGACAGTTGGGATGATATGGCGAGAGTATTTACCCAGCATTTTAGGGGAACATACAAACGCCCAAATAGCATCAACCAGCTGAACCGTTGCACCCAATTTGAAGACGAACCATACGTGGATTTCATCTCCAGATGGACTGCAATGAAGAATAGTTGCTCTGGAGTAACTGACGTACAAGCAATGCATGCTTTCGTCAATGGCCTAAAACCCGGACTTGTACCGTTCATGGTTGGTTCTAAAAAGCACAAAGATCTCGGATCTATGCTTACAACCGCTAATGAGCATGCTGCAGCCGAAGATGATATTAGAGCAAGAGGAGGCAATATTGAGTCACTGATACTGGCCAAGAAAACACCTCGTTCTGATAAAAAAGGAACTCCGGAGTCAACAACAAAGCCCAAGGAGGTTAACTTAGCCTTTGGAGGAGAAAAAGGGAACAAGTGGAAAGGCCGCAGTCCGGATCCCATCAATTACACTCCTGAAGAATGGGAGAGAATTAAGTCGGAACCCTGCGTCCACCACTCTCAGTTTGGCAAACCTACCCATACAAATGCGCAATGCCGGCTAAACAAGCATATGAAAGGCAATGCAGGATCCGGAAATAAAGGGAAGGGTTCCAAGAGGAAACCTGCCAAACAAAAGCCAGAAGCTGAAAAAGAAGACAGTGAATCGGACACTGATGATAAAATCCAGGAACAACAGCGAAAAGGCGAACCTAAATTTCCGAGAGTTGACGGAGAAGCAATGCTAACTTTCCTAGCAACCCCGTCAGCAAAGGTGGCCAAAAGGACACTTCGAGAAATAAACGCGGTTGTTCCTGCAACCCCAAAATTCTTGAAGTACTCCAACACACCGATAATCTGGGATCAGTCAGATCATCCCGGAAATATCCCTGAACCCGACACACAAGCTCTTGTTGTAAGCCCTATTGTTCAAAACACTAGGCTAAGAAGAGTGCTGATGGACGGAGGATCCAGCATCAATATAATGTACCTGGATACACTGAAGCACTTGAAGATATCCGAGTCCCAGCTCAATTACAGCAATATACGCTTCCATGGCATCGTTCCTGGCAGGCAAGCACGATCCCTAGGAGAAATTTCCCTAGATGTCACCTTCGGAGATAAAGATCACTTCCGGCAGGAAAAAGTATCCTTCGAAGTTGTGCCGTTCGAGAGCGTGTATCACGCAATACTCGGACGACCGGCTTTCGCCAAGTTTATGGCAAGATCTTGCTATATCTATAACAAGCTGAAGATGCCAGGACCCAAAGGAGGAGTAATCACCATTGCCGGTGATTTCAAGCTGGCAAACGAGTTGGAGAAGTGTCGCACCCCGGTTTCTAGAGGATACTCCTCGCACGAACTGGAAGTCAGGTGCTTGGATTATGGGGCATACCTGCTCCCACGTCCCAGCTTCCTGGTAGGCCTGCGCTTATGCGCGACAACACAAGCCCTGCTCCCACCGTCGAGGTAAACTATCCGCTAGGAACCTAAGGCACTACTGTCGACGTACTTCATATTCAAACACGCACTGTACGTCAACAGCTTTGAACGAAATGATAGCACAAACTGTCTCTAAGACACAAAAGAATGAAATAAGTTTGCAAATAGCCTTCACTAAGGCAGAGATAGCAAAACACTCATCCAGAGGACACATGTCCCAACATATCATCCATTACATCAGCGGAAGCAATCAAATGGGTCTGAGTACAGACAAATCCAAGGCTTAAGAAGCCGGAGAAAATAACGAAAACAAACGAAGCCCATCCACGTAGGTCCTGGATCCTGCCCGGGGTCCAGCCAACTACTCGTCTGCAGTGTCGTCGAACTCCACAAAGTAGCCATCCTGGTGATCATCGTAGCCGTAGTCGTACTCTGCGTAAACCACAGCCCCAACGGGGTCAGTACATCCAAGTACTGGCAAGCAAGACTCACACTTCATCAAGGAGTTACCCGTCAACACAAGCTTTGATGCTTGGGATCAACGGAAGGAGATAGGTATTATAAAAGCTGCAGCGGGCTGCTCTAACCAACTACAGAAAATACTACTTGTGTCCGGCTAATAGAAAAGATAAGATCGAGGAATTGTAACCAACTGGAAGATAACTTCAAACAAACCCATCCTGGATCTCGCCCCTTATCCGAAGAAGCAATCCGAGGATAACTCACACCGTTGTAATAAGGTGAATCAAGTTATTGTGTGAATAACCTATTACTAGTCAAGTTATTAGTCATTGGGTGAAACATGGTTATCATTATGTTTAAGTTGTCCTGAGTACTTGTTAGCCAGTACTTTCACCAAGTAATCCATAACCGCGGAAAACACGGCTTCTCGAGAAGATTTATCCCTGCAGGGGTGCACCATAGTAACCGTACACGTAAGAATATCCCGCCAGATGGGAATCAAACCCACCAAGCGAGACACTCAACACAACCAACTATTCTTCGCATCAAGCCCAAAGCACCGCGTGCTGTGCGTGCGCGGCTAATCGAGCCCCCCGAAGAAAAGGAGGACCCTCATAGCACTGGAAGACCACGCCGCCCTAAATGCCGACTACAAAAGTTCCACCCTGGCCTCGGGTTCGTACCTGCATATGATGCAGCAAATGGAAAGCCCGAACTAGTACGGCGATTTGGACGAGATGCGAATCAAGTCAAGTTGAGGGGGGCGCCCATACTCGCTTCCCACATGCGGGTAGTGCGCTCATCATGGATCAGTAGACAAGACCCTTTTTCCTATTAGGGTCGACACTAGCAGGCCTCAAAACCACAAAGGGCCTCCTGCCGGTGCCTTATCATCAAGTTATTATTAATAGCAGCATTGACAGGATTGATTGATTAACATTCGAGCCCCCGGAACGGTAACAGATAATAATAGCACGATAATAAAAGAAGTAACCGACAACAGGCTCGAGCAAAAGCAACCCTAAGCATGCTAGATAAGAACAGGCACAAACAAAGGCTGTGGGTATGGAGGTGAGGCAATATCATTGGTTCAGGGAAATGTGATGGGTTCGGAGAATAGCAACGATACATAGGGCTAGCAATAGTAGACAAAAGGATAGTATCGACAACAAGTGTGGAAGGGAACTCGATGATTCATGTGAGTGATAACTTGCCTGGAAGCTCAGCAGCCGGGTACTGGGCTAGGTCCTGGGTAGTGGTGTCGTAAGGCTCGTCGGTACCAACGTCGTCGTCTATGCGAGAAGAAGCAAAAACAACAACGAAGGAAGACGGCAATCAATACATGGCATATGTGCACAAACATTGGGATGATGCATGTCATGTTTAATAGATGCACCAAAATAAACTACTTGATATGAAACACAAGTTTAAATGATTCCATATGCAAAGGTTGCATATGGAAGCCCATGTTGTAGAGTTGAATTAATTGTTCTATCACTAAGCATCAGGTGTTGGTGAGTTAGCATGATGCATGCATGATGAATAACAAGAAGATAACAATTTAAATGCAATTGGAATGATAGTTAACCATTTTTAGAAAACATTAATCAAGTTTGGAAATTTTGTTACTTAATGGCATTAAACAAGTAGTGATTGTTTTCATCAAGTTAAAAGGTGCAAAACAAATAACAAAGTTGATATTTGAAAAGGTTAGCAAATTTTAGTTGGATTACATGTTTCACATTTTGAAATTGGACTTTGGATTATTTAATTATGAATTAAACAATATTACACAATTTTTAATTGCATTAAACAAGATTTAAATTGTTTAGGCAATTTAAATTATTCAAACCAGAAAACAAAATTTATATTTGGAAAGTACATGAAAAGTTGATTGAAAAACATATTTGGTTTGTGAAATTTGGAATTTTTATGAACAAGTTATGAATTTTGCAAATTTAAGGGAATTTGACAAGAATTCAAATTTTGCACCAATTTAAAATATTCAAAACAGTAAACAAATTTTATATTTGGATAGAGCATTTAATTTGGTATTGAAAACATATCAAAAATGTTGGATTTGGATTTAGGATGATTTAGTTATGCAATTTACAAAATATAGGGCAATCTGCCATTTTTATGGATCTAGGGACTTAGAAATAAATTTTCCAGGGGCTAGAAATAAGGGCCAGGGGCCTAGGTGCGATTTGCTGAATAGTTCAGTACCAAAACATTGCAAAAATAAAACTTGGTTTTATTTGGGAGAGAGGGGACTTGATCCCTCCACCTCCTGGTTGATGCAAAGGAACACCACCACTAGGCTGAAGCGGTTTTGTTGGTGGGACTGCACCTCTGAACAGGTTAAGTGTTGGGGTGCGGCTTCAGTACTGAATAAAACGAGAAAAAGGGGTGTTGGGCTGGGGTTTCGAACCTGTGATCTGCGGGTCTGCTGCGCTCGCTTCAGACCAGAGGGGCTGCTGCGTTGGTTTGATGGAATGAGGGTGCGGGTTTGTTTAGAAGTTCGCCAATTAGATGGGATCTGTACTGCAAACGCACGAACAACAGCAGCTAAGTTCAGACACGAACAGAAGCAGAAAAGGCGAACTTCGTGGAAGAATTTGGTGACCCAAACATCAGGGAAACGAGGAAGTAGGAAGGGGAATGGAGAGGTGGCATCAACCTCTTCGCAGGGACGCCCTCGGCGCGGCCGGAGGGTGGCGGAGGCGGCGGCGCCGTGCGCCGGCGGCCGGCGGTCGTGGTACAGCGGCAGGGGAGGACCTCTTCCTCGAGGTGGAGGCGGCTGGGGGAGAGGAGCGTCTAGGGTTAGGTTTTGGCTCGGGAGGGGAGGAGGATATAAAGGGGAAGGGATTCCCATCGGGTGGTTGAGGAGGAGGGGCAGGTCGCTGTCCCTCCATGGCGTCACCCTCCGTACGGAGGTAGGAGGTGACCGAGCGGGCTGCCCCTAGGCGGGCTGGGCCTTCTCCTCCTCCTAACGTTCCCCCTTTTTTTTCGGTTTGTTTTTTTTTTTTTTCTCCTGCTGGAATTGAATTGGTAAAAAAAAAAAAAAAAAAAAAAAAAAAAAAAAAAAAAAAGAATAGGTTTGGTAGATGGGAAAATTTTGAAAAAAAATTGGAGAAACTCCTTAGGTCAAAAACTAACATGTGGCAACTTTTATTTTCAAAATTTTAAATGTTTGATGGCTTTTGAAATTTGAACCAAATTTAGGTGATATTTTTAATATTAAAGATCATTAACAAAACCCAAAATTTTAAATAGGGTACCCCTAAGGTAATTAGGCAATGTTGAAATAGTTTGATTTGGTATCAACATGAATTCAAAAATGGTTATGTTTTTGGGTTTGCAAATCTTTATACAAGTTTGAAATTCATATGAAAACAATGCAAACAGAAATAAAAATGAGAATAATGCCATGATGCATTGCATAAATTAAACAAATAAGTAAAACAACTAAGGGTTTTCATACTTGGATGTTACAAAACGCCCCCCCTTGAAGGAATCGCGCCCCGAGATTCCCTACTGAGAAATGAAAAGGTCCGGATACTTCTTGCGAAGATCCTCTTCGGTCTCCCACGTTGCCTCTTTATCGGAATGATGCGACCATTGGACTTTCAAGAACTTGGTGCTCTTGTTGCGAGTCTTACGCTCGGTCTCATCGAGAATACGAACAGGGTGCTCCTCATAAGATAGATCATCTTGCAGTTCGATAGAATCATGATCAACTGCACGATCTGGATCCTTGAAGCACTTCTTGAGTTGTGACACGTGGAACACATCGTGCACTTTGGATAGTTTTTCTGGAAGTTCAAGACGATAAGCATTCTCTGCACGTCTTGAGAGGATGTTGAAAGGGCCAATGTATCTTGGTGCAAGCTTTCCTTTCACACCGAAACGATGAGTTCCTCTGAGGGGAGTTACACGGAGATATGCCTTGTCACCAGGTGCATAGACCATATCCCTGTGCTTGCCATCATAATAGCTCTTCTGACGAGACTGAGCAATCCTGAGATTGTCACGAATGATACGAACTTTCTCCTCGGCTTCCTTAACAATGTCAGGGCCTAAGAGTGAACGTTCACCAGCTCCAGACCAATTGATTGGACTCCTGCATCTGCGACCATACAGTGCCTCAAACGGTGCCATGCCTAGGCTTGCCTGGTAGCTGTTGTTGTAGGAGAATTCAGCATATGGAAGGCAATCCTCCCATTTCATGCCAAAGGAGAGACCACATGCTCTGAGCATATCCTCGAGAATCTGATTGACTCTTTCGACTTGCCCCTGAGACTGAGGGTGATAAGCTGTGCTGAACAGAAGTTTAGTGCCCAATGCTTCTTGAAAGCTTTTCCAGAAATGAGAAGTGAAGATACTTCCACGGTCTGAGCTTATTTCCAATGGAACACCATGAAGGGGAACAATCTTTGCTGTATAGAGCTCTGCTAACTGGCTAGCTGAGATTGTTTCCTTGACAGCGAAGAAGTGAGCAACCTTAGTGAGACGATCAATAACAACGAAGATTGCATCGTTGCCCTTTTTGGACTTTGGAAACCCAGTAACGAAGTCCATTTCAATCATGTCCCACTTCCACTCAGGAATTTTCAGAGGTTGGAGTAGACCTGCTGTTTTCTGATGGACTGCCTTAACACGTTGACAAACGTCGCATTCAGAAACGTATTGAGCAATTTCACGTTTCATGCCAGGCCACCAATACAGAGTCTTGAGGTCCTGGTACATCTTTGTACTTCCAGGGTGAATGGATAGAGGAGTTTCATGAGCCTCCTTGAGAATGATATCCTTGAGACTTTGAATCTGAGGAACTGCAATGCGTCCTTCGAAGAACACAGCTCCTTTGTCATCAATTGAGAAGGACTTGAACTTATCATTGCCCTCCTTGATGTGCTCTACAATCTTCTTGATTTCATTATCACGAAGTTGTTCAGAACGAATCTTGTCCTCGAGAGTTGGACTGGCTGTCAAGCTAGCAAGATAACCTTCCGGAACAAGACCAAGGTTCAGCTTCTGGAATTCTTCATGAAGTGGAGGTTGGCTGTCCATGATCATGAGATTGTTGCAATAAGATTTGCGACTGAGAGCATCGGCCATAACATTAGCCTTGCCCGGAGTGTAAGAAATGGTGAGATCGAAGTCCTTGATCTTTTCAATCCATCTCCTTTGCCTGAGGTTTAGATCTGGTTGAGTGAAGATGTATTTCAGACTCTTGTGATCGGAAAAGATCTCAGTTTTGTTACCCAACAAGTATTGTCTCCATTTCTTGAGGGCAAACACAACTGCTGCAAGTTCAAGATCATGAGTGGGATAGTTTTGCTCATGTGGGTTCAACTGACGTGAAGCATAAGCGACAACTTGACGTTCTTGCATAAGAATTGCACCTAGACCTTGAAGAGATGCATCGCAGAATATCTGGAAAGGTTTGGTAGTGTCGGGGCCAACTAGAACAGGTGTGGAAGTGAGTTTAGTCTTCAGGAGGTTGAAACTCTCATCACATTGTGGAGTCCAAACGAACTTTTTGTCCTTCTTTGTGAGATCAGTGAGAGGTTTGGCAATCTTGGAAAAGTTTTGGACGAAACGACGGCAATAGCTAGCCAAGCCAAGAAAGCTTCTAACTTGCTTCACCGTCTTAGGGGGTTTCCAATCAACAATTGCCTTAACCTTTTCAGGATCAATGGCAATGCCTTTGGCAGAGATGATATGACCAAGATATGCAACTTCTGGAATCCAGAACTCACATTTGGAGTATTTGGCATATAGACGATGCTCGCGGAGTTTCATGAGAGTGAGACGAAGATGTTCTCCATGCTCTTCCTCGGATTTTGAGTAGACTAGGATGTCATCAAGATATACCACAACGAACTTGTCGAGGTATTCATGGAAGACAGAATTCATGAGTCTTGAGAAGGTCGCCGGTGCATTGGTGAGACCAAAGGACATGACGGTGTATTCATATAGACCGTAGCGAGTGGTGAAAGCTGTCTTAGGAATATCTTCCTTTCTGATCTTTATCTGATGGTAACCCATCCTCAAGTCCAACTTTGAGAATATTGAGGCTCCAGCAAGTTGATCAAAAAGATCATCGATACGAGGAAGTGGATACTTGTTCTTGATGGTTTTCTCGTTGAGAGGACGATAGTCAACCACGAGTCTCTTAGTTTGATCCTTCTTGGCAACAAACAGAGTTGGGCAACCCCAAGCGGAGGAACTAGGCTGAATGAAACCTTTGTCCATATACATATCGATTTGCTCCTTCAACAATTTCAGTTCAGGAGGAGCTATCTTATATGGATGCTTAGAGATTGGAGCAGTACCTGGCTCAAGCTCGATCACGAACTCAACTGCTCTGTCCGGAGGCATCCCTGGCAACTCTTCTGGAAAGACGTCAGGGAATTCACAAACCACCGGAACATTCTCAAGCAGAGGTAGAGGTTTAGCATCCAGGGTGTACAGCTGAACAGAACTTGATTCCTTCGGAGAATAGACTATCTGGCCGGAAGGGTGGAACAGAGTTATTGACTTCTTAGCACAGTCAATCGTAGCTTTATTGGCCTTCAACCAATCCATGCCAAGGATGACATCAATGTCAGAATTTCCAAGCAGGATGAGGGAAGCAAGGAATATGTGACCTCCAATTAAGATCTGATTCTCATGACTGATCTTGGAAGTTTGCATAGTTGCTCCAGGGGAGTTTACTACTAGCGGGGAACCCAAACCAACAAAAGGTAGTTTAACTGCTGTAGCAAAGATCTTTGACACGAACGAATGCGATGCTCCGGTATCAAACAACACTTTAGCTGGGTTAGAGTTTACGGGTAATGTACCGAGAACAACGTCGGCAGATTCCTCAGCTGTGTCAACCTTGACGTGGTTCACCCTTGCGGTCCTCCCAACAGGCCTGTTGTTGGTGTTGAAGGCCTTATGCGGAGGAGCGCGGACCATCGCCTGGTTGGTGTTGGGGCGAGGTGGTGGAGAAGGCAGCATCCTCTGAGTGCACTTGTCTGCGTAGTGCCCAGTCTCCTTGCACTTGAAGCAAGTGACGACACGCGGAGGATCTGGCCTTGGCTGCGCCATTGCAAACCTCTGCCCATGCATCTGAGCTGGGTTGGGTGGGCGGGGACCAAAGCCTGGAGAAGCTTGGGCATTTGGAGCCCTAGTGACAACACTGTTTGGCACCCAGATGCGGCGCTTCTGCGGAGGGGTGGTCATGTTGGAGGAGGAACCACCCTCACGCGAGTGCTTGCGCGACTCTTCGAACGCCTTGCGCCCATTCTCCTCATTGAGCGCAGTGTTCACGAGCTCGACGAAGTCCTTGCACTTGATGTTTGTGAGAGCGTACTTCAGTTCCGGGTTAAAACCTCGGCGGAACCTTGCCATCTTCTTGGTCTCAGTAGACACCTCGTCTCCAGCATACCGAGCGAGGCGATTGAACTCGTTCTGGTAGCCGATGACGTCGAGCTTGCCCTGCTTCAGCGAGCAAAACTCTTCACGCATCCTCTCCATGAGACCATCGGGGATGTGGTACTTCAGGAAGGCATCCTTGAAGCAACCCCAAGTGATAGGATAGCCAGCTCTCATAGCCTGGTAGTTCTCCCACCACGAGGCTGCCTGACCCTTCAGTAGGTAAGCAGCATAGTTGACCTTGTCCCCTTCCGCAACATGAGCAATCTCCAGGGCTCTTGCTACGTCACGGATCCAGTCATCAGCATCCAGCGGCTCGCGTGTTGCCACGAAAGCCTTGGGACCCACACTGAGGAAGTCCTTGATGGTGACCCTTGGAGCAGTCTGGTGGTGGTTGTTCTGGTGGTTCTGAACCTGGACCATCTGAGCCATGACCTGAGTCATCTGAGTCAAGAGCTCAGCGATCGGCGGTGGCTCAGGCGTGTTCCTTGTTGGAGGCATCCTGAACAGAAATGCATTTTAGCACAACAATAGGAAGGAATAAACTTAGCAACCGAAAGAGAGATTATTCCGACGCATGACTAGATAACCAACAGGTACATCATGAGTTCAAATACATCAGAATATCCAACAGACCAATACATGGTTCGAAAACGAAAGGATAAACTAGACACAGCTAGTAACGGATACAACGGTACTCAGTGATGAGCATGGGAGTACACCTTGTGAGTAGACACCGGTAGGAGAGTTGAAGTAGAAAACTACAACAAGATTCAACGGACGAAAGGTTCTTGAGAGAAAGCATGATATTGAAGCAACACCGGGAAAACGAGACCAACAGTCCTGAGGTACTAAGGAGAACCCAAAACACGTGAAATCCTAACTTGAAAGTTTAGGTGAGAACAGAAAACAACGTTTCACTTCCTTACCGGAAAAGGGTGGGTGGGTGGGGAAAGAAGAAAAATGGCAGAATTCCTACTCTCACGTTTCATTTTCCTATATAGCTACAAAATAGTTTCTAGACTCAACTGCGACCAGTAAAAAGGGATCCTACAGGCAGACAGGCTCTGATACCATTTGTCGCACCCCGGTTTCTAGAGGATACTCCTCGCACGAACTGGAAGTCAGGTGCTTGGATTATGGGGCATACCTGCTCCCACGTCCCAGCTTCCTGGTAGGCCTGCGCTTATGCGCGACAACACAAGCCCTGCTCCCACCGTCGAGGTAAACTATCCGCTAGGAACCTAAGGCACTACTGTCGACGTACTTCATATTCAAACACGCACTGTACGTCAACAGCTTTGAACGAAATGATAGCACAAACTGTCTCTAAGACACAAAAGAATGAAATAAGTTTGCAAATAGCCTTCACTAAGGCAGAGATAGCAAAACACTCATCCAGAGGACACATGTCCCAACATATCATCCATTACATCAGCGGAAGCAATCAAATGGGTCTGAGTACAGACAAATCCAAGGCTTAAGAAGCCGGAGAAAATAACGAAAACAAACGAAGCCCATCCACGTAGGTCCTGGATCCTGCCCGGGGTCCAGCCAACTACTCGTCTGCAGTGTCGTCGAACTCCACAAAGTAGCCATCCTGGTGATCATCGTAGCCGTAGTCGTACTCTGCGTAAACCACAGCCCCAACGGGGTCAGTACATCCAAGTACTGGCAAGCAAGACTCACACTTCATCAAGGAGTTACCCGTCAACACAAGCTTTGATGCTTGGGATCAACGGAAGGAGATAGGTATTATAAAAGCTGCAGCGGGCTGCTCTAACCAACTACAGAAAATACTACTTGTGTCCGGCTAATAGAAAAGATAAGATCGAGGAATTGTAACCAACTGGAAGATAACTTCAAACAAACCCATCCTGGATCTCGCCCCTTATCCGAAGAAGCAATCCGAGGATAACTCACACCGTTGTAATAAGGTGAATCAAGTTATTGTGTGAATAACCTATTACTAGTCAAGTTATTAGTCATTGGGTGAAACATGGTTATCATTATGTTTAAGTTGTCCTGAGTACTTGTTAGCCAGTACTTTCACCAAGTAATCCATAACCGCGGAAAACACGGCTTCTCGAGAAGATTTATCCCTGCAGGGGTGCACCATAGTAACCGTACACGTAAGAATATCCCGCCAGATGGGAATCAAACCCACCAAGCGAGACACTCAACACAACCAACTATTCTTCGCATCAAGCCCAAAGCACCGCGTGCTGTGCGTGCGCGGCTAATCGAGCCCCCCGAAGAAAAGGAGGACCCTCATAGCACTGGAAGACCACGCCGCCCTAAATGCCGACTACAAAAGTTCCACCCTGGCCTCGGGTTCGTACCTGCATATGATGCAGCAAATGGAAAGCCCGAACTAGTACGGCGATTTGGACGAGATGCGAATCAAGTCAAGTTGAGGGGGGCGCCCATACTCGCTTCCCACATGCGGGTAGTGCGCTCATCATGGATCAGTAGACAAGACCCTTTTTCCTATTAGGGTCGACACTAGCAGGCCTCAAAACCACAAAGGGCCTCCTGCCGGTGCCTTATCATCAAGTTATTATTAATAGCAGCATTGACAGGATTGATTGATTAACATTCGAGCCCCCGGAACGGTAACAGATAATAATAGCACGATAATAAAAGAAGTAACCGACAACAGGCTCGAGCAAAAGCAACCCTAAGCATGCTAGATAAGAACAGGCACAAACAAAGGCTGTGGGTATGGAGGTGAGGCAATATCATTGGTTCAGGGAAATGTGATGGGTTCGGAGAATAGCAACGATACATAGGGCTAGCAATAGTAGACAAAAGGATAGTATCGACAACAAGTGTGGAAGGGAACTCGATGATTCATGTGAGTGATAACTTGCCTGGAAGCTCAGCAGCCGGGTACTGGGCTAGGTCCTGGGTAGTGGTGTCGTAAGGCTCGTCGGTACCAACGTCGTCGTCTATGCGAGAAGAAGCAAAAACAACAACGAAGGAAGACGGCAATCAATACATGGCATATGTGCACAAACATTGGGATGATGCATGTCATGTTTAATAGATGCACCAAAATAAACTACTTGATATGAAACACAAGTTTAAATGATTCCATATGCAAAGGTTGCATATGGAAGCCCATGTTGTAGAGTTGAATTAATTGTTCTATCACTAAGCATCAGGTGTTGGTGAGTTAGCATGATGCATGCATGATGAATAACAAGAAGATAACAATTTAAATGCAATTGGAATGATAGTTAACCATTTTTAGAAAACATTAATCAAGTTTGGAAATTTTGTTACTTAATGGCATTAAACAAGTAGTGATTGTTTTCATCAAGTTAAAAGGTGCAAAACAAATAACAAAGTTGATATTTGAAAAGGTTAGCAAATTTTAGTTGGATTACATGTTTCACATTTTGAAATTGGACTTTGGATTATTTAATTATGAATTAAACAATATTACACAATTTTTAATTGCATTAAACAAGATTTAAATTGTTTAGGCAATTTAAATTATTCAAACCAGAAAACAAAATTTATATTTGGAAAGTACATGAAAAGTTGATTGAAAAACATATTTGGTTTGTGAAATTTGGAATTTTTATGAACAAGTTATGAATTTTGCAAATTTAAGGGAATTTGACAAGAATTCAAATTTTGCACCAATTTAAAATATTCAAAACAGTAAACAAATTTTATATTTGGATAGAGCATTTAATTTGGTATTGAAAACATATCAAAAATGTTGGATTTGGATTTAGGATGATTTAGTTATGCAATTTACAAAATATAGGGCAATCTGCCATTTTTATGGATCTAGGGACTTAGAAATAAATTTTCCAGGGGCTAGAAATAAGGGCCAGGGGCCTAGGTGCGATTTGCTGAATAGTTCAGTACCAAAACATTGCAAAAATAAAACTTGGTTTTATTTGGGAGAGAGGGGACTTGATCCCTCCACCTCCTGGTTGATGCAAAGGAACACCACCACTAGGCTGAAGCGGTTTTGTTGGTGGGACTGCACCTCTGAACAGGTTAAGTGTTGGGGTGCGGCTTCAGTACTGAATAAAACGAGAAAAAGGGGTGTTGGGCTGGGGTTTCGAACCTGTGATCTGCGGGTCTGCTGCGCTCGCTTCAGACCAGAGGGGCTGCTGCGTTGGTTTGATGGAATGAGGGTGCGGGTTTGTTTTGAAGTTCGCCAATTAGATGGGATCTGTACTGCAAACGCACGAACAACAGCAGCTAAGTTCAGACACGAACAGAAGCAGAAAAGGCGAACTTCGTGGAAGAATTTGGTGACCCAAACATCAGGGAAACGAGGAAGTAGGAAGGGGAATGGAGAGGTGGCATCAACCTCTTCGCAGGGACGCCCTCGGCGCGGCCGGAGGGTGGCGGAGGCGGCGGCGCCGTGCGCCGGCGGCCGGCGGTCGTGGTACAGCGGCAGGGGAGGACCTCTTCCTCGAGGTGGAGGCGGCTGGGGGAGAGGAGCGTCTAGGGTTAGGTTTTGGCTCGGGAGGGGAGGAGGATATAAAGGGGAAGGGATTCCCATCGGGTGGTTGAGGAGGAGGGGCAGGTCGCTGTCCCTCCATGGCGTCACCCTCCGTACGGAGGTAGGAGGTGACCGAGCGGGCTGCCCCTAGGCGGGCTGGGCCTTCTCCTCCTCCTAACGTTCCCCCTTTTTTTTTCGGTTTGTTTTTTTTTTTTTCTCCTGCTGGAATTGAATTGGTAAAAAAAAAAAAAAAAAAAAAAAAAAAAAAAAAAAAAAAAAAAGAATAGGTTTGGTAGATGGGAAAATTTTGAAAAAAAATTGGAGAAACTCCTTAGGTCAAAAACTAACATGTGGCAACTTTTATTTTCAAAATTTTAAATGTTTGATGGCTTTTGAAATTTGAACCAAATTTAGGTGATATTTTTAATATTAAAGATCATTAACAAAACCCAAAATTTTAAATAGGGTACCCCTAAGGTAATTAGGCAATGTTGAAATAGTTTGATTTGGTATCAACATGAATTCAAAAATGGTTATGTTTTTGGGTTTGCAAATCTTTATACAAGTTTGAAATTCATATGAAAACAATGCAAACAGAAATAAAAATGAGAATAATGCCATGATGCATTGCATAAATTAAACAAATAAGTAAAACAACTAAGGGTTTTCATACTTGGATGTTACAAGAAGCAAAACGCCCTTTGCGCTCAAAGAGTTATAGCTCAGGAAGAACTGAAGGAGTTAGCCAAGGAGGTATCGCCGAAAGAAATGCCGGCAGGAAAAGAAACTCGGAAGCCAACAGATAGCTTCAAGGCATCCGAGAATACAAGACAGGTAATCCTAGATCCCAAAGATCCGACAAAATTCGTCGTTGTAGGGACTGGGATGACCGACAAATAGGAAGGCGAGCTCATCAAGTTCCTCCGTGAGAACTGGGATATTTTTGCCTGGTGTCCAGCTGACATGCCAGGCGTACCCAGGGAACTTGCTGAGCACCAACTCAAGGTTATTCCCGGATCAAAACCCGTCAAACAAGGTCTCCGTCGATTTGACGGAAGAAGACGGAAGGCTATTGGCAAGGAAATTATCCGGCTTTTAGCAGCGGATTTCATCAGGGAGGTAATCCATACTGACTGGTCCGCAAATCCGGTGTTAGTACCGAAGAAAGACACAACTGCCCTCAGAATGTGTAAAGATTACACAGGATTGAACAAGTTATGTCCGAAAGATAGGTTTGCGCTGCCGCGAATCGATCAAATAATAGACGCCACTGCAGGCTCTGAGCTTTTATGCTTTTTGGATGCATACTCCGGGTACCACCAAATACGCATGAAAAAGGAAGATCAAATCAAGACTTCTTTTATAACCCCGTACGGGACGTATTACTACGTAACCATGCCTTTTGGCCTGAAGAACGCAGGTGCAACCTACCAGCGTTGCATGCAACGTTGTTTGCATAGTCAGATTGGAAAAAATGTCCATGTTTACGTGGATGATATTGCTGTCGTAACCAAGGAAAAAGATACACTCCTTGAGGATTTGCGAGAAACCTTCGACAACTTGCGCACTTACAAGATGAAGTTGAATCCATCTAAGTGCGTATTCGGGGTTCCCTCAGGAAAACTTCTGGGTTTCATCGTTTCTCACAGACGAATAGAAGTTAACCCGGAAAAGATCAAGGCAATCTTGAATATCTCAAAGCCTACATGTGTAAAAGATGTCCAAAGATTGACGGGTTCCGCTGCAGCCGTCAGCAGATTTATTAGTCGGCTGGGGGATAAAGCCTTACCACTATAC
The DNA here is from genome assembly GCA_028641055.1 of Alopecurus myosuroides. NCBI lineage: Eukaryota > Viridiplantae > Streptophyta > Magnoliopsida > Poales > Poaceae > Alopecurus > Alopecurus myosuroides. The sequence goes on along the minus strand of CM054063.1, from coordinate 6,796,743 downwards.
AAACTGTTAAAGAAATCCGACAAGTTCGAATGGACAGAAGAGGCCGATGCAGCGTTAGCCCAGTTAAAAGAAACCTTGATGAACGCTCCCATCTTGGCATCTCCCAAAGATGAAGAACCCATGTTACTATACCTTACGGCTACTAGTCGGGTTATTAGCGCGGTAATCGTTGTGGAACGGACAAAAGAAGAGCAAAGCATACCAGATCAACATCCGGTATACTACATAAGCGAAGTTTTCTCCGAATCCAAACAAAGATACCCGCACTATCAGAAACTGGCATATGGCGTATTTTTTGCATCCAGAAAGCTGCGCCATTACTTCCAAGGACATTCTATAACAGTGGTATGCAAAGCACCACTAGGAGATATTATAAACAATGCGGAGGCAACCGGCCGAGTAGCTAAATGGGGCATCGAGCTGGCAGCTTTCGACATTAAGTACCAGCCAAGGACGGCAATAAAATCCCAGGTCTTGGCAGATTTCGTCGCCGACTGGACAGAAGCAATGGAAAATACACCGATGCCAGAATCCGAGGACTGGATCATGCACTTTGATGGATCCAAGATGAAGGAAGGAGCTGGAGCCGGCGTAGTTCTAAAATCTCCCAAGGGAGACACAATGGAGTACGTATTGCAAATACACTTCAACGCCAGTAATAATGTGGCAGAATACGAAGCTTTGCTTCATGGCTTGCATATTGCAAAAGAAATAGGGGTAAAACGCATCTTGTGCTATGGAGACTCGGATTTGGTACAGCATCAGCTCAACCAAACCTGGGACGCGAAAAGCCCTATAATGGCCGAATATCGGAGAACGGTGGATGAGTTTGCCATCTGCTTCTTCGGGTTCGAAGTCCTTCACATAAAAAGGGAGGAAAATTGGAACGCGGATGCGTTAGCCCGCATGGGATCAGAGAGAGTAAAAACTTTACCACCAGGGGTATTCGTCCAGCATTTGCATGAACCGTCCATAAAAGGCGGAGACGTTGATTACCCTCTAGCGTCTGAAACAATTGAAGTCATGCTCGTTAAACCGGATTGGACAATCCCGTACTTAAACTTCTTAGTCAATCAGAAGTACCCGGAAGGAGCAGACGAAGTCCTGCAAAGGCAAATACAGCGTCGATGCAAAGGATACGTAGTGATCAACGACCACTTATACAAACGCAGTACTTCTGGAATTTTTCTGCGGTGTATTTCACCAGAAGAAGGAAGAGAAATATTGCAAGAAATCCATGCCGGCGATTGCGGACATCATGCTCAATCAAAAAGCATATCTAAAAAAGCATTCCGTGCAGGGTTTTTCTGGCTAACAGCCAAGACAGACGCTGAACGCATAGGGAATACATGCGAAGGCTGCCAATATTACGCTAAGCAGACCAATTTGCCGGCCCAAGCACTTAAAACTATCCCTATCACATGGCCGTTTGCGGTCTGGGGGCTAGACATGATGGGACCGTTCAAAACTGCAAGAGGTGGACTTACACATCTACTCGTAGCAGTAGATAAGTACACAAAATGGGTGGAGGCTAAACCCATCAAAAAGCTGGACGGTGCAACTGCCAGAAACTTCATTATTGATTTAGTAATGAGGTATGGCGTCCCACACAGCATAATAACTGATAACGGGACAAATTTCTCCATTGGAGAGTTGGCAAAATACTGCCAACAAACGGGAATTCGCTTGGATCTCGCATCTGTGGCACACCCGCAATCTAATGGACAGGTTGAAAGAATGAACAGCTCAATCCTGCAAGGAATACGCCCAAGACTCGAAACTCCTCTTCATAGAGCAGCTGGAGCATGGGTAGAAGAACTACCTTCCGTGTTATGGAGTATTCGAACGACGCCAAATAGGTCAACCGAGCAAACCCCGTTTTTCCTAGTTTATGGTGCGGAAGCTATGCTTCCAACGGACATGATCCATGATAGCCCAAGAGTGCAAAATTTTGACGACTCGGATGCCGAGGAAGCACGACAGGATGCTGTCGATCTCCTAGAAGAGGAACGAGAACTTGTGCTTCAAAGATCCGCCATCTACCAGCAAGGTTTACGACGTTATCATAGTCGGAAAATCAGGCATCGCTCTTTTAAAGAAGGTGACTTGGTGCTGAGACTGGTGCAACAAAGGAAGCACAAATTGGCCCCAGTATGGGAAGGACCATTTGTCATCAGTAAAGCCATGAAGAATGGATCATATTATCTTGTCGACATTCGAGATACGGAGGATGATCCCAAAAAGCCGAATCGCAAAAGAAAGAGAAAAATAGATGCTGAACTAGGAGAGACAAATAGGCCTTGGAGTATCCAGCAATTACGTCCCTTCTACACTTAGTTCAATTTCTATGTAAACATCTTTGAGATCATGAAATAAAGTTATCGGAATTCATATTCATTATAAGTACAAAATATTTCCGTTTTATCTATTTCCCAATGATCTTACAAATACTCAATGTTGACCCGAATTGTGCCTGCGTGCTCGGTGTTTAAAAGCTGAATGATTCGGCCTGTTAAAGGTTAAAGGAAACTCGGATTGTGCCTGCGTGCCCAAGTTTCAGAACAGTTCCTTGTTTTCTCTAAGTTTTATCTGATCGTGCGTATGCTGGGTTACTGGAATTAGTTAGTAAAAATGCCTTTAGCATGATTCATGTTTTCGAGTTTCAAAACTGCTTGGTTCGTCCCCAGTTACTCCGCATAACGATTCATAATGCTATTTGAGCCATTTCAAACACTAAGGACAGTTAAAGCGTATATACCAGATTACTTAGAAGATAAAGGAACAGCCAAACCCGGAAAAACTTTGCAAGAAGTTTTGAAATCGCAAAAGGCGGAGTTCTTGTTCCGACAAATGACATAGAAGTATTACAATATGAATTACATTGTAAAGAAGCTACTATACGCATCCATCATCCAGGTCAAGTGCGCCCCCTTAAATTTCTGAGTCTTCATCACTGCCATCATTCTCGGGGGCTGCGGGCACTTCTTCTTCCGGATAAGTAATGGAGATATTTACCATGGAGGCAATCTGCGTGGCATGGCCTTCAACTTCTTTAAAGATTGCATTTATTTGTGCTTCTGAACATTCTTGAGGAATACCGGATGCTACACGCCAGGATTTTGCATCAGGGTAGTGTAAGCGCATGAGGCCAAGTGCCATTCGCGCACCACCCCGTGCAGCAGAGTGAAGGAAAGATTCCTTCGAATTTGCTACCTCCATGATGTCATCCGGAAGTCGGTAAACTTCTGAAAATTGTATACTGCTTGTGGGCAGGAATTTATTAATTAAGTGCATTCCTGCATTTCTGATTGAATTCCATATCTTCCCAAAGGCCCGGATTTTTTCCGTCCGAGAAATCCCTGGAAAATTTCCTGCTTTTTGGACAAAGGCAAAGATTAGAAAATACAAGAATATGACATGAAAGTGTTGGTAAAAGAAGTCAACTTACCAAGAACCGCGTCAATTTCATCGCTTTCTTTCATACGAGGAAATAGCATACTTTCTAAATCATTGATAATAGATTTATCCTCTGCTGCCTGCAAAGAAGCCTTGGATTGCGCAATCCCAAGGGCTAGATTACTGGCTTCCAATTCTTCTCGAACTTTTGAAAGTTCTCTTTGAAGATTGGAGTTTTCTTCACGAAGTTGAGAAAAATAAACAGCGTCTGCTGTGAGCTTCTTGGCTTTGGTTAAAGCAGCTGAAAAGTAAGGACAAAATAATCCGACATTACGGCAAGGTCTAGCAATGATTTTCCAGCAAAAATCAATAAACACGAAGTAAAATACCGGTGGCTTTTGATAATTGCTTTTGAGTCGACGCCAGTTCGTTGCTTTTTGACTCAATAACAGATTGAAGTGTTTTTACTTCTCTGCTTTTGAGGCTAAGTTTTTTCAAAACTTCCACGTTTATGGCATCTGCGGAATGCTGAAACATGGAAATGAAAGCCAGATGCTTAAGTTTGAACAAGCATACAAAGAAGCATTAAGAAGAATTTAGATTTTCAACTTAATGCTTGGGGGCTAGAGGTATTACCTGGCTCATTTCTCGCAAATCAGTTAAGGTCTCCTTGAATTCTCTGGCATATTCCATGAAAAGAATTCCTACGTGGTGAAGGCCATCGTGTATAACCTGGCGGGGCGAGAATGCGATATTGTTGCGGATAACTAATCCATTTTGTGGCCAAGGGCGAACCAGAGGCGCAGGAGCAAAAAACTTCTTAGCTTCCGGACGAATATATCCGAGGTCGTCGAAAGGTTCTTCTTTCACACGGATATCATCTGGAGCAGGAATGGATTCGTTTCTGACGGGTGATTGAAAATTTCCGCCCATTGGCATATTCGTTTTCCCCCTTTTACCCGTAGCTGCAGAAGGAAATTCTTCTTTGATAGTAGTTTGCCTCTTGCGCTTTTGGTTGTTGTAAAACTCAGCATATAATTGGCTGATTTCAGCATCAGAAGCAAGATCATTTTCTCCAAGTTCGTCAAACTAGGAAAGAATTAACAGTATGTTAAAAATGAAGAGAGAAGATAATCTGAGGAAACTTAGAAACAAGGGAAGAAAAGTACCTTAGGAACCAGATTTTCCGCATGATATATGGCTAGACTTTCCTCAATCTGGCTATCGGCGGCAACTATCTGATGAAGGCGTTCTATAAAATCCTTCTTGCTAAAGGACCTATCGGTGCCTCTCATGCTATCTTCCGGTCCCGTGTACTCACAAAGAAGTCGGGAACGAAGGGATAAAGGTTGTACGCGACGTCCAAACCAGCATAAAACGATATCCTTCCAAACCAAAGGTGGTTGAGAAGAAGAAAGTTTGGCAATGCGACGCTTTATTTTCATCAGGCTTTCAGGCAAATCCTCTGTTATTGCAAGTGTCCAATTTTCATGAGGAATAGCAGCAGAATTAACAAAGGGAGGAATTCCGGTTTCTTTGTTGGGGAACGGAATGTCTTGGTGGTAAAAGAAAGAACCTAGCCAAGATTGGTCAGGTTTCGGCATTTTTATCTTTGGATACCATTCTTCCCTAAAGTTTCTGAGGATAAAAGATATGGTACCGCAGATGGGCGAAACACCGTTTGTGATGTTGTGTTTTACCTCGAAACAATAATGCCAGAAGTCTAAATTGGGAGTTATTCCAAGATACCCTTCGAAAAGAGCTTGGAAACTAGCTAATTGAAGGATAGAATTTGGAGAGATATTATGTGGTTGAACACCATAAAAGTTGAGGACATCTAGGAAAAAGGCGGAAGGGGGAAAACCCATACCTCTCGTGATATGAGAGGTAAGGAGGACGCGTTCTCCTTCCTTTGGCTTGGGCTCTGGCTCATTCTTCGAGATCCGCCATTTGCCTTTAACTATTAATCTATCCCTTGACATCCGACGAAGGAGGACGAGTGAAGTATTACTCTGATTCCAAATTTCGACAAATTCCGCTTCTTCATCAACTCCGGTGGAGAAGCGCTCAGTGCCACGAGAGTGAATCTTGGCCCCCGCCGTTTCCGGTGCGAACGGCGGGGTTGTCGTGGTGCTTGGGCCCGCTATGTCCGCGGCGGCGGAAGCATTTCCTCCGCCCGCCGCGGATGCCATGGCTTTTTCCGGCCCGCCGCCGGCATGCTTGGGCGACCCCAGCTGTGGATCTAGGTCGCCCAAAAGCTCGTCGATGGAGGCGCGAGCCGGTGAGGACGACGGAGAGGCCATTTTTTCGGTGGAGAGGGAGCGCTCCGGCGTGCAAAGGGCTCGTCGGGGCAAGGTCTCGTTCTTGCTCTCGTGCTCGCGTTTGCGTCAATGGCGTGGGCAGTGTGGAGTGAGGAAAGATTTCCGATGACGACGACGACGGCTATTTATAGCCTGAAAACCTCTAGATACGCGCCAACGGCTCTTTTGACCGTTGGATGCTCGACGCGTGTCGCTCGCCGAAAAATCCGGGAAACGGAACGACAGAGGAATGATGGCTATCTCCTCGTTTCTCGTGAGAATCTGTCAGAGATACGTTACAGGGTTTCCCGCGTGAAACCAAGCGGTGCTTGCGTCAGCATGATTAAAGCGCCGATGTCACGAGTTCCTTTTCCGCGAAGGATCGCGAGAAGAAAAGCCGGATTTTCATAGTTCCGAGTTTTATGTTACCATCTCCTTCAAAAGGAAAGAAGAAAGAATCAAGACTGCTGAATCAAGTTTTCCTGGATAAAATGTATTTGACGAAAGGCGGAGTTTCAGAGTTTTGATCCTTCCTGGGGGCTACTGTCGGATATATACTGAATAGGGGTATAGAAGATGGTAGACAAAAGAGCCGGATTACCAGGGTGGCCTACATGGTAATGGGCTTAGGTCCATTGGGCGGCCCAGTAGTCCGACGCGCAGAAGCCGGATTCTAGAAGAACCCGGATCACGGCCCGCGTGATCTGGCTTGGAGGAGAAGACGGATTCCTTACTTTCCAAGTTACAAGTTAAACGTAGTCTTCTAGGTTTCTGGTTCTGTAAGCCCTAATCCGGCTATTATATAAAGCCGGCCGGGAGATAGATTTGATAAGTTCTTTTAGGTCCAAGGTTCTAGGTTCAAGCTCAAGCCTTACGCAACTCGCCGGGAAGTTCATCCTCGACGAGTAGCTGGATCTATTCCCTTACGTTGTAACCTTATTATACGGGCTTTAGTCCCACATAGTGAGAAGTGCAGGAGTAGGTACGCCGTACTGTCGCGACGTACCGAACCTGGGTAAATCCCGTGTTCTGTGTTACTACGCTATCCCGTTACCCCACGTCTCTACCGTAGTCTCATGGCACCCCAGTCTATGAAAACTACTACGATGTCTCGACAATCCTCAACTAATACTTTCTGAAAACCTAACGACACCTTTATAGTCACCCTGTTATGATGTGACGTTTGATGACATCAAAGCACCCTTCCGGTACCAGTGACTGGCATGATTTCATGGTCTAAGGAATAAGTTACTTCGTATGGAAGATATAACAATATAAACTAAATGACTTGATTGTATTTTTATCTTGATATTGGGTAAGTGTTCATCACATCATTCTTCTAATGACATAACCCCGTTATAAACAACATCCAATGTTCATGATCAGGAAACCTTGATCATCTATTAATCAACGAGCTAGTTAAAAGAGAGGCTTTACTAGGAACCATTGTTTGTTTATTAAACACAAATGTATCAACGTTTTCGGTTAATACAATTCTAGCATGAGAAATAAACATTTATCATAAACAAGGAATAACATAATAACCATTTTATTATTGCCTCTCGGGCATATTCCCTTCACTATGGTTGTAGATGCCAAAGATACCCCCACTCTCTCTGTTGGGTCTTCACTGGCATCGACATTCTCTCTGAGAGTTTATGTGCTAAGAGCCCGAAACTCCCGGAATCGGACTTTCGAGGTGGAATCTTCTGTAGAGGTGGGACCTACCATTGTTTTGAGACTTCCTAGTGTCCACTCTAACACGACCAATCAATTAGTTCCGCATTGCTACCATGTTCCGGGATCCGGTCTAACCCATAGACGATAACTTTGACTCGGCTCTTCAGCGGGGCTAGCGTTTCGTCGCAAAGGCGTTCCGGATTGTCGGGGTGGAACCATAATGTATTGGGTGGCACACCATTTGTGCACAAGTGTTACTAGGGTTTTGGATGCCAAATATCCCCTTACTCTCTAAGTTGGGGCTTTCTCGGCATCGACTTCTCTCTCTGAGAGTTTATGTGCTACGAGGCTGAAACTCCCAGAAAAAACTGTCGGGGTGGAATCTTCTGTAGAGGTGGGCCCTACCATCGTTTTGGGACTTCCTATGGTCCACCCTAACACAATGAAGCTATTAGTTCCACATTGCTACCCCCTTTTGGGCTCCGGTCAAACCTGTAGACGATAAGTTTGACTAGGCCTCAGCTGGGCCAGGGGTTCGTCGCAGAGTGGCTCCGGAGCGTCGGGGTGGCACCATAAGGTATTGGGTGGCACACCATGTGTTCACCAGTGTTATTAGGATTTCAGATGCCAAATATACCTTCACTCTCCATGTTGGGGCTTCACCGGTATCGACTTCTCTCTTTGATAGTTTATGTGTTACGAGCCTGAAACTCCCGAAAACACACTGTCGCGGTGGAATCTTCTGTAGAGGTGGGCCCTACCATTGTTTTGATACTTCCCAGGGTCCACCGTAACACAATGAAGCAATTAGTTCCACATAGCTACCCCTTTCAGGCTCCGGTCAAACCTGTAGACGATAAGTTTGAATGGGCTCCGGCGGGGCAAGGGTTTCGTGCCAGAGTGGCTCCGGAGCGTCGGTGTGGCACCATAAGGAATCGCGTGTCATAACATGTTTCAAGTAGTGTTACTACGGTGTTAGATTCCAAAGATACCCCTACTCTCTCGGTTGGGTCTTCACTAGCATCGACATTTCTCTTTGAGAGTTTATGTGCTACGAGCCCGAAACTCTCGGAATCGGACTGTCGGGGTGGAATCTTCTGTAGAGGTGGGCCCTACCATTGTTTTGAGACTTCATAGTGTTCACTCTAACACGACCAAGAAATTAGTTCCATATTGCTACCCAGTTCCGGGATCCGGTCTAACCTGTAGACGATAACTTTGACTGGGCTCTAGCGGGGCTAGCGTTTCGTCGCAAAGGCGTTCCAGATTGTCGGGGCAGAACCATAATGTATTTGGTGGCACACCATGTGTGCACTGTTTGTGGATGTCTAATATCCTCTCACTCTCTGAGTTGGGGCTTCCCCGGCATCGACTTCTCTCTCTGAGAGTTTATGTGCCACGAGGCAGAAACTCCCGGAAACGGACTGTCGGGGTGGAATCTTCTGTAGAGCTGGGCCCTACCATCGTTTTGGGACTTCCTATGGTCCACCCTAACACAATTAATCAATTAGTTCCACATTGCTACCCCTTTTGGGCTCCGGTCAAACCTGTAGACGATAAGTTTGACTGGGCCTCAGCTGGGCCAGGGTTTCGTCGCAGAGTGGCTCCGGACCGTCGGGGTGGCACCATAAGGTATTGGGTGGCACACCATGTGTTCACAAGTGTTACTAGGGTTTCAGGTGCCAAATATACCCTCACTCACTATGTTGGGGCTTCACGGGTATCGACTTCTCTCTTTGATAGTTTATGTGCTACGAACCTGAAACTCTCGAAAACGGAATATCGCGGTGGAATCGTTTGTAGAGGTGGGCCCTACCATTGTTTTGAGACTTCCTAGGGTCCACCCTAACACAATGAAGCAATTAGTTCCACATTGCTACCCTCTTTCGGGCTCCGGTCAAACCCGTAGACGATAAGTTTGAATGGGCTCCAACGGGGCTAGAGTTTCGTCCCAGAGTGGCTCCGGAGCGTCGGTGTGGCACCATAAGGTATCGGGTGTCATACCATGTGTCAACTAGTGTTACTATGGTTGTAGATTCCAAAGATACCCTCACTCTCTCTGTTGGGTCTTCACTGGTATCGACATTTCTCTCTGAGAGTTTATTTGCTACGAGCCCGAAACTCCCGAAATCGGACTGTCGGGGTGGAATATTCTGTAGAGGTGGGCCCTACCATTGTTTTGAGACTTCCTAGTGTCCACTCTGACACGACCAATAAATTAGTTCCACATTGCTACCCCGTTCCGGGATCCGGTCTAACCTGTAGACGATAACTTTGACTCGGCTCCAGCTGGGCTAGCGTTTCGTCGCAAAGGCGTTCCGGATTATCGGGGTGGAACCATAATGTATTGGGTGGCACACTATTTGTGCACTAGTGTTACTAGGGTTGTGGATGCCTAATATCCCCTTACTCTCTGAGTTGGGGCTTCCCCGGCATCGACTTCTCTCTCTGAGAGTTAATGTGCTACGAGGCTGAAACTCCCCGAAACGGACTGTCGGGGTGGAATCTTCTATAGAAGTGGGCCCTACCATCGTTTTGGGACTTCCTATGGTCCACCCTAACACAATGAAGCAATTAGTTCCACATTGCTACCCCTTTTTGGGTTTCGGTCAAACCTGTAGACGATAAGTTTGACTGGGCCTCATCTGGGCCATGGTTTCGTCGCAACTCTGTTTGGCCGTAGGCATAGCTCTGTTTGCCCGTCGGCGTATACAATAAGGTAGGGAGACGGCAAAAGCCGTAGGCATCGCTCTGTTTTTGCCGTCGGCATATGAGGTCGCGTGAACTACTAGAGGCCGCCACGTGTTTAATTTTGCCGCCGGCATAGGAAAAAACGGTCGGCATAGCTCCCTCCCATGGGTAATATGGGACCGCCACGTGTCCACTGGGGCCGTAGGCATAGATTAAAATGTCGTCGGCATAGCTCCGTCCGCGAGCGACGTGGGTGTGTCACGTGGCACAGTTTGGCCGTCGGCATTGAGCTATGCGGACGCCTTTTCTATGCCGACGGTTTTTTGAAACTATGCCGATGAAGAAGTTGCCGACGTATTTTGCCGTAGGCATACATTTTTGCCGTAGGCATAGCTATATGCTGACGGCTTTTGGGGCTAAGCCGACGGTACCTGGCCGTCGGCATACTAACTGTTTCCTGTAGTGGGGTAACGCACATGGAGGGACAAGGGATATCAATTAAGGACATCAGACTCGAGATTGCTTTTGATAACCCAGCTCGCGATCGCATCTCATAACCCAGCTCGAGATGGTTAGAAAGTCCACTCCCAAGACAAAACTCAAAACTGGCGGTGAGAAAAGGAGCTCGCGGTTTTAGGACATTTTCTACATCTACCACTTCCCACATCTTCGTCCTATCTTCCTCCGCTTTTATGGGCTCCGTATGGCCGCCACGGTCACAAGAGAAAATTCCCGCAATAGCGGACCCCTACCACATGTCGGACACCTTCATGAATAGTGAATCTGGTTGTGATGCTGCGAGGGAGTACATGCAGAAGTTCATGCTGGCAAATAAGGCCAAGCATATGATGTTGGTGCCCGGCACTATCAAGTAACTTATAGATTTGCACCATTCTTCTAGATGCATGAAGTTTAAATTGATGGTTAATTTGATGATGAGATGGTCTATTCGGTCGTTCTTGTGCAGAAGTCTCCACATCCTCCTCAATCTGAACCCACCGAAATCAGATGCTACAATTTTGGACTCGAAGAGAGGTGCGGATTCGAAGGACTGTGAGCTTTAGAAGTTAGTTCCGAGTAACACTTTCGCTCGCTTCAACTTATCTAGAGGATACATCGTAAAAAAATATATACATAAGAGGCACTACAATATTTAAGTACGGAACCCTCGTGTTCAAGGCAAAGACAGGAAAAAATGCGACCCAAAAGATCCGAGAGAGAATTTCTATCGCATCCAGCGTGTTCTTGGTACAATCTTCTTCAGGGATGTCTTCCTAGCAGAAGGGGAGTTCCACACTAGCATACTTACGACGAAGGCTGAGGTAGATAACCGCAACGTCCTACAGGGTGACCCCAGGCCATTCAAAAAGATAGATGAAGTTTTGTTTGATACGTTGGAGCCGCGCAAGTAAGGAGGTGACAATGACGATCTAAACTTTCTTCCTAATTAAGTTGACTACCGGTACTTTTGAATGATCATGTTTTTCGTTATGATTATTTTTGTTTACTAACATTATTTTTTGCATATTATCTAGTAATTTGTATGTGTTGGGTGTAGAGGAAGAAGTCGTACACCATCCGAGTGGGCGGAGGCATAAGTGGACCAATTCAAGACGAACCTCCAAAAAATGTTCAATATTTTGGCCTTATAGCTTTTGCATTGTACATTGATCATGAAACCTCCTATATGTGGGTCTAGATGATGAGACATGTGTGGATCTCTATCCAAACTAAGACTTGTATTTTTATACTTATGTAGACCGTAATGACTATATATCTAATGCATTTTCTAAATACAAGTTTACTGTATTTTCTAAATACAGAAAAAATTAATTCAAAAGCGAAAAATAAAAAATTTGGAAAAATATACTAGAAACATACACGCTGGAGGTCCACCAATTACCCGCGCCGAGTGACTGTAGAAGCCACTTCACCTATTCGACCATAGTGGCAGCGTGTGGACTAAAGGGAATGCTTCCAAGTAACTACTCATCGGAAGCGTGCACGGGTCATACGCTTTTTATAATCTTACCAGGAGCGCGATACTGGCAGCGTGTTGGGGAACGCTTCTATTGACTAGTTTTCACACACCTTTGATAGGCTTTTTCCTTCTAGTGTAACAATGATGAATAATTACTTGAAGCACTATTGAGGTCCATGTCTTGTTCGAACAAATGTTGGGATTTCTCTACATTGTTAGCCACACAATTACTACAAGATGTGGAAGAGCTGTTTTCATGACAAGAAGACATAGAAAGCACATCACCATGAGATTTAGTTAAGCAACGATTACATCATATGGAAATACTATCAAAACTAGCATGTTAGACATTTGGAGAAGAGTTTAAGCCCAAAGATATAACATTGTAATGGATAGAGATAAAGTATAGTTAATAGTAGATTAACTGTCAAGAATGCAATTTCTATCAACATTCACCATATCATTACCTTGTGACAAATCACATGTTCGTGGAGTGGAATAAGATGTGAACTCATCACGGCCGGATGTGGAAGGAGAACAATCATCCTCAATAATGTTGGACACATCATTTTTATCCTGAAATTTTGTTCACAACCCATGAGAGTTCCTAAAATGCACTACATCGCTCAAAACTTAGGTGAGAACATTAGACACTAGAGAATCCAGACAAGAGTTTTCCTCATCCTCTACAGATAAATTCAAGGAATCCTTTGGAGGAGGAAAATCTACATCTACAATTCTCTTTACATAATTTGCACCCTTGTCCCTAAAAATATTAAGCATGCAAATTTTTCAATCATGATAATTTGTACCATAGAACATAAATGTGGAATCATGCCCTAATTATTCCCTAAACGAAATCGTACTCTCTAGAATAATCCTAAAAACGAGAGCCCAGGCTCTGGTACCAATAAAAAGGACAAGATGTTGCCTAGAGAGGGCGTGATTAGGCGATTAATTTTTTTGTTTAAGACTTGCTAAATACGGAAATAAACAAGGTGTTTAATTTCAGAAGCACACAACCTAAATAAACTAGAATCAGGTATGTGCATAAAAAAACTTATGATAATCAAGACAAGTAACAAGGTGAAAGCAATATATAGAACTTCAAGCACAAAGGCTATCATAACGTAAATTCCGTAAGTAAATTGTTAGGGTATAGAAATAGCTGAGACACACATAAAAGATGATGTATTCTTGTTTCCTCCTTTTGAGGAGAGTGTGTCTCATTGGAGGGGTGTGAGCTCACCATAAAGGCCTACTCAATGCCACAAAAAGCCTCACCCTATTCTCCGGTGAACCTCGCCACAAAAAGTTTGGTTCACTTTCCACTATTGGTAACATTCGATCGCAAGGCAGGCATCCACAACATAACGGGACGCTCTTGAGGTCACCACAAACTTGGGTAACGCATCCACAACTGAATTGGAAACTCCTAAGAACACCACAAAGTCTTGTAGAGCCCATTGAGTCAATAGTAAGAAGTTCACAAACTTTGACTTCCGTGGATCCTCGTGGAGAGACCGAACATATGCAACAAATGCAATGGCATGAGCACAAGTTCTCAAATACTTCAATCTCAAATTCCAACAAAGCAATAAATCTTATAAGGGAATATGAAAGAAAGAACAAATGAGATAATCACGAGGAACTCCAAGATCTATATCCACTAAGTTCCCCTCACAAAGAGGAGAGCTCGATTGGTGGAAATGTAGATTTAGATCTTCTCTCACTTTCTCCTCACAAATATGCAAGAATCATTGGAGGAATTGAGAGGGTGGAAAGCTTTTCAATGTCAACAATGGTCGAAGGAGAGGGGAAAACAGTCTTGAGATGTAGGGAACCAATTAATGGGGAAGAATACCACTTAAATAGGGCCCCACAAAATCTTCTCGTTGGGGCCTTTTTCGTGCCTTCCTAGTAATACTAGACGACGTCCGGTAGTAATGGACTAAAAATACGCCCGATTCTAGTAGCTCTTCTAGATTATGGTAGTATTAGCTGTCGGATATATGCCAACTAGGGGTATGTCCGGCATTGGCCAAAGGCCGGATTACTAGGGTGGCCCGTAGGCAATGGAGAAAGGTCCATTGGGCAGCCAAGTAAGCCGACGCACACGAAGAGTGATTCTAGAAAGAAGAACCCGGATCACGACCCAATACGTGGTCCGGCTTGGAGAAGAAGCTGGATGCCTTACTTTCCAAGAATAGGAATACTTTCCGCAGTCTCGTTCGAAAGACACGAGAGACAAAGAACGAGAGTTTGAAGAGCTAGAAGTCAACTCGCCGGGAATTTCATCATCACCGAGTTAGCAAAACCATACTCACATTGTACTTTGTATACATCAGGCTTCAGACCTGATTTAGTGAGATTGCAGGAGTAGGAATGCGGCCATAGTTGTGACATACCGACCGTGGGTAAACCCGTGTCCTCGTTTCCCCTCTCCCACATTTCCACCGACGGTTCTATCAAAAGCCTTATGGCACCCCATGCCATGAACCTAACTAAGAATATTCGACAGTTTGCGCCCACCGGGGGGCCAACGACGTCGGGAGTCACATTTCAAGCGGGGATACTCGGCAGAATCGGCAGCACGCTTGTTGTCGGAAGCTTGGAATTAGACGGGAATGTCAGACGCTTCCTCAACAATGGATCCTATATTCCGGCACGTAATCACCTGGTAAGTGCCTGTGTCCTTCCCATCGAATCTGCTAACGTTTTTATTGGTTTGATGGCAGAAGCAATTGGATTCCGTGGTGGAAGTAGTTTTATCCGACTCGCCTTTTGCCAAATTGATGAAGCCTTTGATGCCGGATTCTACTTACATTAAGGCTCAATTGCTGCATATCGCCAAATCATGACTGGAGTTGTCGCCTCTCAAGAGATGCCTGTAGCCAGATCGCACTTCGTTGACATGGTGCAATGAGAGTTCGCTGAAAACATGGTAGACGAACATCCCGTGGAAAAGGCAGACACTTGTGACCCCAGGGGTAGAACTGTAATTTTTTTAAGTGTTTGAGGGGAGGTGGCGAAAAAACCCTCGGGCCGCCTCCCCTCAGGCAGCTCCAGGGCGACCAAACCCTAGCGAGCCAGCCCCCCCGCCCGTTGATCTTAAGGCCGCTACCGTTGCCGACTGGCGGCTGTGGCGGCACCCCGCCTGCTTGATGTTGGTGGGGATGGCGGGCACTCTGGTCGCGGCGCTGGGAGCGGGGCGGCGGAGCCAGCGGAACGGAGGTGCAAGGCGGATGCGTTTGGCGGCGGTGGCGTTGTCTGCTTGCCCCCCGGGGCAGCGCAGCCTACTCTGTGTCTTCGACGGCGGGGGGAGGTGGCGCTTGGGGCCGACGGCGGCAGGGCTCCCGGTGGTGATGGGGTTGCAGGAGGTGGAGACCGAACCAGCCAGATTTGGGCTGAACCTGAGTGGGCCTGGGGTGGACCGGGCCTCTACCGATTCTCATGGGCCAGCGCGGCTCAGCCAGGGATGTACTGGTCTCGCCTCTTCGATTTTCTTTGCTGTTGGGAGTTGGTTCACAACGTCGGGGCTGTGAAGCACCAGAATAATGGTGGCGGTCTTAGGGTTTCCCATTGCGCGAAGACGAAGATCTCCCTAATGTAGGTCCTTTTTTATCAAGCCGGGGTGTCGACCCGGAAGGCTCCGCCGGCGAACTCCCATGGGCGATGCCTGGAGATTGCTGGATCAGTGGAATTCGTCGCGATGCACGGTCATCGAAGGTGAGACTGGAGGACTATCAATGGTCTTCGCAGTCTTTGCATCGATGGGAAACTGGCTTGGAGTTACAAAATTCGTCGCAACATTATATAAGAGGGGGCGACAACATGCGTGAAGTCCAAAGTCCTAACTTTCGGGGTGAAAACACAAGGTCTGGCCTTAATTGGTTGTGCCTGGCACTGCTCTTGTTGGAGACATTGTTTTGAGAGCGAGGATTATCTTCAGGGTGAAAACCCAAGGTCTGGCCTTAATTGGTTGTGTCTGGCACCGTTCTTCTTGAAGATGTTGTCTTTGAAGAGCTGGACATCAGGTATTGTTTAGGTGGTGGTTGTGCGGCTACTGCAAGGACTGTAACTCTGTAGCGGGACTTTTCTTTTTAGTTCTTCCCTTTTATTGTATTTCGGATGTGTGCATTCGTAATGGAAATTGGATATTGCATTGTTGAAGAGGCTGGGTGTAATTTGTATCTCCGCGATATAAATATACATTTCCCTTTCTCCAAAAAGGGACGGATTTTTTTTGTGTTTTTGATAAAGAGAAGCAAACAAGACAAAATAAAATAAACTAAGCAAAGATAAAACAAAGTAAAAAGATTGGAGGTGAGAGAATCCCCTTGTAGAAATTCTTTTCCTCCCTGGCAACGGCGCCATAAAATAGCTTGATTGTGCAGGTCTTGCACTCATTGGGAAACCCCAAGAGGAAGGTATGATGAGCACAACAACAGCTTTAATCGACCAGTAGGAGGAAAGAGTAACTTCAGAAGTTTGATGCAGCTGAGATGGCAGGGCGCACTATTGGTTTAGCAGCAACCGGGAACCTGCCCCAACGAAACAGTAAGATTGTCAATCTCACCGGTTTCACTGATAACAAAGAGGTTAATTCTATGGTGTGGAAAACAATATGAGAACAGTATGAAAACAATAGCATAAGTGTGAAAACAATGGAAGCAGTGTGAAAACAGTTGAGACAGTGTGTATTATCAGTATGAGAAAATGGACCAGGGTCCACAGTTCACTAGTGGTGTCTCTCCATAAAAGATAAATAACATGTGTGGTAAAGAAATTACAGCTGGTCAACTGACAGAAATGAAGGCTGCACCGTAGTGCATATGCAAGACATACAAATTACTATGTGATTCATGCGGGCATTACAACAAGATACATAGACCGTCATCCAACTGCATATAAGACTAATAATCCACCCTCCGAATATCATTCGAACAAACGTTGGGTATTAAGTTGCAAGCAACAGATAATCAAAGTGAGCAAAGTGTATAATGTAAACAATGTAAACAAAGTAAACATCATTATTTCTCCCTAATGGCAATAACACATCCTCCATCCGTCACATTTCTATCACTCGAGCACAGATGCAAAGGAGGCATGAACCCACTATCGAGCATAAGTACTCCATCTTGGAGTTACCAGCATCTACGTGGCCAGAGCATCTATTAATAACGGAGATCATGCAAGATCATAAATAACATATGCATGAAGATAACATCATAGATTCATATATCAGAATACATAACATTCAACATTCATCGGATCCCAGCAAACACAACATGTAGCATTACATAAAGATGATCTCAATAATGTAGGGAAGCTCACGAGGTCAAAACACGAGGCATAAAGTGGAGAAGACAACCATCTAGCTACTGCTATGGACCCGTAGACCAGGGATTAACTACTCACGCATCACTTCAGAGGACGGCATGGTGGTGTAGACCCCTCCGGTGATGAATTTCCCTCTCGGCAGGGTGCCGGGGAAAGCTCCAGAACCCTCCCGATCTCGGGATGACGATGATGGCGGCCTCGGGTGTTTCTCGGAAAAAGTGGTATATTTTAAGGGTTCACGTATCGGGGGGGGATTATATAGGCAAAAGGGCGATGTCAGTGGATGCCCGAGGGGCCAACACCACCCAGGCGCCGCCCTATGGGGTGGCCCCCATGTGGCCCCTCTCTGGACCACTTCGGGACTCCGTCGAACCTTCGGGAATTCTAAGACTTCCGGGCTTCGAATTTTCCAATTCCGAGAATATTTCTAAACCAACTCTTTTGAAACTAAAAAGAGCAGAAAACCGAGAATTGGCTTTGTCGCATCTTGTCAATAGGTTAGTCCCGGAAATAAAAAAAATTACATAAAGTGTATAACCAATATACTGGAAATAACATGAAAACAACATGGAACATCAAAAATTAAGGATACGTTTATGACGTATCAGATGCCTCCGTCGTTGATGTAGTGGCAGAGGCGTGCGCGGGAGGAATCACGGGGCCCGTGGTAGGCACCATGAGCGTGGGTTCGACAATGACCGCAAGCGTACGGGACTGGCTTCCGGTGTCCATTTGCTGGTGGCGCTGACGTAGGTGAAAGTGCACTATGGTCAACTAGAGGGGGGTGAATAGGTTGACTACCAATTTTTCTTATTTTCTTTTTAGTTTGGGCTAAACAAGAAATACAAGGTTCTCTATATGTCCATCTGGGTGAGCAACCTATGTGATACAAGATAAGATACGCAAGGGAAGTAAAACGAAAGGTAACAAGATAAACCACAAGTGTAAACAAGGAGACAAGGATATCATTCCCATAGTTATTTCTCAAGAGAAGTACGTCTACGTTGGAGAGGTGGGGAGACACCTATGCACTCCTCAATAGCACGATTGTGCACAACTTATTCTCCTTGAGCTTCTACGGCAAGGGAGATTCTCGTTTCCACTACGAGGTCGACTTGAAGGCGTTGACCAAACCCTTACACGAGGTTGAGGACAGTCCACAAGGTGGATGGAGGCTCTCAAACTATCGGAAGCTTCTTTGCAACAAGGTGGAAGCTACAAGCACAAGATCTAGGCCCAGTTTTTTTGTTAGCTTATGAAATATGCCGCTCCCTCCCCATCTTCTCCCATAAGCCCGCTAGCTTATTACCCGAGGCTTCTAAAATAGTTATATTATAACCAAACTAAAATCCTCGAGTAATAATCGGAGCAGCTTATGGGGAAGCTGGGGAAGAGGCGGCTTGTTTTTTATGGTGGCAAAAGAACTAGGCCTACTAAGGTTTCTAGGACTCAAGTGGGATTATAGATCTACTAGCATGTGGTGGATGGATTTGCAATTCCTTTGGTGGAATCACGGATCTAGGTCTCCTCTAGCTCTCCATAAAGTTATGGAGTGATTGGGTGGTCGGAGAGGGAGATCTAGGAGGTTGAAGCTTGCATTTTTGGCTAAGAGAGAGATTGGAAAAATATTGGTATTTAAGAGGTAGGGGGAGGGATTTAAATACCTCTTCCCCAAATATGGTCATTGCCCACTCCCACGCTGCACCGGAGGAACCGGTGTTTGCACCGGTACCACCGGTGGTCTTCACACACTGGAGCCCGCGCGGCTCATTTTCTTCTTTGCAGATTCTTCAGTGGCAGAGGTACCGGTGGTTCCGGCGGAGGTTCTGCCCACCGGTACTACCTGTGGATTCCGCCCTGGCTTCTGCTGTGATGCACCTGAACATGATTTTGGCGGATCCTGCATCGGTAGCTCCACCGGTACCAAACCCCCACCTGTAGCTTAGTTGGAAATACGGAGGTACCGGTGGGAACACCGGAAGTTCTTACCACCGGTTCTACCGGTGGCCTCCGCTCTGGGCTCCGCCGTGAGCCACCCGAAGGGGGTTTTGGCGGAGGTACCACCGGTACCACAACCGGAACCCCCCACCTGGGAATGTTATGAGAAACAGTAGGGGCGGAGGTACTAGTGGTTTCGCCGGAGCCTCCGCTACGTGTAGAAACAGTTTCCCAAATTTGTCTTTTTGAGGTCTTTCCTTTTGAATAAATATTGTAAGTCTATGAGAATGTTTATTGGGAGTATTTTGGCATTTTGGTAAGTATCAAACATACCTTGCACATGCTCAAAATAGAGATTAGTCCTTTAGTTATGTTGTCATCATTTATCAAAACGGAAGATGATCTTTCATTCTCCCCCTTTTTGGTGATTGATGACAACACAACCATTTGTATTTCTAGGCCACAATCAACATGGAAGGAGCTCCCCCTATAGATATGCTCCCTTCATGTTGAAAGAACTAAACAGGAGAGATATGATGATAATCAAACACAAATATTAAGGAACCCATAAATATGATAGGATTAAAGCACTAGGTTCACATGTCTTACACCATGCATAATGAGGTTCACACAATACGAATAACAAACATACGAAGTCCATAAATAACCATTTCTCTCAAGAAAAACGAAATAATCAAAACGAAAAGACGACCTGAGAGAGAAAAACCCATGCAAATGCCCAATGCTCCTGAATAGATGTCTCTCCCCCTTTGGCATCAAGATACCAAAAGAGGAGAAATACCGATGCTAACGCCCCAAGGTTCACTCGGAGGAGTTGTTCATGCTAGGAGGACAAGCACGACGGCGAGAGCTAGTCACTTATTCTCCAGGCTCCTCATCAGATCATTCAATGATATCACCCTTGGAGTCCTTGGTCTGCCACTTGCCCCAATTCGTAATGCTATCTTCAACGGAAGAGTTCACGGTCTTCCCCGCATCACGAAAAAGCTGACTTTCTGCTCGTGCTGCGTTGCGATACTTGAGTTCTTTTTCATAGTGAACTTCCCGCTAATGCTGCTCGATCTTCTTGTACACACGGAACACCTTCTTGAGATCTCGAGCCATCCACTTGAAGGAATTGTCAGAAGGAGGAGGGCGAGAGGGCCCGAGTTCTTCTTCCTCTTCTTCATCAATAATAACCCGTGGCCTGGCCTTGCCCTTGCGAGGAGCTGGAGTAGGATGCACAACTGGCTCGGTGTGGTCCTTGATAAGGAGCCTCTTCTCCATGTGTGGGATCCAATTTGTATCATCAAGGGGGTCATCCGAGAATTTGGCATTCCACACGTGTAAGATGATTTTCATGATGAATGGCCCAAAACAAGCATTCTTCCTTTGCACAATCACATGCCACAGTTCATTCCATATATAGTCAAGCACATCAAGTTTCTGATTCATATCGGAGAGCCGCTTCTCACGAGTAAGGAGCAAGATATTCTTGAGGTAACCTTGGATCTCATCAATGTTGCGCGCCTTGGGGTTGATCGTCTCTCGAGAGATACAAAGCATAATGTCATAGGTGGGGTAGAGGCCCTTGGTGAACCCAACTGCAAACTTCTTCCAGTGATAGAGAGGAGTAAGTTGATCCTTGTTGCTGGTGGATCCATTGGCAAAGTTAAAACGAAACCACTCGCTGTCGTACTCGGGGCCACCACAAAAAGGTCCATGATCCGGATAGCCATCGATCGAGAAGAACACCCACTTCGGACCACTTGACGGTGAGCTTCTTCCCCTTTGTCATCCAAATGAGGCGACGCCCGGTTTCATTGGAAAGATGCACGGTGGGCAAGAACTCACATACAAGGCCCTCATCAAAGTCTTGTTGCACTTGCATAATAGGGCGACGACCAAGAGCATCAATAATTTCTATAGCTACACCGAAATAGTTGGGCTTCCTCTCCATATGACCAAGGTTAATAGCATGTTGAGGGGCAATGTTGTACTTGGGCATCCTCATAAGAATCATTGTATATATGTGCTTGGAAGATGGTATGAAACCGAGTATCACGACCTCGAAACTGTGGCATCAGACGATCCCGATCAATGATGTACGGGTTCTCACGGCGGGTATCCAAGAATACACTTTAGGACACTTTAGAGGATGATTTCTCCTTCCAGGGTAAAGTCTTCTCTCCGGGGCCGGGAATCTTGGCTTGCTCTTGGGTTGAGAAGGATTCAATGTATCTTCGATCTCATCTACTCGTGGTGCCTTGTGACCACCCATCTTCTTGGTACAAACTCCCTTTGAACGGGATGCATCTATGAAATAGATATAGAAGGAAAAGCATGATGAAGAGATAATGCTCAAGTTTAAACAACGCACAAATCAAATAAATCAAAATTTACGGAACATTAGAGAGGAATAACAACGAGATAGGGGCATATGAACAAAATACACCCTACTAATCGAAGTAATTCATGCCTAATGGTCACAATCTAGATTTCTAGGGTTTGTACTCGTAAATACCTACTCCATTCATCTAAATGCGAATAATAGGTTGATCCTAGTGCTTCTCCATCCGTCAACGAGATGGGAGAGAGAGGGAGACACATACCCGCATCCATGGTGAAGGGTGGAGGAGGAGGAAGATCCACGGAGCAGTCCAAGAAGAGGAGAAGGCCTCCCGGCGGTGGAAGGATCATCCCGGAGGCGGAGAGGACGGGAGTGGCCAAGGTTGTGAGGAGGATGGGGGTGGGGTGAGTGGGGGACATGAGATCTAAGTTCTCTTCTTCCCCTGCTCGTCCTAGGTTTGTCCCCTCAGAACCGCAGCGAGCGGAGGCTCCGGTGCTTCCACCGGAGGTTCCGCTCCCTGCCCACGCTGAGCGGTGCGATACAGAACTGCTGGGCGAGATTTTCGCACCAGCGGTAGTACCGGTGGGACATTAGCGGCAGAGGCTCCGGGGGTTTCACCGGAGGTTCCGCTCGACCCAGTTTCAGCGCGCCAAGAAGAGAAAAACAAGAGCATTGTGATGGAAATGGGCTTTTGGGGGAAAGGAAGCTTGGGCTGGATAGTTGTAATTGTCACATGAGATGCATTACTTGATGCAAGTTCGCAATATGAAAAATAGAAAAAGCCGAACTCGAACAAGTTGCCAAGGGGGGAAAGTAGTTCGCAATATGAAAAATAGAAAAAGCCGAACTCGATGACGTGAACTTCAGCGAGGGTTTCTCTCTCTCTCGGAAGGGGGCGCATGAGGGCTGCTGTTCTCGAGTGAATCGCAAGAATGGGGAGAATAGGAGTACGACGGAGCCGAGGGGCTATTTATACTCCTCTTTACCGTTGAGATAACCCCAACGGCTAAATTAGCCGTTGGATGATAGATGTGTGTCTCGTAGTAAATTCCGGGATACGATGGGCCGGCGTAATGATGGTTATCCCGTCAATTCCCATGCAAAATCTTTCAGAGATATTGATGGCTCCCAAGTGCAGGAGATCAATTGTAGTCTTCGATGGGAAGTATTACCCAAATTTGTAGTTCGACTCAGTGGGAACAAAAGAATACCGGTGAGACTTTAGCAATTGGGACGTCACTCCCAACCACACCTCTGTATCAAAAAACTTGAAGCGAGAGTGGTGAGTGTAATAATGCAGTCAAAGTAAACAAACAAAAAGTAAATGGAGAGCAAGTGTTTTCCCAGTTTTCACCGGAAAAGAGTGAAAGTAAACCAGAGACTAAAACGCAGGCATGGGGTGATAGCGGGGTGTTGCACGGATAAGATTGATCATGTAATAATGTTTTGCTAGCAGCGGGGCCTTTCTCTATCTCAGATTTATGTAGGTGTGTGTTCCGTAAATTATTGTCCGTACTAATCAAGAGAATTTGCACAAAGCCTGTTGTACTACCTGCCCATTTCACCGGGGCCAATTTGGAACTACAGGTAATTAAGGTCTACCCTTTCGAATAGCCCGGACCAACGCATTAACACTCCATGAACACACATAATCCTCAAACTAGAACATATCCCCCTTGTTTTCCCTAGCTGTCACTTTAGGGTTCGCAGGTTCAACATAATAGCAGGTAATACACATTGCAGATAGATACCAAACTCAAATATATGATGTAGCAATGTAAGTTCAGTACTGAAATCATGCCACTTGGGCCCTAGTAACAAGCATTAAGCCTAGCAATAGTGCATCAACATAAGACATAAGAATTCTCAAGACAAACCCCTAGATCCCGCATACTGGGTAGCAATTACATGATCAATCTCATCCAAACCCCCTCACACCTCACATGCCTACATCAACTACTCACACATGGAGGGAGTGATGGAGGTCATGGTTGATCGAGATGATGGTGGTGATGATGATGGTGACGAAGCCCCTCGAATTCCACCTCCGGGGGTGAAATCCCGGATCAATCTAACTCTGAAATCGAAGATCGTGGTGGCGGCGGCGCTCCGTTTCGCGAACAGACCTCCCCTTCGAAACCCGTCAGTTTCTCGTATATATGGAGGGGTACGTCAAAGACCTAGCCGGAGTGGGCCATCTGGGCC
Organism: Alopecurus myosuroides; assembly: GCA_028641055.1. Classification (NCBI taxonomy): domain Eukaryota; kingdom Viridiplantae; phylum Streptophyta; class Magnoliopsida; order Poales; family Poaceae; genus Alopecurus; species Alopecurus myosuroides. The sequence continues at coordinate 6,772,859 of CM054063.1, read as the reverse complement.
CAAAAGGGGTGACCCCACGCGGCCAAGGAATCTGGCCGCGTGTGGGGCCCCCTTTTCGCCCTCGGGTTGCCCCCCGGCCCCATCTGGTGCTCATTCCCCTTCTTTTCCATAAAAAGTTACGTGGTTTTTGTCGCCTGTGAAAAGTCCTGCGAAAATAGACGGAAAGAAGACTTTTGCTAAAAGCAGCGCCAGATTCTGCAGATTTATTCAATTATGGGGGGACTCCAGAGAGAAATACGATGCAAAGTGCTTGGAAAAGTAGATGCATTTTGGGTGCATCAACTCCCCCAATCTTAACTTGTTGTTTGTCCCCGAACAACTCAAACGCAGTGCAGAAGCGATAAAAACTTTGGCAAGAACTTTGCATTGCATATGCATCATCAATTAATACTAGCAAATACTCAAGACATGATTCCTGTAACAAGTAGCAAAATACTAGCAAGTGTGCATCTACTCAGTGTTGAAGCATATATACTTGTTGCAATAGAAATAACATGAAGTGTTAATACTTGAATGAGTTTGCTCAATTGTAGACATAAACAAAGGCTTGTGCATCGCTGATGATTGAATCATATCAAGATTTTTGAGATCTCTGATTCTTTCATATGTTGACACGTAAAATCATTGTGCTTACTACCTTGCTCTCAGTTTTGCTAAAGCATTAATTTTTCATTTTGATTCTTATGCTTGACAAACTACAAGTTGAAACCCTCATGCCCCTTAAAAGCGAAGTCCCGCACCATGATTACTCAACTCTAGATTCCTAATAAGCCTTGTACAATCATTGTAAGTATTAATGACATCATGGAGAGCAGCAATTGGGGTACCTCTTGCCCCATGACATGGAAACCAGCCCATGTCAAAATGGCAAGACAAACAAATGGAATGGACTCATTATCCTTTTTTATTTCATTCACTATATGCATAGCTTCTTATTTTATTATGGGATATGTTGAGGAGTCCATTCTAGCTATAAGTAAATTTCCACCATGATATCGCATGGCTTGGGTTAGCGGCCCAATGCGTCTCTCTAATCATATATACTTACTCATCAAGATTTACTATTCCTCTACCTCATTTCGGCATGACAGGCATCCACAGTTAAAACAACATGATATCAACTTGAATATAGAATTCTTAGTGCAGCGTTGAAAGTTTTCCATGTGATACACATTTAGACTAACCCCCAACCATAAGTTCGACAAGCATAAGACTCCACTTTTATCATTCATGAAATTTTCTCTTTTAATTATTTCCTTGGTTGGCAAGTTCAGTAAGCACAATGGGATGCGTAAACCTTTGCTTAAGGCTACAATTATTCAATCCATCAGCCAAGTAATGACACTAAACAATATTTCAGTTGCATCAGAATATATTCTACTAAACCACGGAGAAGATAAACAATGGCTATTATGTCACTAAGTGTTAATGGAATCATAAGGTGTGCACTTGCTGTTATTAAAAAGCATACATAAGCACGACAAAGGTGTCATACCTTTCATCCCTTCAAGCACATTATCATATCATTGTTGTTCTCCTCTCCCCACTTGAACTGCTCAATAAAAACTCAAATCTTGCTATAAAAAGTTACTGCATTCAGCAATTTGTTTACCTACCTAAACACCTCAAAAGTTTCTCATGTTTTACAGAGGTGAAGGCCATAAAAAGTTGCAGTAAGTGATTAAATTTTCAGCTCAAACGGAGTCACGAGTAAAGATTAAAGCATATAACAGTGAACATATTTCAGCAATTCTTGTAGCTCCGTATTTATACTAAACTCAAGAAAACAAAAATCTTTTTGTGGTTTTTGATTTTTAGAAACATAATGTAAATAACCTGAAGTAAACTAGCTAACAAATAACAAAAATATTTTTGTGTTTTTCAGATTTAAAGAACATAAAACAACAAATAACATGCAAGTGATATAACACAATGAATGAGGAGGGAGAGAAATACTCCCCCAAGCTTGTGATCAAGCTAGTATCCTGGGTGGTAATCATGTCCACCACTCGACGAACCTCCCTGGAAGAAGGATGGATCCTGCCATGCCTGTGCTCCAAGGTGTGGTTCAGGGAAGCCCCAGGGATATGCCATAGGCGCCTGGTATTGGGGCTCCTCCTGTTGTTGCTCTTCTTGTTGTGGCTCTTCTTGCACAGTCCACTTTGTCTCCCTGTCAAACAAGTCAGCACAAGGGAGCCTAACAGACACAATGTGCCCATTAGAATCCTTATAGCAATATGAAAAATAGTTTTTCTCAGCCCCTGCTCATATCCATGCGAAAAAGTAAACCAAAATCCAGCAGTCGAGACTCATTTACCATGGTACCCAAGTTATCATTAAAACCTCGTTTTGCCATAATGTATTCATGGATTAAAGTGGCAATGGAACCAACATATAAAGGAGTTTTATCCGTGCCATTCCCACTCAGAGCTAAATGCAAAGTTCTAGCAAGTATGGTTCCCAGGTTATATATAGGTGTTGTATTTTCCATTGCACATTTTAAGAAATAGATCATAGGACCAGTGCAAGCAGAAGTGTTATCCCTAGCAAGGAATCCTCTAGCAAGAAACAATGCAAAATATCTAAGTCCCGGGTGTTGGATGCATGTGAGCTTGCCTCTATTCATTCTTTCAGGAATATTTTTAGCAATGCTACGCGAGAATGTGACAAGTTCTTCTCTAGAATCGGCATATGTTTCATCCCATAACCCCGTAGTTGGTACACGTATAGCCTTTGTAACAGCCCAAGTATGAAAACCTACCATTTAGAATGTTTGATTTCTTGTTATTAAGGTATTGCATCATGTCATCATATTGTTTCCATGTTGTTTGCATTTGTTTCTTATTTGTTGCATTTGTTTATTTTGTTTTGCATCTGTATTCTTTGTTTTCATAATGAAAATCAAACAATTTCAACTGCTTTGTTTTCATACTTGTTCTGTTACAACTTTTGGGAATAAAAATAACAAGTGAAAACAACCAAATTGTTCCATTTTATTTCATATTGATCACTCCTTGATTTGTTGGTTTTAATCAAACCATTAATTCAATCAATTAACTAAATTACCTTCAATTTCAAATCAAATGCATCAAACAGAACACTTTTGAACTTATAAACTTTAACAAACCAATCAACTAATTTAATCACTTTAATCAATAGGGTTCCCCTATTAAAATCCTTATTTTCAATATTAATCTATTAATTCCCAAACTGCTTTCAAATTCAAACCAAATCACTAAATAGCACCTCTTTGAAATTAAAACTAACCAAAACCTTGTTGTGCTCTTTATTTCCAATTACATTCTTTTGATCACCCTATTTCTAATAATATTGTGCAATAACCATTTAATAATAAAATTTACTCAAACACCATCCAAATCCAAACAGCCCCAAAAATATAAATGTTTTGATCTCCAAACTTGGTTTCTGGTTGTGTTTGACCTAAAGAGGCTACCCAAATTTTTCTGTAATTTTTGGCAAACTCCAAAGCACCTATTTCTTCCATCTTCTCTTTGCTACAAAAAAACAGGAGAACCAAAAATAATAAAAAAGAACCACCTAAGCCCACCTAAACCCCAGCCCACCAAACCAGCGAAGGCCCAGCCTCCCTTCTTCTTCGTACGGCTCCCCATCGGAGGGGAACACGTCGACAGAGGAGGTGATGAACGGACAGCAGCTGCCTCCCCCCCCTTAAAACTCTCCACCACGAGCTCCCTGCAAACCCTAGGCCCTCCTCAGCCCTCTCCTTCCTCCTACACCGCCGTTTCCCTCTCTTTCTCCTCCATCCCTCTTCCCTCTGATCACCTCTGTACCATCCTTCTGAACCAACCTGAACCGAAAATCCTACTTTTAAGCTCCGGTGATCGCCGGCCGGCTAGGGCCTCTCCGGCCGCGGTGGGGGCGGGAATGGAACCGCCCCACCGCGGGCTTCCTCTCCACGCCCTCGGCTCGAGCCGGGAGAGCCAGATGCTCCGGCGCCGCCCTCCCCATCGCCGCCCGTCGCCTCTGCTCCCTGCGACCTGCACGACCCCCTCTGCTCCGCCCGCCTCCATCCGCTCGAGGGCACCATGTGAGTCTCCTCCCCTCCGCCTCCTCCCTCTCCCTTGGCTGCACCCCTCACCGCACCCCACGCCCGCACGGCCACAGCAGCCAGCAACCACGGCCACCACGAGCGCTGTTTGCTGCCTGACATCGACGTGGTTCAGTAACTGAACATCGAGTTCAGATTCAGTTAAGTCCCGCACCACAGCATATCCACCCCCGAGCCCCCCTTGCTATCACAAACACATCACCAGCCTAGTGGTTCTGTCCCCCTTGTGCTCACTGTGAGGTGCAGGGGTCGAATCCCACCCCCTGCACATTAAACCAACCTTTTTATTTTGCAAAGATTTGGTCACAGATATTTCACAGAATCACAACTAGGCCCCTGGAAATTAATCTAGCCCCTGCAAATATTTTTTCCAAGTCCCTGGTTCATTAAAAAATGGCAGATTTGCACTATATCTTGTAAAATGCATAAGAAAATCATTGTAACTCCAAATTTAACTTTTTAAATATGTTTTCTGTACCAAATTAAATGTTCTATCCAAATATAAAATTTGTTTACTGTTTTGAATATTTTAAATTGGTGAAACATTTGAAATCTTGTTTAAATCACTTAAATTTGCAAAATTCATAACTTGGGCATAAAAATTCCAAATTCAACAAACTAAATATGTTTTCCAATCAACTTTTCATGTACTTTCGAAATATAATTTGTTTTTGCTGTTTTGAGTAATTTAAATTGCTGAAAACAACTGTTTCTTAATTATTGCATTTAAAATTGTCAAAATAATAACTTGCTCATTCTAAATCCAATTTCAACAAATGAAATATGTTTTCCATGCAAAACTAAACCATCTTTCCAAATATAAATTTTGTTTCATGTTTTGAATAATTAAAATTGGTTAAATGATTTAAACCTTGTTTAAATCATTTAATATTGCTAAATTCATAACTTGATCAAGTCAAATTCTTTTGGGACATATAAAATATGTTTTCAAACCATAAAAGCATATCCTTTTCAAATATAAACTTTGTTATCTATTTTGAACAATTAAAAGTGGTGAAAACAACAATTGCTTGTGTAACCCTTTAAGTAACCAAAATTTCCTAACTTAATGAATGAATTTCCAAACTTGGTCAACCTTATTTCCAATTGCTTCTATTGTTGTTATTTTGCTGTTTTCCTCATCCATGCATCATGCTAACTCACTTACACAAGTTGGTTAGTTGTAAAACAATTAATTCAACCATAATTCATGGGCTTTTCATATGCAATCCAATTGCATATGGGTCCAATTAACTTGTGTTATCTTGTCAAGTAGTTTATTCTGATGCATCTATTAACATGACATGCATCATCCCATGTTTGTGCACCTATGCCATGATATTGATTGTTTATCTTTCTGCATTGTTTGTTTGCTTCTTCTCGGATACACGACGACGTTGAGACCGACGATACTTACGACACCCTTTCTAAGGAGTTAGCTCAGTACCAGGCTACTGGGTTTGCAGGCAAGTTATCACTCACATGAACCACCGTGTTCCTTTCAACATTGGTTACCGATGCTTCCGTTGTTCCTTTCTGCTAGCCTTAGTAGTAGTTGTTTCTGTTACGAACCTATCACATGAATTCCTTAACCTTGATATTGCCTCACCTCCATACCTATAACCATTGCTTGTTGCCCGTGTCTTACTAGCATGCTTAGGTTGTTTTGCTCGAGTCTGTTACCCGTTACTTTCTGTTACTATATTCCATTATTGTTCTGGGGGCTCGATGTTTAATCAATCAATCATGCTAATGTTATTGTTAAATAATAATTTGATGATAAGGCACCGGCAGGAGGCCCTTTGTGGTTTTGAGGCCTGCTAGTGTCGACCCTAATAGGAAAAGGGTCTTGTCTACTGATCCATGATGAGCGCACTAACCGCATGTGGGAAGCGAGTATAGGCGCCCCCCTCAATTTGACTCGATTCGCATCTCGTCCAAATCGCCTCATTTAGTTCGGGTTTTCCATTTGCTGCATGCATGATCTTGCGAGCCCTTGGTACCCGGGTGGAACTTTCGTAGTCGGCATATAGGGGGACACGGTCTTAGAGTGCTATGAGGGTCCCTTTTCTTCGGGGCTTGATTAGCCGTGCGCCCAAGGTTCTTTGGGCTTGATGCGAAGAAGAGTCGAGTTGTGTAGAGTGCCCCGCTTGATGGAAGTGCATTTCCATCTGGCGGGTTATTCTCGCGTGTACGGCCAAATTGGTGCAACCCTGCAGGGATAATCTTCTCGAGAAGCCGTGTTTTCCGCGGTTATGGATTACTTGGTGAAAGTACTGGCTAACAAGTACTCAGGACAACTTAAACCTAATGATTAACAACTTTACACCCAATGATTAATAACTTGACTAGTAATAGGCTTATTGACACAATAATTTGAACCATCATTAATCCAACTGTGTGAGTTATCCTCGGATTGCTTCTTTGGATAAGGGGCGAGGTCCAGGATGGGTTTGTTTGAAGTTATCTTTCAGTTGGTTACGATACACGATCTTATCTCCTTTCTGATAGCCGGAAGTTGTAGTATGTTCTGTAGTTGGTTAGAGCAGCCAGTTGCAGCATCTTTTATATCCCCTTCCTTCCGTTGCACCCAAAGCATCTGTGCTTGGTGTTGACGGGTTACACTTTGGTGAACTGTGAGTCTTGCTTGCCAGTACGTTTATGTACTGACCCCTTTGGGGCTGTGGTTTCCGCAGACCTACGTTTCCGAAGATCTACATGGTGGCAACTACGTGGAGTATGACGAGACTGCTGACGAGTAGATAGCGGACCCGGGCAGGATCCGAGACTTCGTGGATGGGCTCCGTCTGTTTGTTTCCGGCCTCTTAGGCCTATTTGGTTCTTGTCTGTACTCAGACATGTTGAATGCTTCCGCTGTATGGTAATGATGTATTGTTGGGGCAGGTGCCCTCTGAATGATTGTATTTGCTATCTCTGCTCTAATGAGAGCCATTTGCAAGTTATTTCAATCTTTTGTGTCGTAGAGATCTGTTGTGATATCCTTTGTCCAAAGCTGTTGACGTACCATGTGTGATTGGTATGAAGTACGTCGACCGTAGTGCCTTTGATCTCTAGTGGATAGTTTACATCGACGATGGAATAGCAGGGCTTGTGTTGTCGCGCATAAGCGCAGGCCTACCAGGAAGCTGGGACGTGGGAGCAGTTATGCCCCATAATCCAAGCATCTGCTATCCAGTTCGTACGGTGAGTATCCCCTAGAAATCAGGGTGCGACAAATGGTATCAGAGCCTGTCTGCCTGTAGGATCCCTTTTTACTGGTCGCAGTTGAGTCTAGAAACTATTTTGTAGCTATATAGGAAAAATGAAACGTGAGAGTAGGAATTCTGTTCTTTTTCTCCTTTCCCCACCCACCCTCCCTTTTCTGGTAAGGAAGTGTATCGTTGTTTTCCCTTCTCATCTAAACCTTCAAGTTAGGATTTCACGAATCCTGCTTTCTCTGGGATAGCTATATCTACTAGACCATAGGAATGGAGGTGGTTGTGACATGATTTATCATTTGCCTACCCACGATTGAGAACAGAGGCGTGTAAGCCCCGGAAGCAAATCCTCTATTCCTTAAGCAGTAGATATTGATCCTTTAGAAGCCCGGATGGGTTTTCAGTAGTACCTCAGGAGTTTTGTTCTCGTTTTCCCCGATGTTGATATCCTGTTCTCTCAACATCCTTTTCGTCCGTTGAAATCTTGTTGTTGTTTTCCACTTCAATTTTTCTACCGGCGTCTAATCAAAACTTCCCAAATATCAAGTCTATCTGGCCAGAAAGGTCGTTGTTGTTGTTGTTGTTATTGTTGTTGATTCCCGGCTATGAGAGCTGGCATTCCTATCACCTGGGGTTGTTTCAAGGAAGCATTCCTGAATCATCACATTCCAGATAGTCTATTCTCCAAATGAATCAAATTCTAACCAGCTATACACCCTCAATACAAAACATCTCCCTTACTTGAAAATGTTCCGGTGGTTTCCAAATTCCCTGACGTCTATCCAAGGTGCACGATGTGTTTCACGTGTCACAACTCAAGAGGATCTTCCCAAGAAGTATCCGGATCTTTTCTTTTCTCAGTAGGAATCTCGGGGCGCGATTCCTTCAAGGGGGGGCGTTTTGTAACAGCCCAAGTATGAAAACCTACCATTTAGAATGTTTGATTTCTTGTTATTAAGGTATTGCATCATGTCATCATATTGTTTCCATGTTGTTTGCATTTGTTTCTTATTTGTTGCATTTGTTTATTTTGTTTTGCATCTGTATTCTTTGTTTTCATAATGAAAATCAAACAATTTCAACTGCTTTGTTTTCATACTTGTTCTGTTACAACTTTTGGGAATAAAAATAACAAGTGAAAACAACCAAATTGTTCCATTTTATTTCATGTTGATCACTCCTTGATTTGTTGGTTTTAATCAAACCATTAATTCAATCAATTAATTAAATTACCTTCAATTTCAAATCAAATGCATCAAACAGAACACTTTTGAACTTATAAACTTTAACAAACCAATCAACTAATTTAATCACTTTAATCAATAGGGTTCCCCTATTAAAATCCTTATTTTCAATATTAATCTATTAATTCCCAAACCGCTTTCAAATTCAAACCAAATCACTAAATAGCACCTCTTGGAAATTAAAACTAACCAAAACCTTGTTGTGCTCTTTATTTCCAATTACATTCTTTTGATCACCCTATTTCTAATAATATTGTGCAATAACCATTTAATAATAAAATTTACTCAAACACCATCCAAATCCAAACAGCCCCAAAAATATAAATGTTTTGATCTCCAAACTTGGTTTCTGGTTGTGTTTGACCTAAAGAGGCTACCCAAATTTTTCTGTAATTTTTGGCAAACTCCAAAGCACCTATTTCTTCCATCTTCTCTTTGCTACAAAAAAAACAGGAGAACCAAAAATAATAAAAAAGAACCACCTAAGCCCACCTAAACCCCAGCCCACCAAACCAGCGAAGGCCCAGCCTCCCTTCTTCTTCGTACGGCTCCCCATCGGAGGGGAACACGTCGACAGAGGAGGTGATGAACGGACAGCAGCTGCCTCCCCCCCCTTAAAACTCTCCACCACGAGCTCCCTGCGAACCCTAGGCCCTCCTCAGCCCTCTCCTTCCTCCTACACCGCCGTTTCCCTCTCTTTCTCCTCCATCCCTCTTCCCTCTGATCACCTCTGTACCATCCTTCTGAACCAACCTGAACCGAAAATCCTACTTTTTAGCTCCGGTGATCGCCGGCCGGCTAGGGCCTCTCCGGCCGCGGTGGGGGCGGGAATGGAACCGCCCCACCGCGGGCTTCCTCTCCACGCCCTCGGCTCGAGCCGGGAGAGCCAGATGCTCCGGCGCCGCCCTCCCCATCGCCGCCCGTCGCCTCTGCTCCCTGCGACCTGCACGACCCCCTCTGCTCCGCCCGCCTCCATCCGCTCGAGGGCACCATGTGAGTCTCCTCCCCTCCGCCTCCTCCCTCTCCCTTGGCTGCACCCCTCACCGCACCCCACGCCCGCACGGCCACAGCAGCCAGCAACCACGGCCACCACGAGCGCTGTGCGCTGCCTGACATCGACGTGGTTCAGTAACTGAACATCGAGTTCAGATTCAGTTAAGTCCCGCACCATAGCATATCCACCCCCGAGCCCCCCTTGCTATCACAAACACATCACCAGCCTAGTGGTTCTGTCCCCCTTGTGCTCACTGTGAGGTGCAGGGGTCGAATCCCACCCCCTGCACATTAAACCAACCTTTTTATTTTGCAAATATTTGGTCACAGATATTTCACAGAATCACAACTAGGCCCCTGGAAATTAATCTAGCCCCTGCAAATATTTTTTCCAAGTCCCTGGTTCATTAAAAAATGGCAGATTTGCACTATATCTTGTAAAATGCATAAGAAAATCATTGTAACTCCAAATTTAACTTTTTAAATATGTTTTCTGTACCAAATTAAATGTTCTATCCAAATATAAAATTTGTTTACTGTTTTGAATATTTTAAATTGGTGAAACATTTGAAATCTTGTTTAAATCACTTAAATTTGCAAAATTCATAACTTGGGCATAAAAATTCCAAATTCAACAAACTAAATATGTTTTCCAATCAAATTTTCATGTACTTTCCAAATATAAATTTTGTTTGCTGTTTTGAATAATTTAAATTGCTGAAAACAACTGTTTCTTAATTATTGCATTTAAAATTGTCAAAATAATAACTTGCTCATTCTAAATCCAATTTCAACAAATGAAATATGTTTTCCATGCAAAACTAAACCATCTTTCCAAATATAAAATTTGTTTCATGTTTTGAATAATTAAAATTGGTTAAATGATTTAAACCTTGTTTAAATCATTTAATATTGCTAAATTCATAACTTGATCAAGTCAAATTCTTTTGGGACATATAAAATATGTTTTCAAACCATAAAAGCATATCCTTTTCAAATATAAACTTTGTTATCTATTTTGAACAATTAAAAGTGGTGAAAACAACAATTGCTTGTGTAACCCTTTAAGTAACCAAAATTTCCTAACTTAATGAATGAATTTCCAAACTTGGTCAACCTTATTTCCAATTGCTTCTATTGTTGTTATTTTGCTGTTTTCCTCATCCATGCATCATGCTAACTCACTTACACAAGTTGGTTAGTTGTAAAACAATTAATTCAACCATAATTCATGGGCTTTTCATATGCAATCCAATTGCATATGGGTCCAATTAACTTGTGTTATCTTGTCAAGTAGTTTATTCTGATGCATCTATTAACATGACATGCATCATCCCATGTTTGTGCATCTATGCTATGATATTGATTGTTTATCTTTCTGCATTGTTTGTTTGCTTCTTCTCGGATACACGACGACGTTGAGACCGACGATACTTACGACACCCTTTCTAAGGAGTTAGCTCAGTACCAGGCTACTGGGTTTGCAGGCAAGTTATCACTCACATGAACCACCGTGTTCCTTTCAACATTGGTTACCGATACTTCCGTTGTTCCTTTCTGCTAGCCTTAGTAGTAGTTGTTTCTGTTACGAACCTATCACATGAATTCCTTAACCTTGATATTGCCTCACCTCCATACCTATAACCATTGCTTGTTGCCCGTGTCTTACTAGCATGCTTAGGTTGTTTTGCTCGAGTCTGTTACCCGTTACTTTCTGTTACTATATTCCATTATTGTTCTGGGGGCTCGATGTTTAATCAATCAATCATGCTAATGTTATTGTTAAATAATAATTTGATGATAAGGCACCGGCAGGAGGCCCTTTGTGGTTTTGAGGCCTGCTAGTGTCGACCCTAATAGGAAAAGGGTCTTGTCTACTGATCCATGATGAGCGCACTAACCGCATGTGGGAAGCGAGTATGGGCGCCCCCCTCAATTTGACTCGATTCGCATCTCGTCCAAATCGCCTCATTTAGTTCGGGTTTTCCATTTGCTGCATGCATGATCTTGCGAGCCCTTGGTACCCGGGTGGAACTTTCGTAGTCGGCATATAGGGGGACACGGTCTTAGAGTGCTATGAGGGTCCCTTTTCTTCGGGGCTTGATTAGTCGTGCGCCCAAGGTTCTTTGGGCTTGATGCGAAGAAGAGTCGAGTTGTGTAGAGTGCCCCGCTTGGTGGAAGTGCATTTCCATCTGGCGGGTTATTCTTGCGTGTACGGCCAAATTGGTGCAACCCTGCAGGGATAATCTTCTCGAGAAGCCGTGTTTTCCGCGGTTATGGATTACTTGGTGAAAGTACTGGCTAACAAGTACTCAGGACAACTTAAACCTAATGATTAACACCTTTACACCCAATGATTAATAACTTGACTAGTAATAGGCTTATTGACACAATAATTTGAACCATCATTAATCCAACTGTGTGAGTTATCCTCGGATTGCTTCTTTGGATAAGGGGCGAGGTCCAGGATGGGTTTGTTTGAAGTTATCTTTCAGTTGGTTACGATACACGATCTTATCTCCTTTCTGATAGCCGGAAGTTGTAGTATGTTCTGTAGTTGGTTAGAGCAGCCAGTTGCAGCATCTTTTATATCCCCTTCCTTCCGTTGCACCCAAAGCATCTGTGCTTGGTGTTGACGGGTTACACTTTGGTGAACTGTGAGTCTTGCTTGCCAGTACGTTTATGTACTGACCCCTTTGGGGCTGTGGTTTCCGCAGACCTACGTTTCCGAAGATCTACATGGTGGCAACTACGTGGAGTATGACGAGACTGCTGACGAGTAGATAGCGGACCCGGGCAGGATCCGAGACTTCGTGGATGGGCTCCGTCTTTTTGTTTCCGGCCTCTTAGGCCTATTTGGTTCTTTTCTGTACTCAGACATGTTGAATGCTTCCGCTGTATGGTAATGATGTATTGTTGGGGCAGGTGCCCTCTGAATGATTGTATTTGCTATCTCTGCTCTAATGAGAGCCATTTGCAAGTTATTTCAATCTTTTGTGTCGTAGAGATCTGTTGTGATATCCTTTGTCCAAAGCTGTTGACGTACCATGTGTGATTGGTATGAAGTACGTCGACCGTAGTGCCTTTGATCTCTAGTGGATAGTTTACATCGACGATGGAATAGCAGGGCTTGTGTTGTCGCGCATAAGCGCAGGCCTACCAGGAAGCTGGGACGTGGGAGCAGTTATGCCCCATAATCCAAGCATCTGCTATCCAGTTTGTACGGTGAGTATCCCCTAGAAATCAGGGTGCGACAGCCTTACAGAATTCCTCTAATGACATGACTAAACGCTGCCCCCTCATTGTAAATTTAATGACAAAAGTAGCTGGAGGAGGGTTCTTAGACTTACTTTTCCGGTGCACCACCGGTCCCTCAAACCTGAATGTAGAGAGTAATTCCCTAGAGAGTTCCACATATGTGTTGCGTGGATGGCGTGAGAACTCAAGCAGCCCCGTAGTTGCATCAAAGGCTTGGAAATCTTCAACAATCCCCCAATGTTCAAGAACTTCGGGATCTTGCCATCTTGTGGTATGGACACGCAGATTTTCACGTGCAAAAACCAATTCATCCTCCCATAACTGATTATCATCATGATTGTTGGACACCCTTGATTCTATTCTCCTTGTCCTTGAGGACATGCCAAGCAATGCCTTTTCCTTGTTCAGCATGTTACCTTGCTGTACCAAAATAAAATTCAACAAAAATTAAATTGTATCACTCTAAAACATTGCTAAGGCATCCATAACTAGTCCTCTAATCAATATCATGCATCCATATCAACTAGAAAACTTAAATTCATGGAGTTCTTAGACATAATAGGTGACACCTAGTGCAGAAAAATACTTCATACACAAAGCATGGGAGCAAAAAGTAATTGGATGAGTGAAGGAGTTACATACCAAGGATTTATTCCATCAACCAGATTTGAAAAATCTGCCTCAAATGTGGAGATCGAGGATTGACGGAGAAACAGAGCACGGGAAAATGGAGGAGATGAACTGGGGTTGGTTTTCGGTCGAAAGGTAGCAGATGAGCATTGGATAGGCCCCAGCGTCCACTTGTGGCCAAAAATGGGGTATCCCACGCGTCCAAGGAATCTGGCTGCGTGGAGGTACCTATTTTGGCCCCTGGTGGCCTGCTGGTGCTCCCCCACTCACTACAAGATATATGCTGATACTTGACGCTCTGTTTTCGTCACCAAATCGTCATCATATTTCATCCATGACGATCTTATGACGAAAAACAAATCGTTGAAAACCGAGCGTCAGTAATTAACCACAACGACATTTTTTTTGAAACGTCATGGATATCCACGACGATTTAGAAACGTCATGAATCTATGACGATCGAAAATCGTCGTGAGCAGTCCGGGCAGAACACATCAGCTCTGACGTGGCTAGTCCTACGTGGAAAAATCATGACGATTTAAAAACGTCGTGGATCAAAATCAGCCCGGTCCATTTCGTTGATCTTCATGGGCCTAGCCCAATAAATCTGACATTTTTCTTTTCTTGTCAGTGGTCTTTATGGTCCATTTTCCTTTTGGGCCGTAGCATTTTTAGGGTCTTTGGGCCTTAGCCTTTTGCGGTTGGTTTACATTTATGGGCTTTAGCCATTTAATTTTTTTTTCAATTCTAGGCCTAGGCATAGGCAATACGCTAAAATTTTAGTCCTGGGCCTTATTTCGATTCGTTCCTTTTTATTTCAAGAATTTTGTGTTTTATGACAGATATTTTGTTCGGATATTGCAGGTTGCTGGTCCCACTCATCAAGTAACTTCTTAAAAAAATGAGAATACTCAGATACAGAACAAATACAACATACATTCGGATACAGAAAAAATGTTCATAACTCGACTCGGAACAGATACAATTGCCTCACAAAATACCAGGTGGTGACACGAGTCTTTTCTAGTTATAATTAAGCATTCAGCAACACAGACACCAGGATACCATCCTAAACAAAGCAAAGCTTGATAGCGCACAGATGGAAAGAAAGAAATATTCTCATTTCTTCTTGGCAGCCTCTCCAGCCTTGGTCTGCAAAATGGAAACAGAACTTTGTCACATGCTGAAACAAACAAATCTGTTTCAAGGTACAATGATCAACACATTTGCGACAAACTGACCTTCACACCACGGATCTTCTTGGTCCTGTTCTTCCTTTCCTTGATCTGCTTGCCCTAGAAAATTAACAATGGCAACCGTGCACTAGTACGTTCAGAACTGAAACCTGTTCACCAAATAAATAGCAAAGAAGCAAAACTGATTAAGGCATGTACTAGATCACGACAATCCATAAAATAGCCAAGTTTTCAAAATTCAAATTAAACAGTATACTGTTGTATTCAAGTGCAAGTTGAAGACTAAATGAATAATGGACATCCGTGCCAGAATGACCAAACATTCCGGCCAGCAATAATACTTAGTAAGAGAAATAACAGATCCTATGTTCATTATAGGCGGACAGAGCTTAATTAATGAGCATCAATCAGTTGGCACAAACACGAACAGTAGAAACAAGAGGAAGAAACTCTCACCAAAACTATGGACATGAAGAAGACCACCGCTGCTATCGCACGGCAAGGTGAACTCAGGGTGAATAAATCCCGCCAACAGCAAACCAAAACAAAGAGCCAAGCTCTGGATGAGCATCAGCCAAGCAAACAGATACTTTGTAAATCACTAGTATGCTGATGCTGGAAATTCAGCAGCTACAATGCTCACAATCTCAGCAAGAAGCCATCCATTCAACCAACATGAACTAATAATACGTATGATGAAAGCTATAACTCATTGTCGCAAAAAAGTACATGACCAAATATAACAAGAGGCCAGGCTCGAGAGCACAACCCAAGATAAACTAGATAGGGGGAGAGCTTTTTCTTCTCTTCGCTGGGTGGTGGCGGTGGTGCCAATGATGTCCGAGTCACCTGAATGTTGTGGGTAATCCATCAATAAGTTACAGGGTGCAGATTCAAAATAAATTGGAAGAAATTTATATTTATATGTTAACGAACCAGAATCGATGATGCTGAGACAGCCCACCCGGAAGTACTTTCCACAGGCAGTTCCAAGATCAACATTGTCTGAAAGGAAAAAAGGCATATTATTGAAGTGCATTCCAAAATTATGCATCAGCTGTTGGAATAGCAAAAAAAAAATGATATGCGTGATTCGGAAAGGAAAGAGTTATCTTACTTCCGTGGAAATGGTGCAGGCTAATGTTTGCCAACATGGCGTAGTACGCGATCTCTGACTTCCTTAGAGGAGGGCAGTTGCAAGGATAATAAGCTTCCCTGAACATTAAAAACAAAATTTCCGAATTAGTATGCAGAATCAGAAGTTAAATGACTAAACAAGATCAATACATCAATCATCCTGGAACCATATGTATATACGATTGCAAAGAATGCTGCAATAAGGGATCCATTATACCATGAAACTGATTCAAACAACACTATCCAAAATTTAAACTCGATCAATAAACAACATTTTCAGCATACAGTATCTCAACCTCCCTATTGCAGGACAGATATTAACATCTTGGAACAAGTCCTAATAGAGAGGCTGGCATCATTCTAGGGGATTGCATTCATCTCCAGGGCGACAAAAAGAAACCAAAGAGCCAAATTTCAGTCCCATTCTACTATCCAAAATCCAATTCTCGATAGTACGCATAATTTGTTGAGCTAGTGTAAGAACAAACTACTAATGAAAAAGTGCTAAAACAGAGCCAATTGACCCAACATATAGTTGCAAAATATAGAATACATGTGTGAATAAAATTCAAAATACAAACGTAACATGCAAACTATTTTGTAAGGCGGTAATTCCTAGATCTATTCGCAGTGCAGTTGACAAAACAGTGCTAAATATTGCGCTGAATGTAGCCTCAGATAATAGCAACAAAACTAGTCATCACACTAAAACACTACCGTAATCTCGCATGATAGTACTCACATGGAAAGTAGACAAGAAAGGGGAGGAACCGGGGGCTTACCAACACCAGGAAATCGTGAAGATGGGAGCAGCAGAGGGTGAGGTCGTGAAGATGTGAAGACCTCGTCGGCAGATCTAGTGATGTAGGATGACTGGGCCACAGCGGCGTCGTCGGGCGAGGCCTTGGTGTCCAGGAAGATGACCCCCTGCATCGTCTTCAATATTGGTGTGGCCAGCGTCCAGGACGACGGCGCCTCCGATGTGCAGGTAACCGCCAGCCAATCCATCTTGCCAGGTCGAAATCAACACCGCCTGAACATCATAGCAACATGCGGCCGCCGGATTCGAAGCTCTCGTTGTCGAGGACGAGCGGAACCGGGACGGTGCTGTCGGAGAGGAGGGGATCCGGCGGCGGCCTTGTCGTAGAGGCGGATCCAGCGGCCGGTGACCTCCCGCTGCCTTGGAGACACCGCAAACCCAAGGTCACACGTCGCAGCTCGACGGAGTGGCGCACATCGAAGCATGCGCGCGCCAACGAGCCGGCCTGTCGCGACGCCGTGGCTGCTGGGCGGCCGGTCGCGCAGGCACCCCGAGCGTGGCGCGAGAAGAAGACGGTGGGCCGCTCTACCACCTCTGCCCTGGCGTCCACACACGATGGGCGCGCCGGAGAGCGGCCGCTGCCAGGACCGCGAGTGTTGCAGGCTTGCGGCGCGTGGGATCTAGGGTTAGCGCTTGCGGCGAGATGGGGTGCGGAGGCGAAGCGGAGAGAGGGAGGCTGAAGGGGAACGTAGCATAGAAAACAAAAATTTTCCTACACGCGATAAACCCAAATGGCCAAGATCTAATCTATGAGATGAAAGGCAACGGGGAGAAAGAGAGTCTTGAGATAACATACCCTCGAAGACTCAAAGTGGTACGAGAAAAGATCTCGTGGTTGGCGTAGTCGTTCTCACGCCGATCCCGAGCGAGAAGAAGAGCACCGCAATCCGGCGGTGCCTCCGTAATCGGTCACACGTTCAGCTCGATGAAGACTTCCGTTCCCTCGTTCCAGCGGGTTGCGGAAGTAGAAGATCCCTCCGGAATTCCAGCAGCACGACGGCGTGGTGGTGGTGAAGAATCCCACGGTCAGGGCTTCGCCAAGCCGGAGACTATGGAATGGAGCAGCGGATGGAAGGGAAAATGTGTGAGCAAGTGTGTGTGGAAGAGAGAGCCCTCACCCTCCTTTTATAGGGGAGGGGGAGGCAGCCCAAGGGGGGGTGCGGCCAGCCATGGGTGCCCCCACCCCTTCCTCTCTTCATGTGAGTGGAAGCTCCACTCAAACCCACTCAAAATTCCCTTAATTTCCCACTTGGAAAATCCAAAGGTTTTTCTTTAATAAATAAATAAAACATTTTTATTTCTTTATTTATATTTGTTAATTCCATTAACAAACATTTGCATGCAGCACCTCGAACCATTTGTTAATTCTATTAACAACCGTTCGACGAAAAACCCCTTGAACTATTTCAATTTTCCCCGAAACAATTCCGGAGCTGCCCAAAATATTCTTCGGTATTCCGTATCCTCTCTAAACGCTTCATCGAACCTTAAGTGTGTCTCCCTACGGTTCGTGAATATTATAGACATGATCGAGACTCCTCTCCGATCAATAATCAACAGCGGGGTCTGGAAAACCGTGATGACTCCTATATATTCAACGATGACTCTCGTGATCGTGTGAACCTTTCAACGTCGTAACGATTTCCCTTTGTCTCGCGATATATTACTTGTCCGAGATCCGATCATCGGTATCCACTATACTTTGTTCGATCTCGTTATCCGACAAGTACTCTTTTCTCGTTCCCGTGATATAACATCCTAGTGATCAAATCACTTGCTTGCAAGCGGTGTTGATGTGATATCACCGAGAGGGCCCTGAGTATATCTATCCGTCATATTGGATGGACAAATCCCATTCTCGATCCATGAGCTTCAACCAATACTTTCCGAATATCCAATGCCACCTTTATAGTCACCCTTTTACGGTGTGATGTTTGATGTCATCAAAGTATTCTTTCGGTATTAGTGATTAACATGATCTCATGGTCTAAGGAATAATGTTACTCCGAATGTAAGACATAACAACAAAACTAAATGACTTGATCGTATTGTTATACTTAGTTTAGGGTTTAAGTTCATCATGTCATTCTCCTAATGACATGACCCCGTTATCAACAACATCCAATGTTCATGATCAGGAAACCTTGATCATCTGTTTAATCAACGGGCTAGTTAAAAGAGAGGCTTCACTAGGAACGTTGGTTTGTTTATTAATCACACATGTATCAACGTTTCCGGTTAATACAATTCTAGCATGAGAAATAAACATCTATCATAAACAAGGAATAACATAATAAACACTTTATTATTGCCTCTCGGGCATATTCCCTTCAGTCTCCCACTTGCACTAGGGGCAATAATCTATATTACATAGTGATGAATCTAACACCCATGGAGTTCTGGTGTTGATCATGTTTTGTCCTTGAGAGAGTTTTAGTCAATGGATCTGCCACATTCAGATCCGTATGTACTTTGCAAATCTTCACATCCCCATCTGCGACATGCTCACGGATGGAGTGAAAACGACGCTTGATATGCTTGGAATTCTTGTGAGACCTTGGTTCCTTAGCATTGGCTATGGCACCATTGTTGTCACAATAGACAACCATTGGATCCAACGCACTTGGAACCACGCCTAGTTCGGATATGAACTCCTTCATCCAAACTGCTTCCTGTGTTGCCTCCGAGGCAGCAACATATTCCGCTTCTGTTGATGATCCCGCCACCACGGATTGCTTGGAACTCCTCCAGCTTACAGCTCCTCCATTCATAATAAATACGTACCCGGACTGAGACTTAGAGTCATCCGGATCAGTGTCGAAGCTAGCATCGACGTAACATCTTGCGACGAGCTCTTCTTCACCGCCATATACGAGAAACATGTCCTTAGTTCTTCTTAAGTACTTTAGGATATTCTTGACCGCAGTCCAGTGTTCCAAACCTGGATTGGATTGGTACCTACTAGTCAAACTAATAGCATGTGCCACATCCGGTCTTGTACATAGCATAGCATACATGATAGAACCTATGGCTGAAGCATAGGGAGTCTTATCCATCTTTTCTCTATCTTCTGCTGTAGCTGGACATTGAGTCTTACTCAACGTCTTGCCTTGCAACATAGGTAGGAACCCTTTCCTACTATCTTCCATTTTGAACTTCTTCAAAATCTTGTCAAGGTATGTACTTTGCGAAAGTCCAATTAAGCGTCTTGATCTATCCCTGTAGATTTTGATGCCCAATATATAAGCTGCTTCACCGAGGTCTTTCATCGAAAAACTATTGTTCAAATAACCTTTTACGCTTTCTAAAAGTTCTATATCATTTCCAATCAACAATATGTCATCCACATATAGTACCAGAAATGCTACAGAGCTCCCACTCACTTTCTTGTAAATACAAGCTTCTCCGTATGTTTGGACAAATCCAAAACCTTTGATCACCTTATCAAAACGGAGGTTCCAACTTCGGGATGCTTGCTTCAGTCCATAAATGGAACGTTGAAGCTTACACACCTTGTCAGCATCCTTAGGATCAACAAAACCTTTGGGTTGCATCATATACAACTCTTCCTCAATGTCACCATTAAGGAACGCCGTTTTGACATCCATCTGCCATATTTCATAATCGAAAAATGCAGCAACTGCTAACATAATCCTAACTGACTTAAGCATCGCTACTGGTGAGAAAGTCTCATCATAGTCAACTCCTTGAATTTGTCGGAAACCTTTTGCGACAAGTCGAGCTTTATAGACGGTCACATTACCATCAGCATCAGTTTTCTTTTTAAAGATCCATTTGTTCTCAACGGCCTTGCGGTCATTGGGTAAATCCACCAAAGTCCAAACTTGGTTTTTGTACATGGATCCTATTTCGGATTTCATGGCTTCAAGCCATTTGTTGGAATCTGGGCTCATCATCGCTTCCTCATATGTCGCAGGGTCATCACCTCCATCTACCATGAAGTTTAATACGGGATCTCCGTATAGTTCAGGAGCTGCACGCTCCCTAGTTGACCTGCGAGGTGCGGTAGTTTCCTCTATTGGAGTTTCATGATCTTGATCATTAACTCTCTCTTCATCTGACGGGGTCGGCTCCGGAACAACTTCCGGCGCTGCGCTACTCGCCATTCCAAGAAGAGAAGGTTCAATAACCTCGTCGAGTTCTACCTTCCTACTATTCACACCTTTCGAGAGAAACTCCTTCTCCAAAAAGGATCCATTCTTGGCAACAAAAATCTTGCCTTCGGATCTGTGATAGAAGGTTTACCCTATTGTTTCTTTAGGGTATCCTATGAAGACGCATTTTTCCGCTTTGGGTTCGAGTTTATCAGGTTGAAGCTTCTTCACATAAACATCGCATCCCCAAACTTTTAGAAATGACAGCTTAGGTTTGTTTCCAAACCATAATTCATACGGTGTCGTTTCAACGGATTTAGATGGTGCCCTATTTAAAGTGAATGAAGCGGTCTCTAGTGCATAACCCCAAAACGATAGTGGCAAATCTGTAAGAGACATCATAGACCGAACCATATCTAATAAAGTACGATTACGACGTTCGGAAACACCATTTCGCTGTGGTGTTCCGGCAGGTGTGAGTTGTGAAACTATTCCACATTGTTTCATATGCATGCCAAACTCGTAACTTAGATATTCACCTCCACGATCAGATCGTAGAAATTTAATCTTTCTGTTACGATGATTTTCAACTTCACACTGAAATTCTTTGAACTTTTCAAACGTTTCAGATTTGTGTTTCATTAAGTAAATATACCCATATCTACTCAAATCATCTGTGAAAGTGACAAAATAACGATATCCACCGCGCGCCGATACACTCATTGGTCCACATACATCAGTATGTATGATTTCCAGTAAGTCTGTCGCCCGTTCCATAGATCCAGAAAACGGGGTTCTAGTCATCTTGCCCATAAGGCATGGTTCACATGTTTCAAATGATTCATAATCAAGTGATTCTAAGAGTCCATCAGAATGGAGCTTCTTCATGCGTTTAACACCAATATGACCTAAGCGGCAATGCCACAAATAAGTAGCAATATCATCATTTAACTTAATTATTTTGGCATTCACATTATGAATATGTGTATCAACATTATCAAGATTCAAAAGAAATAAACCATTCTTCTCAGGTGCATGACCATAAAAAATATTATTCATATAAATCGAACAACCATTGTTCTCGGACTTAAAGGAATAACCGTCCCACATTAAGCAAGATCCAGAAACGATATTCATGCTTAATGCGGGCACCAAATAACATTTATTGAGGTTTATAACTAATCCCGATGGTAGACGTAGAGGTAGCGTCCCGACGGCGATCACATCAACTCTTGATCCATTGCCGACGCGCATCGTCACCTCATCCTTTGCTAGTGGTCGCTTGTTCTGCAGCTCCTGTTTCGAGTTACATATGTGAGCAACCGAACCAGTATCAAATACCCAGGTGCTACTGCGAGTACTAGTAAGGTACACATCAATAACAAGTATATCATATATACCTTTGTTCACTTTGCCGGCCTTCTTATATGCCAGATACTTGGGGCAATTGCGCTTCCAGTGGCCAGTACCCTTGCAATAGAAACACTCAGTCTCAGACTTAGGGCCATGCCTAGTTTTCTTCTCAGCAGTAGCAACAGATTTGCCACCCTTCTTGAAGTTTACCCTTGGCTTGCCTTTCTTGCCTTTCTTGAAAATAGTGGTCTTATTGATCATCAACACTTGATGTTCTTTCTTGATCTCCACTTCAGCAGTTTTAAGCATCGAGAGAAGCTCAGGAAGAGACTTCTTCATGCTCTGCATATTATAGTTCATCACGAAGTTCTTGTAACTAGGTGGCAGAGATTGGAGAACACGATGTATCCCTAGCTCAATGGGAATCGATATTCCCAAGGCTATGAGCTTATCAGCGTACGCAGACATTTTGAGTACGTGCTCACTAACGGAGCTGTTCTCTTCCATCATGCAGCTAAAGAACTTTTCTGAAGCGTCATAACTCTCAACTGCGGCATGGGTATCGAAAATCATTTTCAATTCTCCCATTGTGGCATAAGCAGTGCTGTTCTCGAAACGTTTTCGCAGCTCTGGCTCTAATCCATAGAGGATGCCGTAGTGAACTATACTGTGGTCTTCTTGTTGAGTCAGATAAACATTTTTATCCTCATCAGAAGCATCATCAGCGGGTTGGTCACCTAGAGGTGCATCAAGCACATAGAGCTTCTTGCAAGCGGTGAGGAGAATCCTCAGGTTAAGTGCCCAGTTGGTAAAGTTGCTTCCATTGTTCGCTAATTTCTCTTTCTCCATGAACATATTGAAATTGAAGGTAGGTGGTGCCATGATCTACAACATATTTGCAAAGACTATTTAGACTATGTTTATGATAAATTAAGTTCAAGTTAATTCTAAAATTATCCCATGAACTCCCACTCAAAAACAACATCCCTCTTAGTTGTCTTTAGTGATTACACGAACCAAATTCACTACACCGAAACCGATCATCACGTGAGACGGTGTAGTTGCAAAGGCGAACATCAACATGTTCATCATATCATTCATATGACTCATGCTTTACCTTTCGGTTACGTGTTCCGAGGCCATGTCTGTACATGCTAGGCTCGCCAAGTAGAACCATTGTATTGCATGTGTTTCAAGGCCATGTCTGTACATGCTAGGCTTGAAAACACCCGTTGTATGCGAACGTTGAGTCTATCACACCCGATCATCACGTGGTGTCTCGAAACGACGAACTTTCTTAACGGTGCATACTTAAGGAAGAACACATTATTATCTTGATATTAAGTGAGAGGGATCATCTTATAATGCTACCGTCGCGATCTAAGCAAAATAAGATGCATAAAAGGATAAACATCACATGCATGGATAATGTGATATGATATGGTCCTTCTTGCACTTGATCTCCATCTTGTGCATCATGGTATGATCTCCATCATTCTACCGGCGTGGCACCAAGGTCCGTGGCACCTCCATCTTGATTGTCCATTACAACATATCACATGGATATGACATACAGCACGCAGGCCATAAAATAAGACAACCATATGGCTCCAGCCGGTATGTCAATAATTTACACAAGATATCATCTCATACATAACGTTTGTAACATTGACCATATCACATCACATGCCCTGCAAAAACAAGTTAGACGCCTCTAATTTATTTTTGCATATTTTACGTGGCTTTGGGCTTACGAGGATAGAACCGTTCATATCTACGTACAAAAAACCACAACATTGATAAAACATATTTTTGAACAACCCTTTGTAGATTAGATCTTAACTATAGTAGGAGAAACCGACACCCGCAAGCCACTTATGCAATTCAAGTTGCATGTCAGTTGTGGAACAAGTCTCATGTACGTGGACATGTAAAGTTAGTCCGGGCCGCTTCATCCTACTATGCCACTAAGATCATAAAATACTCAAAGAGACAAAAACATGATCATCAACGCCCACATACTCCTATGTGTTCTACCCGTACAATTCATCTACGCATAGATCCGGCTCTGATACCACTGAAGGGGAACGTAGCATAGAAAACAAAAATTTTCCTACACGCGATAAACCCAAATGGCCAAGATCTAATCTATGAGATGAAAGGCAACGGGGAGAAAGAGAGTCTTGAGATAACATACCCTCGAAGACTCAAAGTGGTACGAGAAAAGATCTCGTGGTTGGCGTAGTCGTTCTCACGCCGATCCCGAGCGAGAAGAAGAGCACCGCAATCCGGCGGTGCCTCCGTAATCGGTCACACGTTCAGCTCGATGAAGACTTCCGTTCCCTCGTTCCAGCGGGTTGCGGAAGTAGAAGATCCCTCCGGAATTCCAGCAGCACGACGGCGTGGTGGTGGTGAAGAATCCCACGGTCAGGGCTTCGCCAAGCCGGAGACCATGGAATGGAGCAGCGGATGGAAGGGAAAATGTGTGAGCAAGTGTGTGTGGAAGAGAGAGCCCTCACCCTCCTTTTATAGGGGAGGGGGAGGCAGCCCAAGGGGGGGTGCGGCCAGCCATGGGTGCCCCCACCCCTTCCTCTCTTCATGTGAGTGGAAGCTCCACTCAAACCCACTCAAAATTCCCTTAATTTCCCACTTGGAAAATCCAAAGGTTTTTCTTTAATAAATAAATAAAACATTTTTATTTCTTTATTTATATTTGTTAATTCCTTTAACAAACATTTGCATGCAGCACCTCGAACCATTTGTTAATTCTATTAACAACCGTTCGACGAAAAACCCCTTGAACTATTTCAATTTTCCCCGAGACAATTCCGGAGCTGCCCAAAATATTCTTCGGTATTCCGTATCCTCTCTAAACGCTTCATCGAACCTTAAGTGTGTCTCCCTACGGTTCGTGAATATTATAGACATGATCGAGACTCCTCTCCGATCAATAATCAACAGCGGGGTCTGGAAAACCGTGATGACTCCTATATATTCAACGATGACTCTCGTGATCGTGTGAACCTTTCAACGTCGTAACGATTTCCCTTTGTCTCGCGATATATTACTTGTCCGAGATCCGATCATCGGTATCCACTATACTTTGTTCGATCTCGTTATCCGACAAGTACTCTTTTCTCGTTCCCGTGATATAACATCCTAGTGATCAAATCACTTGCTTGCAAGCGGTGTTGATGTGATATCACCGAGAGGGCCCTGAGTATATCTATCCGTCATATTGGATGGACAAATCCCATTCTCGATCCATGAGCTTCAACCAATACTTTCCGAATATCCAATGCCACCTTTATAGTCACCCTTTTACGGTGTGATGTTTGATGTCATCAAAGTATTCTTTCGGTATTAGTGATTAACATGATCTCATGGTCTAAGGAATAATGTTACTCCGAATGTAAGACATAACAACAAAACTAAATGACTTGATCGTATTGTTATACTTAGTTTAGGGTTTAAGTTCATCATGTCATTCTCCTAATGACATGACCCCGTTATCAACAACATCCAATGTTCATGATCAGGAAACCTTGATCATCTGTTTAATCAACGGGCTAGTTAAAAGAGAGGCTTCACTAGGAACGTTGGTTTGTTTATTAATCACACATGTATCAACGTTTCCGGTTAATACAATTCTAGCATGAGAAATAAACATCTATCATAAACAAGGAATAACATAATAAACACTTTATTATTGCCTCTCGGGCATATTCCCTTCAGAGGCTGGGTACTCGTGCAATGGAGAGAGAGAGGGGGACGAGGGATGGACGAGGGAGATGCTGCGGGATCTGGAGCCGGCGAACGCCTGCTCGATGCGGCCGTCAAGGGGAGAGGCGGCTGTGGGGCGGAATAGATGGGAGGGGAACTAGGGTTAGGTATCAGAACATCGTCTATATTTTTGGCCACGCGCGGTCGTTTCCAAAATTTCCCTCCACGGCCCAACCCTCATTTCATTACTTACATAGTTACATGTGCACCTTACACTACAGTGGCTGCAGGTAGGGCCAGCATGTTCTGGACCCCACAAGACGACGTCTTCAAATACACAGCTAGTTGATTTGTTGTATAAGACTATTTGCTTGTTTTAATGACTGCTATTATTTGATAAAAATAATTCCTTTTCATTTGAGTTGGAAATATCAAGACCAATGATTAGTAGTTTAATTTCGAGATAAAAACTTTTTGAAAATATCAATAACTATATTAAGTAGTTTATCCATTTTTGTGAATACGAGATCACATGTGCATTTTGAAAAGAAAAAAGATCATTTTACTAGTGTGAAAAACATGCCTATGTTCTACACAAACATGCATAATGGAACATCAGACAATGTTGCCGAAAAAAATTTAATTTTTCTGTGAATAAAAATACCATTTTCCATTTTGGGAGTGCGAAAAATGGGGCTTTTTGTGAAACACATACTAAAACAATGTCGCAAAATGTACCGAATAAATTTATGAAGTTATTATACCATATTTTATGTTCAAATAATACAATTACAACCTCTAGATAGCTTAAAATACACCTCTTTTGAAAAAGACAAATTTCTGCCGATTCCGCTGAAACCGGGCCAAATTTGAACTACAGGTGCCTCATATGTTTCTCATGATTTTTTTGTAAAAATCATTTTTTAGATAAAAAAAACTACCTATGTCAATAGAGATGTACCAAGAGTTCATCAAGATTCAACACCTAGGTACGAACGGTCATGTCCCCCGTTTTGACCGTTTTCCGAAACCGGCTTTCAAAATTCCAGAAAATTCAAAAAAACTCGAAACGATGCAAGATCTTCGCGTGGTGTTGTGATATATGTCCTAGTATCCACCAAACATAATAAACTTGGAATAAGACAATTTGGTGGAAAACGTGTTCACAGAAATGAGCTATCTCGTACGAAGATTCATGGCTTTCGGGCGAAATGACGGATGTTTTGGCCACATCCATGGCATAGTTTGTTGAAATCTGACCATATTCCACACAAAGATGAATATTTGTGCAAATTACAATGTTCACGAAGAAAGTTTTATTTTTTGTTGAATAAAAATACCATTTTCTATTTCCGGAGTGTCAAAGCTGGGTTTTTTTTGTGAAGTAAATACACAAAATATGTTGCAAAAATGTACAAAGTAAAATTCTAAATATATTATGTCATATTTTATCTACAAATAAAAAACTTACTACCTCTCAATATATCAAAATACACCACTTTCGAAAAAGACAAATTTCTGCCGATTCCGCTGAAACCGGGCCAAATTTGAACTACAGGTGCCTTGTAGTTTTCTCTTTATTTTTTGAAAAATCATTTTTAGGTAGACAAATACCTATTTCAACATAGATACACCAAGAGTTCATCAAGATTTGACACCTAGGTACGAACGGTCATGTCCCCCGTTTTCACCGTTTTCCGAAAGCAGCTTTGAAAATTCCAGAAAATTCAAAAAAACTCGAAACGATGCAAGATCTTCACGTGGTGTTGTGATATATGTCCTAGTATCCACCAAAAATAATAAACTTGGAATACGACAAATTGGTGGAAAATGTGTTCACAGAAATGAGCTATCTCGTACGAAGATTCATGGCTTTCGGGCAAAATGACGGATGTTTTGGCCACATCCATGGCATATTTTGTTGAAATGTGACCATATTCCACAAAAATATGCATATTGGTACAACTAACAATGTTCACGAAGGAAGTTTTGTTTTTCGTTGAATAAAAATACCATTTTCCATTTCCGGAGTGTCAAAACTGTGTTTTTTGTGAAGCACATATACAAAATATGTTGCAAAATTATACAAAGTAAAATTATAAATATATTATTTCATACTTGATCTACAAATATTAAACCTACTACCTCTCAATAGCTCAAAATACACCTCTTTTGAAAAAGACAAACTTCAGCCGATTCCGCTGAAACCGGGCCAAATTTGAACTACAGGTGCCTTGTAGTTTTCTCTTTATTTTTTGAAAAAATCATTTTTAGGTAGACAAGTACCTATGTAAACATAGATACACGAAGAGTTCATCAAGATTGAACACCTAGGTACGAACGGTCATGTCCCCCGTTTTGACCGTTTTCTGAAACCGGCTTTGAAAATTCCAGAAAATTCAAAAAAACTCGAAAGGATGCAAGATCTTCGCGTGGTGTTGTGATATATGTCCTAGTTTCCACCAAAAATAATAAACTTGGAATACGACAATTTGGTGGAAAATGTGTTCACAGAAATGAGCTATCTCGTACGAAGATTCATGGCTTTCGGGCGAAATGACGGATGTTTTGGCCACGTCCATGGCATAGTTTGTTGAAATATGACCATATTCCACACAAATATGAATATTTGTGCAACTAACAATGTTCACTAAGAAAGTTTTATTTTTCGTGAATAAAAATACCATTTTCTATTTCCGGAGTGTCAAAACTGGTTTTTTTTGTGAAGCACATACACAAAATATGTTGCAAAAATGTACAAAGTAAAATTCTAAATATATTATGTCATATTTTATCTACAAATAACAAACTCACTACCTATCAATATCTCAAAATACACATCTTTCGAAAAAGACAAATTTCTGCCGATTCCGCTGAAACCGGGCCAAATTTGAACTACAGGTGCCTTGTAGTTTTCTCTTTATTTTTTGAAAAAAATCATTTTTAGGTAGAAAATTACCTATCTAAACATAGATACACTAAGAGTTCATCAAGATTGAACACCTAGGTACGAACGGTCATGTCCCCCGTTTTGATCGTTTTCCGAAACCGGTTTTGAAAATTCCAGAAAAAATTCAAAAAAACTCGAAAGGATGCAAGATATTCGCGTGGTGTTGTGATATATGTCCTAGTATCCACCAAAAATAATAAACTTGGAATACGACAATTTGGTGGAAAATGTGTTCACAAAAATGAGCTATCTCGTATGAAGATTCATGGCTTTCGGGCGAAATGACGGATGTTTTGGCCATGTACATGGCATAGTTTGTTGAAATCAGACCATATTCCACAAAAAGATGAATATTTGTGCAACTAACAATGTTCACGAAGAAAGTTTTATTTTTCGTTGAATAAAAATACCATTTTCTATTTCCGGAGTGTCAAAACTGGGTTTTTTTGTGAAGCACATACACAAAATATGTTGCAAAAATGTAGAAAGTAAAATTATAAATATATTATGTCATATTTTATCTACAAATAACAAACTTACTACCTCTCAATATATCAAAATACACCTCTTTCGAAAAGGACAAATTTCTGCCGATTCCGCTGAAACCGGGCCAAATTTGAACTACAGGTGCCTTGTAGTTTTCTCTTTATTTTTTGAAAAAATCATTTTTAGGTAGACAAGTGCCTATTTAAACATATATACACCAAGATTTCATCAAGATTTGACAGCTAGGTACAAACAGTCATGTCCCCCGTTTTGACCGTTTTCCGAAACCGGCTTTGAAAATTCCAGAAAATTCAAAAAAAACTCGAAACGATGCAAGATCTTCGCGTGGTATTGTGATATATGTCCTAGTATCCACCAAAAATAATAAACTTGGAATACGACAATTTGGTGGAAAATGTGCTCACAGAAATGAGCTATCTCGTACGAAGATTCATGGCTTTCGAGCGAAATGACGGATGTTTTGGCCACGTCCATGGCATAGTTTGTTGAAATCTGACCATATTCCACACAAAGAGGAATATTTGTGCAACTAACAATGTTCACTAAGAAAGTTTTATTTTTCGTTGAATAAAAATACCATTTTCTATTTCCGGAGTGTCAAAACTGGGTTTTTTTGTGAAGCACATACACAAAATATGTTGCAAAAATGTACAAAGTAAAATTCTAAATATATTATGTCATATTTTATATACAAATAACAAACTCACTACCTCTCAATATCTCAAAATACACTTCTTTCGAAAAAGACAAATGTCTGCCGATTCCGCTGAAACCGGGCCAAATTTGAACTACAGGTACCTTGTAGTTTTCTCTTTATTTTTTGAAAAACCCATTTTTAGGTAGACAAGTACCTATGTAAACATATATACACCAAGAGTTCATCAAGATTGAACACCTAAGTACGAACGGTCATGTCCCCCGTTTTGACCGTTTTCCGAAACCGGCTTTAAAAATTCCAGAAAATTCAAAAAAACTCGAAAGGATGCAAGATCTTCGCGTGGTGTTGTGATATATGTCCTAGTATCCACCAAAAATAATAAACTTGGAATACGACAATTTGGTGGAAAATGTGTTCACAGAAATGAGCTATCTCGTACGAAGATTCATGGCTCTCGGGCGAAATGACGGATGTTTTGGCCACGTACATGGCATAGTTTGTTGAAATCAGACCATATTCCACAAAAAGATGAATATTTGTGCAACTAACAATGTTCACGAAGAAAGTTTTATTTTTTGTTGAATAAAAATACCATTTTCTATTTCCGGAGTGTCAAAACTGGGTTTTTTTGTGAAGCACATACACAAAATTTGTTGCAAAAATGTACAAAGTAAAATTCTAAATATATTATGTCATATTTTATCTACAAATATCAAACTTACTACCTCTCAATATATCAAAATACACCTCTTTCGAAAAAGACAAATTTCTGCCGATTCCGCTGAAACCGGGCCAAATTTGAACTACAGGTGCCTTTTAGTTTTCTCTTTATGTTTTGAAAAAATCATTTTTAGCTAGACAAGTACCTATTTAGACATAGATACACCAAGATTTCATCAAGATTTGACACCTAGGTACAAAGAGTCATGTCCCCCGTTTTGACCGTTTTCCGAAACCGGTTTTGAAAATTCTAGAAAATTTAAAAAAAAACTCGAAACGATGCAAGATCTTCGCGTGGTGTTGTGATATATGTCCTAGTATCCACCAAAAATAATAAACTTGGAATACGACAATTTGGTGGAAAATGTGCTCACAGAAATGAGCTATCTCGTACGAAGACTCATGGCTTTCGGGCGAAATGACGGATGTTTTGGCCACATCCATGGCATAGTTTGTTGAAATGTGACCATATTCCACAAAAAGATGCATATTGGTACAACTAACAATGTTCACGAAGAAAGTTTTATTTTTCATTGAATAAAAATACCATTTTCCATTTCCGGAGTGTCAAAACTGGGTTTTTTGTGAAGCACATACACAAAATATGTTGCAAAATTGTACAAAGTAAAATTCTAAATATATTATGTCATACTTGATCTACAAATATTAAACTTACTACCTCTCAATATCTCAAAATACACCTCTTTTGAAAAAGACAAATTTCATCCGATTCCGTTGAAACCGGGCCAAATTTGAACTACAAGTGCCTCGTAGTTTTCTCTTTATTTTTTTAAAAAATCATTTGTAGGTAGACAAGTACCTATTTCAACATAGATACACAAAGAGTTCATCAAGATTTGACACCTAGGTATGAACGGTCATGTCCCCCGTTTTGACCGTTTTCCGAAAGCGGCTTTGAAAATTCCAGAAAATTCAAAAAAACTCGAAACGATGCAAGATCTTCACGTGGTGTTGTGATATATGTCTTAGTATCCACCAAAAATAATAAACTTGGAATACGACAAATTTGTGGAAAATGTGTTCATAGAAATGAGCTATCTCGTACGAAGATTCATGGCTTTCGGGCGAAATGACGGATGTTTTGGCCACATCCATGGCATAGTTTGTTGAAATGTGACCATATTGCACACAAAGATGCATATTGGTACAACTAACAATGTTAACGAAGAAAGTTTTGTTTTTCGTTGAATAAAAAAAATACCATTTTCCATTTCCGGAGTGTCAAAACTGGGTTTTTTGTGAAGCACATAAACAAAATATGTTGCAAAATTATACAAAGTAAAATTCTAAATATATTATGTCATACTTGATCTACAAATAAAAAATTTACAACCTCTCAATAGCTCAAAATACACCTCTTTTGAAAAAGACAAATTTCAGTCGATTCCGCTGATACCGGGCCAAATTTGAACTACATGTGCCTCGTAGTTTGCTCATGATTTTTTGTAAAAATCATTTTTAGGTAGACAAATACCTATTTCTTTAGAGATATACATTTTTTTTGCGATACTCAACACTTATCTAGGAACGTTCATGTCCCCCGTTTTGACTCCAAAGCGTAATTCAAAGTCCACTAAAGTCTCAAAAAATATATGCTCATGGATATGATTGTATATGTTTTTTAAAAAATGCTTGCAAATAGTCTATAATTGTTATAAGTTATTTTTTATTTTTTTTTAAAATTGATTTCGTTTAATATGAAGGGCAAATTCAAATTATAGAAAAGCAAAACAGAAAAAACGAAAAAAAAACCGAGCTATCCCTGTTAGAGCCCATGCCAGCGCTTGCTTGATAGGCCGAATTCGAGCCCATGCGGAGATGGAGGTAGAGCGTGGCCCAAGTTCTTGTGCTCATGTTTGGTTGCCCAAGTTCCCTTGTGGCCGAGTCAAATAGGTGCGGTGCCACTAGTATTCAACAAGTGATGTTTGGCCTAGTGGTTGGGATGTGTGGTGTAGATGGTGAGGTCGCGGGTTCGAATCCTGCTCACGCTTATTTTGAGACTTTAATCACGAATTTGGCCATAGAGTGATGTCGGGTCCCACATGCCAGTTCGCTGTGTTGGCAAGTACATGTTACTTGCGGGTCCCACATGACAGGTTGTTGTGTGCTGTTAGATTACATGGCTGGACGGGTCCCATATGTGAATGGCATGCCAGGTAGCTGTTAGAGTACATGTTGCTTGTGGGTCCCAAATGTCAGGTAGGTGTGTCTAGCCGGAAGGGTCCCACATGTCAATGATAGCTAGAGGATGGGTCCCACATGTCAATGTTACTTGCGCGTCCCACATGACAGGTTGCTGTGTGCTGTTAAATTACATGGCTGGACGGGTCCCACATGTGAATGACATGCCAGGTAGCTGTTAGAGTACAGGTTGCTTGTGGGTCCCAAATGTCAGATAGGTGTGTCTAGCTGGACGGGTCCCACATGTCAATGATAGCTAGAGGATGGGTCCCACATGTCAATGATAGCTAGAGGATGGGTCCCACATGTCAATGATAGTAGCTAGAGATGACATGTATTTGGAAATTGATTATGTGGCCATCCAATAGACATGACACCTAGGCAAAGTTGATGATGTGTCTGTCTAGTCATATCAACATATCCATATTGGGCTATATAATGACCATTTAAATTCGTCGTGAATGGTTAGAAATAAGGGCCTGATGGTTTATGAGGATATCATTTTATAAAATTACGATGTTTCTTAGCCAAATCGTCGTGAAAATTTGGTGTTTTGATCCCCTCTAACGGCTAACAACGATTTAGCACATAATCGTCATAACTTTATGATGATATCATTCACCGTCATTGTGAAAACGTCATGTATCAACACATTTCTTGTAGTGACTGGCTGCTGGTCCCTTCGGGCAAAAAACTGAACCCCTAATTTTTCTGGAATTTTACGTGAAACTTTTCTACAGAGAATTTCTAAAACTTAATATTCTGTGATTTCTAATTCTAAATTTTTTAATACTATGTCTATGTCTCACAATTTTAAAGCAAATAACATAAAAAAATGCAATTTAAATGTTTGTGAATCATGCCTTTATCATTTCCACATTAGTAATGAGGTTGATCAGGTCTCATTAGCAACATGTATAGAATATAGCTCATGATTCTTATTATTACTTATTATAAAACAATAAATCAAATTACCTCATATTTGATTGGAATGGTCCCAATCATCAATATTTCATACCTTGGTGCCGGAGGTGGTATAGGTATTTCAATGCTACCAATCTTAATGGAATTTATTTGTATAGCATTCACACTTGTGCTCATACTTGTAACATGTTTCTTCTTGGGAAAATAAATAGTGTGCTCTTTGCCTATAACATTAAATGTCACTTTGCTCTCACTTCTATTTATCACAGCTCCTGTAGTATTCAAAAAAGGTCTACCAAGAATAATAGATAGATTATCATCTTCAGGCATTTCTAATATAACAAAATCAGTAGGTATCAAATCATTAGCAATAGAGATGGGAACATCCTCACATATTCCTATAGGTACAGCAGTTGTTTTATCAGCCATTTGTAAAGATATTTCTGTTGGAACTAGTTTGTTCAGATTAAGCTTCTTATATAGTGAGATAGGCATAACACCAACACCAGCTCCTAAATCACATAATGCATATTTCACATAGGCTTCTTTAATTTTGCAAGAAATAGTAGGAATACGAGGATCTCCACGTTTTTCAGGAAATTTTCCTTTAAATGAATAATCAGCAAGCATAGCAGTAATAGCATCAGTAGGCATCTTTCTTTTATTAGTGACAATATCTTTCATGTATTTTGAATATGGAGGATTCTTAATAGCATCAGTAAGTGGAATCTCTAATTTCATATTCTTAATCATATCATAAAATTGCCCATACCTCTCTTCATCTTTTGTTTTTGATACCTCTTGGGGATATGGAATGGATCTTTGTACCCATGGATCCCTTTCTTTACCTTTATCTTTATCTTTATTTGGTTTCTTCTTCTTCTTGGTCTTCTCAATAGGAGGATGAGGATCCTCCTTACCAGCAGCTTCTTCATTATTATCATCATGTTGTTCAATATCAGGTGGAGATGATTCTTCTTCTTCATTATTATCATCCTCAGTTTCAGCATCAGAAATAGAAATATCCTTGTCTTGCTCATTGGAGTCATCATCATGCTCATTTTCATTGGGAGATTTTCCTGCAAAAGATTTATCTTTAAGAGCAACTTGCTCTTTTCTTTTAGGATGATCATCAGGATAATCAGGATCCTGGGTGCTTGCGCCTCCCCTTGTATTAACTCCACATAATTGTTTTTGTTTATTCATATTTTCATACAATTGATTTTGTAAAGAAATCATTTGCTCAACTTGATTGTTCATCATTTCACAATGTTTAACAATTCTTTTAACTTCCCCTACACTAGCATTTAAATTTTCATGGAGGAAATTAATTTTATGATGGTTTTCCATGATAGTCATTCTAACTTTACGCTCCTCAGGATTATCATGATAAGGAAAATTGTTAACATAAGAGACATCAACAGGAGATGTTACCTCCTCATTACCTTCCATAGGGAGTATAGAGTTCACTTGAATTGGAAAGCATGGTTCATCGGTAGGAAGTTTAATACCCATTTCAGATAATTCCTTGAGATGAGAGGTTTTAATTCCCTTCTATTTAATATCCTTGGAAGCTTCATCCATTGTTTCTTGGTTCAATTCGAGTATACCTCCTTTCTTCTCTGGGAGTGTCTCATTTTTATCTATCTCCTCAATGTTCCAATCAACTTCATTCTCGAGAATAGACTCCAGTAATTCAATTGCTTCATCAACACTTCTGTCCCTAAAGATATTCCCTGCAATACTATCAAGGTAGTCTCTTGTTTCCCCCATTAGTCCATTATAGAATATATCAAGCAATTCATGAGGTTTAAAACCATGACGAGGACATTTCTTACACATTTTACCAAATCTCCCCCAAGCTTGGGGTAGACTCTACTTCTTATCTTGTTTAAAATTGCCAATTTCAACAGCTAATGCATGTATCCTTTCAGCAGGAAAATATTTATTGAAAAACAATTGCAAGCATTCTTACTTACTAGTAATACATGGAGGTCCTAAACGATTATACCAAACTCTAGCATCTTCACCCAAAGAAAAAGGAAACAATTTTAAGAATAAATAATGTTGACGAATTTCATCATTTCCAAATGTAGTAGATAAAGCATGCAATTCAGCAATATGATCAAGAGGAGACTCCTCATCCTTTCCACAGAATCTAGACTTCTCAACTATCTCAATTATCTCAGGATTAACATTGAATTCATAATATTTATCTCTAATTCTAATAGCTGGGCCACACAAATTCCTAGTAGCAGCAAAACAGTTTTCAAGAGATGCATCATCATAAATAGAGAGTTTATCAAGTTTTGTATAATCAGGTGATATAAAGGCCTCAATAAATGCTTCTTCTTCTTCAGAAGAGGCCCCATATTCATACTCTCTACGAGTCTCATATCTTTCTAGTTCAAGTTCTACATTTTCATCTACAAAAGATTTGGGAATTTCAGTTGTTTCAGGTGTTTCATTTGCCTCAGGTGTTTCAATACTTTCAGGAATTCCAGAAGCTAGTTCTTTGTCTACATTATCAAGTGTTTGATCATTAGATGTACTAGTAGACATTTTTGACAATGGTGATTTACCAGCTATTCCTTTCTTTTTCTTAGCAGCCACAGTAGAAACAATATTAGGTGAAAAATTTGGTCTACTAGGCAAATCATTACCAGAACGAGTAGTCGAAGGCATTACCTCCTTCGAAGTGTCCTTTCCCTTTCCCATTGTAGGGAACAAGAAAGTGCAGCAAGTAGACAATAACAACTTGTCTTACCAATAAAGCTAGGCTCCTCGGCAATGACGCCAGAAAACAGTCTTGATGGCTCCGAAGTGCAGGAGATCAATCGTAGTCTTCGATGGGAAGTATTACCCAAATTTGTAGTTCGACTCAGTGGGAACAGAAGAATACCGGTGAGACTTTAGCAATTGGGACGTCACTCCCAACCACACCTGTGTATCAACAAACTTGCAGCAAGAGTGGTGAGTGTAATAATGCAGTGAAAGTAAACAAACAGAAAGTAAATGGAGAGCAAGTGTTTTCCCAGTTTTCACCGGAAAAGAGTGAACGTAAACCAGAGACTAAAACGCATGCATGAGGTGACAGCGGGGTGTTGCACGGATAAGATTGATCATGTAATAATGTTTTTCTAGCAGTGGGGCCTTTCTCTATCTCAGTTTTATGTAGGTGTGTGTTCCGTAAATTATTGTGCGTACTAACCAAGAGAATTTGCACAAAGCCTATTGTCCTACCTGCCCATTTCACCGGTGCCAATTTGGAACTACAGGTAATTAAGGTCTACCCTTTCGAATAGCCCGGACCAACGCATTAACACTCCATGAACACACATAATCCTCAAACTAGAACATATCCCCCTTGTTTTCCCTAGCTGTCACTTTAGGGTTCGCAGGTTCAACATAATAGCAGGTAATTAATACACATTGCAGATAGATACCAAACTCAAATATATGATGTAGCAATGTAAATTCAGTACTGAAATCATGCCACTTGGGCCCTAGTAACAAGTATTAAGCCTAGCAATAGTGCATCAACATAAGACATAAGAATTCTCAAGACAAACCCCTAGATCCCGCATACCGGGTAGCAATTACATGATCAATCTCATCCAAAACCCCTCACACGTCACATGCCTACAGCAACTACTCACACATGGAGGGGGTGATGGAGCTCATGTTTGATGGAGATGATGGTGGTGATGATGATGGTGACGAAGCCCCTCGAATTCCACCTCCGGGGGTGAAATTCCGGATCAATCTGACTCCAAAATCGAAGATCGTGGTGGCGGCGGCGCACCGTTTCGCGAACAGCCCTCCCCTTCAAAACACGTCAGTTTCTCGTATATATGGAGGGGTACGTCGAAGACCTAGCCGGAGTGAGCCATCTGGGCCCAAAAGGGGTGACCCCACGCGGTCAAGGAATCTGGCCACGTGTGGGGCCCCCTTTTGGCCCTCGGGTGCCCCCCCGGCCTCATCTGGTGCTCATTCCCCTTCTTTTCCATAAAAAGTTACGTGGTTTTCGTCCCTTGTGAAAAGTCCTGCGAAAATAGACGGAAAGAAGACTTTTGCTAAAAACAACGTCAGATTCTGCAGATTTATTCAATTATGGGGGGACTCCAGAGAGAAATACGATGCAAAGTGCTTCGAAAAGTAGATGCATTTTGGGTGCATCAGATATGTTTTCAGCTTTTGACTGAAACCAAACGTCCGTGACGTAAACATGATTTTCTCGCTCACGTGACAAGTTCCTTCTCTGCGAAGATTCGTGGAAGAAATGCCGGATTCCGAAAAACCGAGTTTAGCACAAAAAGTTTCACACTAATGCAAAAAGCCTTATAGCCACCCATTGGTTAGTGACGGGCAAAATGATGCCAGTCACTAATAAGTTATACTAGCGACGGGCAAGAATAAGCCTGTCACTAGTACGAAATACTAGTGACCGGGTCATAAAAGTGGCTGTCACTGGTATTTTTTTGTGAAAGGTGCCAGAATGGAAAAAATGTTTAGTGACAGGCATCTATAAATGCATGTCACTGGAAACCATATGATACACGTCCCATATGCACACATAATATCCCTTGGCCTAGTACAAGAAATAACACTATATGTCCATAGTTGTCTAAACTTACCTCCTAATCTTTGTCACGTCGCTAGTATATAAAAAAAAAATCTTTGTCACGTACAGTACTACCTTACCACGTTCCTAGCACGTCTCCGGTCCACGATCTCCGCGCAGGCCCGTGCATCTCTCCAGATCGATTCCCCAGCAGGGTAAATACATACACGGCAGGCAGCACACTCGCTTTGTATCTCCCTAGATCGATTCCCAACCGTCTTTGCGCGATGCACCGCACGCACATCGCGCCGCCACCCACCACTATCCCCCATATCGCCGCCTCACATCCCCATCTCATGTACGACGGCAGCTGAGCCGACGATGAGTGCATCCGCAGATGGAGGCGACGATAGCGGTGCGGTGGCGACCGATCTTTGCCCCCATTTAAAAACACAACTGTGTTTCATTCCTCATCTACGTCGTGGTGTGTCGGACTGGGATGCAATGACGGCGTCCCAAAACATAGCAGGTACGTTTCCCTCCAGCCCCGATCTACTCTCCTGCCCGTGCATGGTGCATCCAATCTTGCCTCTTTGATTTTTTTTTTCGCTTAGGACTCGGTGACTCGGTCGCCTGCAGCAGATCGAGATCCGCCATGGACGTCCTTCCACGCGGTCGGCCTCCTCGCCTGCCCTACCTGCTGATGTTGTCGCTGCCGCTGCCGCTGTCCATGTCCCCGACCACCGAGGCTGAAGCTAGCGCTGGAGATGTAGGTTCCCTTCCACTACTCCGACCCATCCGCAGCTGCGCAAGGGGTCGGATGGTCAGCTACCAGGATGCCACCTTCGACTTTGGCAATGGTCTAGAGGTCTCGACCTACTCCATGGTGGTGGTGCTGCTGCTTCCAGTGTCGTAGGATAGGCTATCCCTGTCATTGCTGCTGCACAACACCGAGGTGCATCTCCGTCAGCCACCGCGTCGAGGTATAAACTCTCTTCAACCCTCCCTTCTTGCCCGATGCTTCGGTTTGGTGTATGGTTGATTGGTTCCAGCAGGTAGATGCTCATATTCAATTTGTTCCAGCCAAAACCGCAGGAGTTAATAGGTCTTTAGGAAAATATTTTGCTACGACAGAAATTAATCAAATGTGTGCATGTATTCACCCTGCCTGCACTAGACAAGACACCACCGTTCTGCCTGAATTTGCACACTCTAGGTTGCATGTAGCAATTTCGTGTGGATGATTGGTTGGTTCCTGCGGATGTGTATCATCTGTATTTTTCTTGCCAAAATAACAGGAATGAGTTTGGGTCTCTACAAAGGGACGGCTCTATGTTTTGGGGGGCCTAGAGCAAGTGATCACGTTGGCCCTTAAGACACTATTATTTTGTTTATATAGATAATATATGCAATATTGGTCTACTTTCACTTGAAAAAAAAAATTGGTGCTAGACAAAATGCCTCTTCGACCAATTCTTGAATATTACTTAACATACTACTGCTGTTCAAAAATATTAAATATTTTAATACGATCTACTCAAAAATGTCTTCTATTTTGAAACTGAGATATTATTTTTAGGAATTAGAGTAAATGAGATGTTCTAGGTGTGACATCCTTGTTAAAATAAACTAAAACTACATGTACGTAGCTTTACTTCAAATTGGTACGGATATGTAGAGATAATTCTGATGCATTAACACTATTAGATCAATAACCACATGGCATCACTACAGTGAACAAAACTAATACTTCTAGGACTAATTAGCAGTCGTAGTACAAAATGAAAACCACTCCATACTAATCCATTAGTTCTCGGCAAACCTGATTACTCAGCTAGTCTGTCAACTCCTAACCCTCCTAACCCTGATACTGATAAAAACATCGCAGATTTACATCAATCGTAGTTCTAACCTTGTCTTCCAGAGCTGAGCGGCAGGTCGCCTATGCTGGTTGTGCACGTAGTACCTATAGTGGAATCGAACCGGCAGCGGTATTGCAACTATGCCTATAGAGTTCTTGATGATTTGTGCATCTTTTGGATCGGTTCCGAATTATGCTATTTGTTTGGCTAGAGTTAGTAGTTAGGTACTTCTATTGATGTTCTAGTTAGACCTAGGATATATAGCATGTCTTGTTATAGATTTCCAAAATAGTTATTGGAACCTTTTTGTTCTTCTATAATCAAAATAGGCATGATTAACACCACAAAGGTAGCTCACTTACTATTGCTTCATGCTTAAAATATCGGTATCCTTGTTGGTGTCAATTGCGAATTTAATGTAAGACGTGAAATACATTGACATGGAGATATGATAAACCACTCAAATAAATCATTCATGAAAAGGTGTCTTCATATCTCTTTTGTCCCCTAAGGTGATTATATGCT
This sequence comes from Alopecurus myosuroides, assembly GCA_028641055.1. Taxonomy (NCBI): domain Eukaryota; kingdom Viridiplantae; phylum Streptophyta; class Magnoliopsida; order Poales; family Poaceae; genus Alopecurus; species Alopecurus myosuroides. Next base: position 6,732,170 of record CM054063.1, on the reverse strand, counting down.
GTCCTATCCAGCAAAGTTGGGCTTTGTTTTTTTTACATGGTTGTGCTTTAGTAATCGTTTTCGTATGTACGAAATTAGCATCTGAGTATTCTCTTATAGTATATTAATTATTATAGACTTTCTGTTCTATTATAAAATAAGGGTTCTATTTTCTTTCCTTTACAGATCAATGTTAAAAGCTCAAGTTGATGTGAACTTAACTGTTGTTTGGCTGCTGCTAAATGCCAACCGGTTTTCCACCTGAATCGGTGGCTGCTCCATGTGACTTCAAGTTTGGGATATGATTTTTCTAGATAGAAACTAGAGCTGATGAGTCATGGGAGAACATGCTGAAAGCTTTGACGGTTCACAAGAGTTGTACATTAGCAAATTGTTTTGGATGTTGTGTTATTGATGTTAGATTTATTTTGTTGTACTTATGATCATATTTTATTACCTATGAGTGTCTGCAATCAACGTGCAAATGCAATACATATTTTATATGTATTTTTTATTTATTTTTAAAATATATACTAATGACGGGCAAACTATCAAACTAGTAAAGGATCCGTCGCTGCTATGATCGTACCAAGTGCTACCGTGAACACTGACTAGTGACAGGCATGAATAAAGGACTATCACTAGTAAGCAAATACTAGTGACAGACATTTGCCTGTCACTAATAACATATTACCAGTGACTAGTCACCAGTGACAGGCAAGGTGCGTGTCACAAGTGGGCCTTTTAGGCCTGTCACTGGTAGGCTATGCTGCAGTAGTGTCAAGAAGAAGAGTCAAGACTAAAGTGCCGACTTTTCTGAAAGCATGCAAATTGATGAAGAACGGCGAATATGAAGTCTTAACTCTCCTTGGGGGCTACTGTCGGATATATGCAACTAGGGGTATGCCCGGCATCGGCCAAAGGCCGGATTATCAGGGTTGCCCTTAGGCAATGGAGCAAGGCCATTGGGCGGCCCAGCAAGCTGACGCACAGGAAGCCAAATTCTATAAGAAGCCGGATCACGGTCCAATACGTGGTCCGTCTTGGAGAAGAATCTGGATGCCTTACTTTCCAAGAATAGCAATACTTTCCATAGTATCCTAGGTTTTCTTCCTGTAAGACCTAGTCCGGCTATCTATAAAAGCCGAACGGGAGTAGTCGAACCTGGGTAAACCCGTGTCCTCGTTTTCACTCTCCCATGTCCACACCCCCGGTTTTCTCAGAAGGCTTATCGAACCCCTAGCCATGAACCTAACTAAGATAACTCTACAATCCCTAGCCCGATACATGAGGTCGATACTACCGGACTACACCCGGTAGTAACGGTAGGGGCTTAACCACTAATACAAAAATGTCCATAATTTTTGCATCTAGAATCCGTTTTCAACCATTTTCGCTCATTGGATTCGCACACACGAGCTCTACAAGATCATCAAGATAAAATTAATTTTCCAACAATGGAAAGTTAAACCAAATGGGGAAAGATTTGACCTCTCAAAAAAGAACAATCGGTAAAACCTCTAACAATGAAAACGCAACAAGTTTTTCTTACGAAATCCATTTCTGTAAACCTTGGCTTGTAATGAAGATCATGACAAGCACAGAAAACCCACATATATAAAGTTAAATAAGAACCGTGAAATATGATATGCAAACTATCCAAATGTCTAAGATGTCCACAAAGATGAGATTAATTTACTCACTCGAGAACCCCTTTTGTTAGTACGACTATCGATCCTATAACCCGGTCTCACAAAAGGATGAGGCCGGTAAAATATAGAACCTATCAAGATCATACCTTTTCCTTGAGAATTATACTTGAGCTAGATGATGAAAATCTTCACTCTCTCAAGTTGGATATCATTTCTTCATGCTTGCTAGCAGATGCTCCGCTTGATGAAGACCTGTAAATTGGTCCCTCATACACCAATATGGGAGAGACCCTTCTAGGAATATCTTCATATGGTAAACATCTAAAAATGCATGGCAAGCATCAAGCATAGGATTTATTCGATACGCTTATCTTGAGCTTCCACTTCTCAAGTTGATGACGAACACCACTTTGACGTTATCGATCATGGGCTATATAAAATCTTCCTTTTGATGTACGCCCATGGAAAGATACCTATAATCACACATAGAAATTCCACACACACACACACACACACTTTCCCCAATTCGTAATGCTATCTTCAACAGAAGAGTTCACGGTCTTCCCCGCATCACGACAAAGCTGACTTTCTGCTCGTGCTGCGTTGCGATACTTGAGTTCTTTGTCATAGTGAACTTCCCGCTAATGCTGCTCGATCTTCTTGTACACACGGAACACCTTCTTGAGATCTCGAGCCATCCACTTGAAGGCATTGTCAGAAGGAGGAGGGCGAGAGGGCCCGAGTTCTTCTTCCTCTTCTTCATCAATAATAACCCGTGGCCTGGCCTTGCCCTTGCGAGGAGCTGGACTAGGATGCACAACTGGCTCGGTGTGGTCCTTGATAAGGAGCCTCTTCTCCATGTGTGGGATCCAATTTGTATCATCAAGGGGTCATCCGAGAATTTGGCATTCCACACGTGTAAGATGATTTTCATGATGAATGGCCCAAAACAAGCATTCTTCCTTTGCACAATCACATGCCACAGTTCATTCCATATATAGTCAAGCACATCAAGTTTCTGATTCATATCGGAGAGCCGCTTCTCACGAGTAAGGAGCAAGATATTCTTGAGGTAACCTTGGATCTCATCAATGTTGCGCTCCTTGGGGTTGATCGTCTCTCGAGAGATACAAAGCATAATGTCATAGGTGGGGTAGAGGCCCTTGGTGAACCCAACTGCAAACTTCTTCCAGTGATAGAGAGGAGTAAGTTGATCCTTGTTGCTGGTGGAGCCATTGGCAAAGTTAAAACAAAACCACTCGCTGTCGTACTCGGGGCCACCACAAAAAGGTCCATGATCCGGATAGCCATCGATCGAGAAGAACACCCACTTCGGACCACTTGACGGTGAGCTTCTTCCCCTTTGTCATCCAAATGAGGCGACGCCCGGTTTCATTGTAAAGATGCACGGTGGGCAAGAACTCACATACAAGGCCCTCATCAAAGTCTTGTTGCACTTGCATAATAGGGCGACGACCAAGAGCATCAATAATTTCTATAGCTTCACCGAAATAGTTGGGCTTCCTCTCCATATGACCAAGGTTAATAGCATGTTGAGGGGCAACGTTGTACTTGGGCATCCTCATAAGAATCATTATATATATGTGCTTGGAAGATGGTATGAAACCGAGTATCACGACCTCGAAACTGTGGCATCAGACGATCCCGATCAATGATGTACGGGTTCTCACGGCGGGTATCCAAGAATACACTTTCGGACACTTTAGAGGATGATTTCTCCTTCTAGGGTAAAGTCTTCTCTCCGGGGTCGGGAATCTAGGCTTGCTCTTGGGTTGAGAAGGATTCAATGTATCTTCGATCTCATCCACTCGTGGTGCCTTGTGACCACCCATCTTCTTGGTACAAACTCCCTTTGAACGGGATGCATCTATGAAATAGATATAGAAGGAAAAGCATGATGAAGAGATAATGCTCAAGTTTAAACAACGCACAAATCAAATAAATCAAAATTTACGGAACATTAGAGAGAAATAACAACGAGATAGGGGCATATGAACAAAATACACCCTACTAATCGAAGTAATTCATGCCTAATGGTCACAATCTAGATTTCTAGGGTTTGTACTCGTAAATACCTACTCCATACATCTAAATGCGAATAATAGGTTGCTCCTAGTGCTTCTCCATCCGTCAACGAGATGGGAGAGAGAGGGAGACACATATCCGCATCCATGGTGAAGGGTGGAGGAGGAGGAAGATCCACGGAGCAGTCCAAGAAGAGGAGAAGGCCTCCCGGTGGTGGAAGGATCGTCCCGGAGGCGGAGAGGACGGGAGTGGCCAAGGTTGTGAGGAGGATGGGGGTGGGGTGAGTGGGGGACATGAGATCTAAGTTCTCTTCTTCCCCCGCTCGTCCTAGGTTTGTCCCCTCAGAACCGCAGCGAGCGGAGGCTCCGATGCTTCCACCGGAGGTTCCGCTCCCTGCCCACGCTGAGCGGTGCGATACAGAACTGCTGGGCGAGATTTTCGCACCAGCGGTAGTACCGGTGGGACATTAGCGGCAGAGGCTCCGGATGTTTCACCGGAGGTTCCGCTCGACCCAGTTTCAGCGCGCCAAGAAGATAAAAACAAGAGCATTGTGATGGAAATGGGCTTTTGGGGGAAAGGAAGCTTGGGGTGGATAGTTGTAATTGTCACATGAGATGCATTACTTGATGGAAGTTCGCAATATGCAAAAGAGAAAAAGCCGAACTCAAACAAGTTGCCAAGGGGGGAAAGTAGTATAACCGTGAAAGAGCCAAAATAAAATCAACTCCTTGAGTAGGAGGTTGGTGACCGTGGCCACCATGTTTGAGTGTGTACTTTGGCATCGCGAAGATGTATCTTGGGTCCAAGAGTACTACTCACAATTAAGCAGAATAAGTCAAAAAATGACTAGATATGCAATGAGGAATTGATTTCCGCATAATAAGAGGATGGTACACTCATGAGTTGAGTGACGCCCCCCTATGTCCATGCCTACATCAAAGCCTAATAACACTTATAGTGAAGGTACTTAATCGAGATCTCAAGTGAAGTTCGATGAACCTATGACATTTAGTTCATTCCTCAAAGATAGAAATCTTGTTTCATCAAGGGCCTTCGTGAAGGTATCCGCAAGTTGATCCTTGGTTGATACATATGAGATCGAGATCAATATCACCCTGCTCAACATGATCCCGAATAAAATGATGACCTGACTCAATGTGCTTTGTCTTGGAGTGAAGAACGGGGTTGTAGGCGATCTTGATATCACTCTCATTGTCACAAAGAGGAGGCACCTTGTCAAAATGAATACCATAATCCTTCAAGGTTTGCCTCATCCAAAGCAATTGGGAACAACAACTTGCCGCAGAAATTTACTCGGCCTCGGTGGTGGAGAGAGCAATGAAGTTTTGCTTCTTCGAAGACCGACACACCAAGGAGCGACCAAGGACTTGGCAACCCCCAGATGTAGACTTCCTATCCGTCTTATCTCCCGCATAATCCGCATGCAAATACCCAATGAGCTGAAAACTTGAACCATTGGGATACCAAAGGCCAAAATTTTGGGTATAAACTAAATATCGAAATATTCGTTTGACTGCTTCCAAATGACTTTGCCTCGGAGAGGCTTGAAACCTTGCACATTTACCTATGGCATATATGATATCCGGTCTAGATGCACAAAGGTAAAGCAAATAGAAAATCATGGAGCGGTATACCTTTTGATCTACCTCTTTACCATTAGGGTCTGGTTTCAAGTCAAGCGTTGTGGACATGGGAGTCTTCATAGGCTTGGCATCATGCATATTGAATCTCTTGAGCATGTCTTTAGTGTACTTGGCTTGTTTGATGAAAGTTGCTTCATGATATTGATTCACCTCAAAGCCAAAGAAGTACTCCAATTCTCCCATCATCGACATCTCAAACGTCTCGGTCATAAGCTTGCAAAACTCTTCATTGAACAAAGTGTTAGTAGACCCAAAATGATGTCATCCACATAGAGTTGGCATATGAACAAGTCACCTCCAACCGTCTTGGTAAAGAGGGTGGGATCGATTAAACCAACATTAAACCCAAGATCCATTAGAAACTCTTTAAGGTTCTCGTAACACACGGGTGGAGCTTGTTTAAGTCCATAGAGTGCCTTATCGAGTTTGTCGACATAATTGGGGTCGTTGGGATCCTCGAAACCCAGAGGTTGCTTGACATATACTAACTCATTAATGGGACCATTTAGGAAAGCACTCTTAACATCCATTTGTTGTAGCTTGAAATTATGATGAGATGCATAAGCAAGTAAGATGCAAATAGATTCAAGGCGATCTACGGGGGCAAAGGTTCCACCAAAATCAACACCTTCGACTTGAGAAAAACCTTGAGACACCAATCTTGCCTTGTTGAGAATGAAGATACCATCTTTGTCTTGCTTGTTCTTCAACACAGATTTGGT
>CM054063.1:6116806-6126094 GCA_028641055.1 Alopecurus myosuroides | reverse complement strand
AGAGAGTTAGGGGTCAAAGATATCCCTCTCAAGCAACCCTGCAATCAAGATACAAGAAGTCTCTTGTGTCCCCTACACACCTAATACAATGGTCAGTTGTATAGGTGCACTAGTTCGGAGAAGAGAGAGTAAAATGCAAGTAATATGGATATGTATAAATGATAATAGAAATCTGAAATAAAAATGGCAGCAACCAAACATGTAGCAGAACAGGCGGAAAACGGTGTTTTAATGCTTGGAAACAAGGCCTAGGGCTCCTACTTTAACTAGTGGACACTCTAAACAATGATCACATAATTGAATGCATAAATATCATTTCTTCACTATGCTACTCCGAACCACTCTCTGGTCGAATAATGAACACTAATCATTGCGTAGGGCTTTAACAACACTCGTCAAGTCCATATTCCCTCTCTAGGGCACCCCAATGTCACCACGAGTGCCATAAATTAGTAAACAAACGCCACAATTTCATAGGTTCACCTTCCAACACAAGATATAAATATCATGCTAAACCACACGGAGCACACACTGTCACCTTTGCCCCGTGATCAAAGTGTTTACAGAGATAACAAAACCACTTGAGTATCATAACAGATGAAGATCAATCTACAGATTCAACTAGATTACAAAGCTCATGATCACATATAGATCACGCCATGGGAGAGAGAGATGAACCACATAGCTACCGGTAGAGCCCTCAGCCCCGGGGAGAACTACTCCCTCCTCATCATAGGAGACAACAACGACGATGGAGATGGCGGTGGAGTCGATGGAGATGGGTTCTTGGGGCACTTCCCCATCCCGGCAGGGTGCCAGAACAGAGATCTGTCCCCCGAAACTTGTCGGCGGCGTCGGCGGAGCTATGGATGTATTTTGTGGAAAAGGTAGATTTTTTAGGGTTTATGCCTCGGGGAGTATATATGGGCGAAAGGGCGATGCCGGGGGGTGGCCAGGGGGCCCACACCCCTAGGTGGCGCGGCCAGGAGGACCCGCGCCACCCCATGTTGTGGCCACCCTGTGGCCCCCCTCCGGGGCTCTTCGGGACTTCTGGATGCTTCCGGGACTTTTAGGACTTCTGGCTTTCGAATTTTCCAATTCCGTGAATATTTCCAGAACAATTTTTCTGAAACTAAAAAACAACAGAAAACAGGGAACTGGCTCTATGGCATCTTGTTAATAGGTTAGTCCCGGAAAACATAAGAAAACGTAGGAAAACATACGGAAAACATGTAACAATTGGAATAATATCAACATGGAACATCAGAAATTATAGATACGTTTGAGACGTATCAAGCATCCCCAAGCTTAGTTCCTACTCGTCCTCGAGTAGGTAAACGACAAAACAAAATAATTTCTGAGGTGACATGCCACCACACAATCTTGATCATAATATGTAAAGTAGAACATGTAAACTAGGATCAAATGAACTAAAGCTGTGATCTATATTTGATATCAACAAGTAATACATAAACAAAGAAGAAGGAAGTAAAACCTTTAATGAATCAATACTAAAATACTATCAACCGTGCAAAGTTTATTAGAGATAATTTAAGCTTTCAAGAACAATAATATCATGCACGTCAAACTATCTTCACAACCCCTGTCAGGATCAAGCCAAGCTTTCCACACGATGCAATGCTTGAATCTTAAACTATTTGCGCACTAAAAACAAGCAAGTGTTCTGTGTTGGTCCCTAACACCGGGATGTTATGGCTAAGAGAACATTATGGGGGGTTTGGAAGGTCAATGGAAGAAAGGCTCACAAAGCTCAAAGTGGTCATTAGACAAGAGAAATTCTTACAACCGAAGCTATGCAAGGAGTAGGGATTGCCACACAATGGATGCACATAGAGCTATGAGTGTATGAAAGCTCTCCAATGGAACTAGTGGGGGTGCATCCAACTTGCTTGCTCACGAAGACCTAGAGCTCATTTGAGGAGGCTCATCATTGGAATATACAAGCCAAGTTCTATAATGTAAAGTTCCCCACATAGTTATGAATGATAATAATATGAAACTCTCTCCAAACTTCCCCACATATGTCACATCCAAAAATATGCCTATACTCTTCCTAAGAGTCCACAGCCTTTCCAAAACAGAAAATCTCTCTCTTGTGAAAATTAATCTTAAGACTAGAAAGTTGTTCGAAAAAAGCTAACAAAAGCTTCATATTAACAGATTTCTCCAAGTCATGCTCAAGGAATAAAATAGTGTCGTCAGAATATTGCAAAATAGAAACGCCCCCTTCAATAAGATGTGGAACCATACCACCAACTTGCCCATCATTCTTAGCCCTATCAATTAAAACAGCTAACATGCCGGCTACCAGATTTAAAAGAATAGGAGATAATGGATTGCCCTGCCGCAATCCCTACAAAGTCTGAAAGTAATGACCTATGTCATCATTGACCTTGACCCCCAGCCCCTCCCCCCTAGATAGACCTAGCGACCCACTCACACCACTGTGGCGTGAATCCTTTCATACGTAGAGCTTGTTTAAGGAAAGACCAATCAACTTTATCGTATGCTTTCTCGAAGTCAATTTTAAGTAAAATGCCATCCATATTTTTCCTCTTAAGATCATGAATCGTTTCATGCAGCACAACTACTCCTTCCAGAATATTCCTACCTGGTAGGAATGCTGATTGAGTAGGTCTAATAACCCTTTGGGCAATGGACGTCACTCTATGCGTCCCAACTTTCGTAAAGATCTTAAAACTGACATTAAGTAAGCATATTGGTCTATATTTCTCTATGCGACTCGCATCCTCCTTCTTTGGGAGTAACGTAATGACACCAAAGTTTAATTTGAACATATGCAAATTACTATCATGCAACTGCGAAAATAATGCCATTAGGTCTCCCTTAACCACATCCCAAAACTTCTGATAAAACTCAGCCGGGAACCCATCTGGCCATGGCGCTTTGTTTAGTTGCATTTGAGAAATAGCATCAAACACCTCCTCTTCAGAAAAAGGTAAGGTCAAGATGTTATTCTCAACATCTGAAACTTGAGTGATATCATCCACTCTAAATTCATCCACTGATACTGTATTAGGATCCGGCGCCCCAAACAGTTTATTGTAATGTTCACAAATAAAAACTTTTAGATTTTCTTGACCCAAAATAGTTCCTTCATCTTGTTCCAGCTGGAATATCATTTTCTTACGGCGTTTACCATTAGGAACAAGATAAAAATATCTAGTATTATTTCCACCTTGCTGAATGTGTCTAACCTTTGCACGTTGAGCCCACTTGGAATCCTCGTCCCGTCCAAGTTTAGAAAAATACGATTCAGCTTCTCTTTTAGCTCTCTTTTCCTCAACAGAAAGAGGACCTAATTCGGCTCTCAAATCTAATTCATCAATAAGAAGAATAAACTTCTCCCTCAATCTCTTATACTCGCCGCTTAAATCCATTGCCCATCCCCGTAAGAAACTACGAAGATGTCTAATTTTATTCTGTCATCTATCAATTGGAGTCTCCCCCGTCGACACGGAGTTCCATTGCTCCTTGACCATCTCATAGAACCCATCCTGACGCATCCAGGAGAGCTCAAAAGAAAAGATCGATCTATTCCCGGAATGAGACAAAGTTCCTGAATCAATCATGATGGGTACATGATCCGATTTAGTTCGCACCATCGCATGAACCGTAACGAGAGTGAATTTCTGCTCCCAAGACACACTAGCCAGGACCCTATCCGGCTTTTCATGAGTTGGAATGTCCCGTCTACTAGTCCACGTGTATTGTCTCCCTGACATCTCTAATTCTTTCAAATCAAGGCTCTGTATGATGGCATTAAAAATGAACGGCCAACGAGGGTTAAAATTATCATTACTCTTCTCTTCTTGCCTCCTAATAATATTAAAATCACCACCCACAATCAAAGGCAAGGATTCTCCCTCGCAAAACCTAACTACTTCGGAGAGGAACTGTGGTTTTCTATCATCTTTACCTGCCCCATAAACAACTACCATTGCCCAAAGAAATCCATCGTCCTTTGAGTAAATGAAATTTTACCAAAAAATCTCCAGCTATAACTGTCCGCACAGTTATCATTGCCGAGTTGAAACCAACTAGAATTCCCCCCGACCTACCATGCGGAGGTAGACAATACCAGCAAAAGTCATACCCCCCAGCCAAATGATTAAGCAAACTACCATGAAAACTAGACCTCCCTGTTTCCATAATGGCAACAAAATCAAGCTTACACTCCCTCACTGCCTCATTGATCGATCTATGCTTAGCCGTGTCTCCAAACCCAGCACTATTCTAAAACATTCCTTTCATTGTGATTCTTTTAAGTGATTTAATTCGAGCACTTCGTCTCTTCGAACTAGAATTCACAGCTTTCTTGCCTCTACGGGGAAGTGTGACCACCACACCCTGGTTACAAGTATCTATACCATCCACCAGACCCTCTTCCTTTTCATTATCAATATCGTAATCCTCACACAAGTTAGAGGCCTTACGTACCACTAAGCTAGTAGATTCTAAATCTACGACATTGTTTAGATTGTTACTAACAAAATTTAGGTGACGCGCACACCCTAATTTTTTTATCGTTTTAACCGCACCTCTACATTAGATGGTGAAGAGCCCAAAGAAATTCCCAAGCTAGCTGCCCTCTGAACAATAGCTGAATTAGAAAGTGCAGTAAATGAAAGATTTGCATTTGACGAACCTGCAAACTTCTCAACACGTCTAGCAGCAAGCCTCTCCGCCTTCTCCAAAGCAGGAACGTCAGCGTCCGGGTTAGCACGGAGACGCGCACTGGAGCGTTGTCCCCTCGACCCCGGTTTCGCGATGCCACCATATGCGACCACGTCAAAATAGTCAAGCACCGAGATAGGCGAGCTCGGCTGCCCGAGAGCATCACCCGGGCTAGCTGTCCACGATGTTGAGACAGCTCCACTAGAGACAGAAGAGAGTATACCGGCGGAGGAAAGAATCATCTCTCCACTCCCCCGCCAATTCTTGGCCTTATCTGAACTGCAGCTGGTGATTTCGTGGGGTTCACGTAAGTTCAAAATCTGCCCTTGGGATCAGCGCGCGCCTCTGAAACAAAAATGGGATCGGCGCTTTCCCCGGCTTCATTTCCTGCCTCTGGTCCCACCTCTTCCAATGCCCAAGCAGTTGCTGGCCTTTCTTTTTGGGTCAAAAGAGCAGTTGCGGCCCCCCGCCCTCCAAAGTTGCGCCTGGGCTTATCTGCACGTTGGCCTGACCAACCTCAACTGTCCCACGTGCGCCTCCCTTTTCAGAGCCAGCCCCACCTGCCGCAGCATCGGTTGGCCGAAACGGTTGCGAGGTGGGCTTGTCTTTTTCCCCGCTCGCCCAGGAGAGAGCTGCTTCCAGCTGCATGGGATCCCACGCGTCCTCCCTGGAGTGGTCAAGGCATAAAGTTGGCCGAGCGGGACCCATGTCTGCCGGTGCGGGGTCCGAGTCCAACGGCACGTAGCGGCCCGTCTTTTCCACCCGGGCCCGCCAACCATCGCAAGCGGCAGCTTTCCTAACCGCTGACCGGTCCACCACGCCCTCCCGGGCCCACCGATGCACCTCCATTCGAAGAACCGAGCGCTCGCGCGCCATCTCCCATGGCTGAACCTCCAACGGGCAGAGGGTTGCATACTGGCGACGATCCCCGTCGCCACTGCCGCCAGTTTGCCTGCGGGAGGGATGCGAACGACCCGGTTCCTCCGGGCGCGGGAATGATAGCGCTTGCGAGCGCCCTTCTCCGGCGGCCGCTGACCACCGGAACCACCGCCTTCTTCGTCTCCGTGCCCGTTACGCCGCCTATCACCTCCATTTTCGTCGACGCCGGCAATCCTGACCTTAGGCGGCACCGCCATGTCCTCAGAACGGATCCACTGTATCTTCACAACATACCGCAGCATGTTTTTCTCCAACGGAATCAAAGCTTCGAGCGGGAGCACCAGTCCGTCGTCTTCCTCCATGAGGTTGTCGGGCTCCTCAATCCAGAGTTCACGCACACCTGAGACGAGCTCAAATCCGTCGGTCCACGCATAGACGGTCATACAGCGCATATCTTCCCGGCTCGCCGTCGCCGTGCCCAGCCTTACCACCCACACCGTCGGTCCGAGGGCTACCCTCGCCGTCGTGGCGTTCCACGCGTGCGCCGGCACGCCCGTAAGCTCCACCACCACGCGGTAGCGCAGTGGGACACGCTCCGCCTGAAGCTGCCTGTTCCAAGGGGCGAAACGTAACGAAAAGCCGTCACCGTCCGCGATCCCAGCTCCGAGCACCTCGTACCGGACTCGCCGACTGGAGCAAACGACCAAGTAGTATGCCGGCTAGAACCAGTGTGTCGAGAAATTATCCCCAACGCGCGGGACGCGAGCCTCGATCGCCTTCGCCACATCGCCGAGCGCCACTCGAGTCCTCCTGCCCGAACGAAACGCAACCAGGGCCCAGCGCAAGGCGTGTTCTGCCGCCGAGACCTCGTCGGAGCGAGGGAGGAACACGCGGTTCGCCCGTGGTGCCACCTCGTGAGCAACCACCGCCATGCCACGGGACTGCGGCCGAGATGCCCGGCCATGCGCGCCGGCGGAGCCCCGCCCTTCCACGCGGCCCGGGAGAGGGGGAAAATGAAGATGCATTATACTGTATTTTGGAGGAGGAGTATTTTTTTTCGCCTTGAGCCAAATACAAGCAGGAGGATGACATTTGTTAGAGTCGACCACTCGCACAAAAGAAAAATGAAAAAAAAAGGTGGGTTAAGGGCATCTCCAGCCGTTGCGCCCCCCAGGGCCCAAAACGCCGCCGTTTTGGTGCCGCCGCGGCGCTAAACGGCGCTATTCTGGAACCTGGGGGGGCTCGTTTCCCAGTCGCGTCCCGAGCCCAACAAATCGGCCCAAACAAACGAAGTGAAAAACTAGTCGAAATTTTATTGAAATTTGAAACTGCGTACATATTCGGCGCGAATTTAAAGCTAAAACGATAAATTTAAACTAAAAACAGCGGATACTACGCGATGACTACGCCTACGTCTACGCTTCGTCGTCTTCGTCGTGGCGGTGCTGGTTGGAGGGTCCAGCTCCGTCCTGGCTCGCCGCGGCGAGACGGCGCTGCTCCGCCCGCTCCGCTCGGGCCTGCAGGCGCAGCCGATGCAGCTGCGCCTGCTCAGAGGGCGGGCGGTTGCGCCGCCGCTCACCCTGCAGCGCCAACTCACGCTGCGCCTCGTAGAGGGCGATGACGCCCTCCTGCTCGACGGAGGCAGCCCGCCGGGCCATCTGGCGGCGCACCGCTCGCGCCGCCTCCTCCCGCTGGTGCGTCTCCAGGGAGGCTCGAACGGCGGCTGCCTCCGCCGCCGCCGCGGCCTGCTCGAGGACGCCGCGCACCTTGCGGTACGCGTCCTCGTTCTGCGAGGTCTCGAAGGAGTGCAGCCCGGCGTGCTGCTCGGGCCACACCGGCTGCCTCCTCACCTCGCGCCTCCAGTGGCGGGCAGCCCGCCGTGCTTCGCGCGCCTCGTCGTGCTCGGGAGGCTGCTCCGGCGCCACCACCTGCGGCTCCGGTGCAGCTCGCTGCGCTGGCTGCAGCTCGTCGTCGCTGTCGGGCCACGCCTTCCAGTGGTTGTCCATTGCGGCGGGGTTCGAAGGTGGAGAAAAGAACGGCGAGGAGGGGTCGAGAATGTGCGTACGGGGAGGGCGCGGCCACCGTTTTTATAGCCGCCGCGCCGCGCGTGTCGCCGCTGCCGCACCGCCATTAATCCGGTGGACTTTGACTGGCCACGCGTGTCGCCGCTGCATGCACTGGCCGTCGCCTCCGGCAGCCTTTGACGGCGCGGGCGCCGAGAAGGAAGTCACGGGCGGGGGTTTCCGTTCCCGCGCTTTCCCGGCGCGTCACTGACAGCGTTGGCCCGCCCGCGCGCCCTCGCAGTTTCGCCCCCCGCAGGCCGAACCCAGCGGGCTGGGTTCGGCCTGGGTGCCGCGGCGCCAAATAGCGCCGAAACGGCGCTATTTAGGCCTCTGGGGGGGGTGAGTGGTGAAGAAGCGGCGCTATTCGCCGCTTCCGCCGCGAAAAAAGCCCCTTGGGGGGCTCTGGGGGGACGGCTGGAGATGCCCTAATAATCCGAAATCATATCCAAGCGTGGTTTGATCAACCAATCCTACGTCGGAGTGCGTGGCCGAGTCGGCCTCGATCGTTCCTTGTATCTACCAAGTGTATAAATTCCCACGCCCCACCTGAGCTGGCCACCACGATCTATCCAGGAGGAAACCAACTCGCCGGCGATGGAACGACTTCTAGAGATCTTCAACGGCTGCAACACCACGGCGGCTCACACCAAGGTGAAGCCGCTGCCTCCGGCGGACGACGACAACCCGCCCCCGCAGGCGTTCGAGTACGATCCCCGGCCTCGCCCTGGAGACCACCTCGGAGACGGTCCGACCAGACTGACCAACTTTCGGCGGGACGTTTGTGTGTCGGTCCTAGGCAAGCCATGGGACCAAACAGGAACCACCGGCGGCACGCTACCGATCCTCCGTCGCAACGACTCAGCGGCGACGACGACCGGATCGGACGACCACACGGGAACCTGCATCAGCACGCGACCGACCGTCGGTTGCAAGGAGGCCGCCCGCGCGGTCCTCGGCGCCGCCGCCAGAAACATCAACAATACGGGCGGCAAACACTACGCCGTCCTCGGCCTCGCGGTGCCGCGCTGCGGCTGCCGGCCGTCCCACAGCGACGTCAAGGCCCGGCACGAGGCCCTCTGCGCCCTGTTGGAGAGTGACAAGACCGGCTCCCTGGCCGTCGCCGACGCGCTCCAGCTCGTCAAGCAGGCGTTCGCCGCGATCACGGACATGGAGGCCAAATCCAACTGAACGCGACTAGAGTAGTTATTGAGGAGAGTCGTCGGACAAGTATGGCGGACAATTCCAACTGCCAGATCAAATCCTAGTTCATATATCTTGTCGTGTAGGTTGTGTCGATTTAGGCTGAATAATAATCAAGAGCTAATAATGATGTAAATTTCGTACAACTGGTTGTGTGATGTGATCATTTGTTAATGATGTCTGTCTTGCTCTTGCATGGAGAGGAACAAACTCAAGAGCCAGTGGTAATACATTCTGTGGGCTTAAACCCTGTCTTTCTCTGAACCAGACCGAGACACTGCATTTTCTTCAGTTTCGTCAGTTAAAGTGTTAGACACTGCATTTTATTTCAGCTAGTTTTAGATGACGAAATCCAGGAGGTTGGTATTTGTTGCTAAATTATATTGTGAATTTTGGTACAAAATTCATCACGGAGATGGCCATGGAC
>CM054063.1:5984306-6104306 GCA_028641055.1 Alopecurus myosuroides | reverse complement strand
AACAACAACAACAACAACAACAACAACAACAACAACAACAACAACAACAACAACAACAACAACAACAACAACAACAACAACAACAACAACAACAACAACAACAACAACAACAACAACAACAACATGATCACCTTCCGATTCCTAGTTGGAGTACCGTGTGTGTCGTTTCGCATTTTTGGGCACGACATATGGTAATGTATATTTGGATCACCGGTGACTTATTTTACATTGCGATATGTAAATAATTTAGGAAAAAAATTACATCTATGGCAGATGTTGGAGGCATTTTTTCCCATATTTACATCAAGGGTTTTTGTGAAGAATTTATTCATAACTCTGTCTTAATAAAAATAGCATTTATTATATTTGAAAAAAATTCCTTTAAGGATTTTTGTTGAATACCAATATCTAATACCGGTTATGAACTTAATGCCTCAAGAAAATCATTAGTATTATAGAAAACATGTTGGGAAATTAATTCATTTATTTTGAATTATATTAAATTCCATATATTTCTCTTATTGATAAATGTCTTAAAGAATTTGAAATGGGTTTATTTGATTAGTACACCCTCCGTTTCAAAATAGTTGACACAGATTTTTCAAAATATGGTTGCATCTAGACATATATTAGTATATAGATACATCCATATTTGGACAAAGTTGAGTTAATTATTTTGACATGAAGGGAGTACAGATACAAAAAAACCATCCTCTTCACATTAAGTAGTAGTTAATCGTTATTTTAACTAGAATTATACCCCGCGCGTTGCTGCGGGGATTGTTTTAGAAACTACTATTGATCATAATATATATATATATATTAAATTATTAATATGAATAATTGGATGGTTTAAGAAATGCGTGATGTGTAAACAAAAAATTATAAGAGATGTGATACATTATTTTTTCCAAATGAATATGCAAAATTAAATTGATCATAGTATATACATATTTTAAATTATTAATGTATGTAATTGGATGGTTTAAGGAATGAGTGATGTGTAATTTGCATGAAGTGATTAATAAATATCATATGACATGTACAATTGATTGGTTAGGAGAATGGATGATGTGGATAGCTTGCATGTTAAGATAGAAAAATAATTAATGCATGCTAGTGAGATTTTGCTTCATAAGAAGTATAGATATAATTTTAACTAGTTTACTTGCATTGGTAGAATTATTACCAAGCATATTTATTTGGTTAATTATTGCTATTAAACGAAATCAGTTAAAAGGCTGTGTTATTTCCTCATACGTTAATGGGCTGTGTTATTTCCTGTACTAGATAGTCCAATCAGGGCTATTGGTAGGGCCAAAGCCCGGCCCAAATCGGCTCACCCTTTCCCACTTTCCCTTCTATCCTCTCCCTGGCGACGCGCCGCCGCCCGCGCTGCTCCGGCCAACGCCGGCCGCTTCCGTCTCCGCTGATCCCTGGCGTTGCCCCGCCCCTCCTCTCTCTGCTCGTTACCTCTGCTTTCCACAGCCGTACGCCTCTACGAAAGCCTAATCCTAGCTCTATCTGCTCCCATCGCCTCCACGGATCCTCCTCGAGATCTTGCTCGACGTCTCCTTACTGCGACCTCCATGGCGAGGCTCGCCTCTGGTCAACATCCTCGCCACCGTTACGGTAAGCTCGTCCAGATGGTGTGTGGTCGTGGTGTGGTGGCGCTGGCTCCTGCTGTGATATGCCCCGGCTATATAACAAGAACAGGGGAGCAAGAAATTCAGAGAAACAGAAGACTAGCGATGATGTTCTGTCGGCCTGGGCTAGCCCGGCCACTACCGCAACTTCTTGGACTACCTCGACTCCGGCCAAGCTACAGGTGAGTTCCTCGGCTGCCCTTCGGTCTGTGGACATGGTTCTGATATTGGTATTGTGGTGGTGATGGGTTGATCTAGTTGATACTACCATTTATGCTTCTGACTATTAGGATGATCTAGTGATGAATTGTGCAATCTCGACATGCCCACCGCTCTAAATCCGGCCGCCACACACCGTGGTCGACCATAGATCTGATGTCCTGTCTACCTGACTTGCTCCCGCCGCTGCGGCTATCCTAGAGATTGCGCGGCATGGACAGACAGAGCTCATGACGCGGAGCGCTCGTTGTTGGCCCCATACGTCATACAGCTTGCTGGACAGATTCTTGGCCAAGCCAACATGGGCTTGCATGTACGCATCCTGCCGAGTGTTGATCTAGCTTGCCTGGTGGTTATACTTGGGTCCAGGATTTGTGTTTGCTCGTTCGTGTAAGTTGCACAAATTACAGCCATGGGATATAGAAATTACAGCCAAACACTGCATCTGTAGTGGACCAATATAAGTACAAATTACAAGAATGAATAATGGGTGATTCAGTTCCGTCCTCTGTTCGGTACGCCCGCCCTCCATGTGCTCAACAGTTTGCTTCTCTGGATAACTCAGTAGCACTGGGTGCTTCAGTTATTCACTCTACTGTCTGCTGATATGCATATGCTGCAAGATTCTCACCTTTGGCCTTGCTGATAGTGATAATCGACAAAATACATGGTGGAAATTATAGCAAGTATTCCTGTAGAGCTGATGTATTTCGTTGCTCTGTACACATATAAACAATGGAACTCATAGGATATTGAGATTTGCATCTTACATGCATGTGGCCGCCATGTCCCATGTGGGTTTGTATGCACTGAACCCAATCCAGTAATAATTAGATGATTTCTGGAAACTAGCAATGAACAGATACTACGTAAAAATGAATTAAACTTTGTGTAAAGATCATATTTTGTGTTTTGAATTATCAAGTAACTGAATTGCCAACGTGTTTATGAACTTAGCATCAGATATACTGATTTTTTGCATCTTGAAAAAGTAACTATGTGATTCTACGCTGGGCGTAATCCTTAACGCCCGCATATATGTGTTTGACGGTTTGCTTCGCTGGAAAATTTTAGCTCTGCATGCTTCGGCTGTTTATTTCTGAATATATGCTACAAGATCTGACCTTAGGTCTTACTGCCAGTGATAATTGAAATAACAACATGTATAGAGCTGCAGGATTTCTTTCCTTTGTGTATAAAAAACCTGAGCTTCAGATTTAGACAAGTTTTACTTTAACGACTTCTTGTATCCTACGTGTGGCATGTGGGTTCCTATGACTGAACCGAGCAACTTTTCTTCGGTTATTTCTCACACCCTTCCTTACTTGGTGACATGTTGCTTGCACTCGTATTCTCATGTTCATGTTGAAATTTGGTTGTTGCATCTGGTAAAAGACAAAGTTACAGACCTTGAGTAGAGAAGGCTATAAGCAAGACGAGCATTAGAATAACATGCAGTTGCATTCTCTCTCCGTATTCCTCATTTTTTCACATGCTTCCATGGTAGCGCCTCACTTTTTTTCTTGTTTGCTATGTTTTCTCCTATTTTCTGAACTCAAGATTTCAGCAAAACAGAAACAATAAGAAAAACAAAGAGAAGAATTGTCAAAGCAAATAAATATACATAGTACTTTATTAATCAGGAATCGCATTGCAGTTCAACAATAATAGCAAACATGACTCAACAACTTCTGGTAACTCCAAAGCCTAATTTGGAATTGTTAGTATCAAATACAACCTCTATAGATTGTTGTGCGAACCCGCCTATCATGGATATGCCCTCTTGCGGCCGAAACGCCAAACAAGAAATGCGCTTTCCGTCCACCGGTTTGTAAAGTGTGCCGTCGACCCCAATGTCGAACTCTGCGCCGTCGTTGAACCTAAAGGTTACTTGGGGTATGTAGATCTTGTCAGGGGCGTTTGTGAAGTTGAAGCAGCCACTGAATCTATCATCGGTATCTGGAATAAGATACTCCTTGAACGCCCGCCGGAATCTGTTATTCAGCACGGCGTGAACCTCAGGAGGGACGTAGGTTAATGCTACGCCGGAGTCCACAAATGTTTCTTGCGCCGCTGGCATGGGGATAACCTCATCGCCGACGTATATACCAGTTAAATCGACAAAATACAAGGATGTGTGGGTCCTATGCCTGAACATCTTGGTGAATGTAATGTCGGTGGGTGGCTCATCCATCCTACCGAAGGTGAGGAACCCGGTCTTGTTATTTTTGGTCGAGGGGATGCAGTAGGAAAAACCATTCTGCAAGGTGGGATGGATTTGCTGTGGTAGAGACGTTGTGCCACGTCCTAGCCCAACCAACCCGTCTGCACCACCAAAATTGACCTCCGGATTGCTACTAGCACATCCAAAGATAAATTTGTTGACTGACACGCTAGGAGTCAGTGTTAGCGTGTCGGTAAGCACGGTACCGTTCTTGTCTGACGAGTCCAGCATGTACCTGCGAGCGGAGAAAGAACAATAATAGTCGGCACTGCTTACACAGTATCCCCCAGCCTCGTAGCATGTCGGTGATCTGCAGGTTGTTAGCTGAGAGCTCTTGGAATCAGATGGGGTGTAGAGTACTCCTCCTTCATGGGTCCTTGCTGAACTATTGTCCTTCCAATCACAGCGGATCCAGCTGAAGTCGCTGCTTGTGTCGAGAATCACCTTCTGAAGTCTCATTGGGTTCCCAAACCCAAGGATGGCGGCAAACTGATCATGGTCCCACGTACGATCGACAGCGCTGATACTTGCTACCGCAGATGTGGAGAGCGGAGACGTCCCGAGAAGACGATTTCTTCGGGCAAGATCATGTGTAATGATGTCCAGTGGCACCATCAGTTACTTGGCTGGCTTGCCCAGCAGAATAAGCGGGACCTTATTGCCAGATGAAAATATATCAGCTGTACATGCAATTAATTAATGTCATCAACTCTATGGCTTAAGTTTTGTACTGCATAAGGAATCAACAAAACAATGCTTAAATTTCTATGAAAATAGCATGTACGTACCTGCAGCTCCTGCTGGCGTATGTTTGTCGGCGTTATCGTCAAACTTGAGTACGGGACGTGACTCTGATGCCACAAAGACCAGCAACAGTAGGGAAATCGTAGTTCGGAGCAAA
Organism: Alopecurus myosuroides; assembly: GCA_028641055.1. Lineage (NCBI taxonomy): Eukaryota > Viridiplantae > Streptophyta > Magnoliopsida > Poales > Poaceae > Alopecurus > Alopecurus myosuroides. The sequence continues at coordinate 6,099,316 of CM054063.1, read as the reverse complement.
TACATCTTTCTGTTTATCACAAACGCAACGATTACCAGGGTGAGTGAGGGATTACTGCAGAGGCGCGGTCTTCTATTTATACTAGCAAACAGAACATGCTCTACGGGGCCCAACTAATTAAGTTGGTATATCTAGACAATGTGTTGATCTTTACATGATCAACGTACTCTCCGGCTGCCTCAGTTACATTAGTACTCCAGGCATCTTTGCATGATGAATATATATGTAAATGCTTTACACATGAACATGCATACTGGTGTGACCGTTAAGTCTTTTCATCCTAAATATACATTTAGAAGTTCTCCCAATTAAAAAATTTACGCATTAATTCTTTTCATCCTAAATATGCATTAAGAAGTTCTGCCATGTAAAAAAATTTACGCATACATTTCAAGATCATAGACTGTTCAATATGTGAAGTCCTAATTTATATTGGTTGTCAATAACTGTATGAAGTAATAGTATATCTGCTTCATTAGTTCGATATCACCAAGGAGGTGTATTGTACTGCTGTTGGATCTAGCTTGAGCACTAACTTCTTATTCTGAACTTTAAGTACATGATAGGCATGTAGGATGTAGTAGATGACAGTTAAAAATTCAGAAGGATCCGCCGGCCCCTGCTTGTATGGAAGGTACTACTGTCGTTTGAAGGGCATCTGGCATTTTGAATTTTTTCTAAGGCCTCGATCTAGCACTGGTTTTTTGCTCAAATATGCCAGTCACTGAACTACAATGATGTGCAGCACCATTTCTTGAAGCTATAAATTTACGGAATGCATATGTTGATGTGTTTTTCAGGTACTTGTGGACCGGCACGGAGATGCCAGAGAGCCGTGAAAACTACACCTCCAACCTGAACTTCAGCTGATCAAAGAGCTCCCCCATACCCTGTCATGAGGTCAGGGTACCTATATTCCTTTGGCGAGGACAACTTCAAGAACGTCTACATCTGGGTGACCAAAGGCATGTATCGGGTCGTCCGGCCCAGCCTATGCAGCTATACTTGATATCAGAATCTACATGAACATATATATAGTTATAGATGTTGGCGAAGTATCGGGTGAAAACCTCCGTTCAGTGAAAACCTGCAAACTATCATCCTGAGCCATCGGATCAATAACCTCTGGTACAGATCAAATGTGGGAATCCCACCAGCCACTTAACTGCTTTTTAACCTGTGCTCAGTCATTATTTCAGGAAAAAAAAAGGAAAACAGAGATCGGGGAATCATCCCCTTCCTACGTTGTTCTCTGCCCGTGGCCACGGCGATTCGACGGCGGCTGACTGCGCCGGCGCTCCCTAGCAACAACCAGCAACTCGGAGGCCACGAAACAGCAACGCAACGACCATGGTGATCCCTCATGCGACGGCGACCTCGGTGACCCGGCAACCTGGCACTGCCACCAAGAGATGGCGATCTAGCGCTGATGCACACGAAAAAGACCAAGCGGTGACGGACGCCAAAAAGACCAAGTGGCGATGGACGAGAGCTCAAGGCAGTGGTCCAGGGCACACCAGGGCGAGCGCACAGGAGTCCTGTGACAGGACGATGGTCCATCGATGTGTACAGATGGAAGACGACCTGTTTTCATTTTTTTTTCTCGCAATCGTGGCTAAGCACACATAAAGGCAGGGGGTTTTAGTGAAAACTACAATTAGGAAAGTAATAAGTCACGTTCTAAGCATGCAGATGTGCAAGTTATTGAGATAGATGTGTCATGTTTCTTGTAGTACTAAATTTTTTCCCTTCTCAAGATAGATGTGATGTTATATCAAAGCTTCACACTTTATGCTTTCCTGAAACTGAATTTGTACTCTTGCGCACCTTGTTCAAGATGGATCCACACCGATTTGTTAGAGATTGTGTCTTACAAGGTAGTACGTAGTAGTACATGATAAGTATTGCATCAACGTTCCCTAAAGAAAGTAACACGTCAAGTGGTTCAGGACAAATATTGTTCAAGATCTTGTTGTTTTGCGAACCTAAATTTGACATTAAGTGGTTGCTGTATATGAATCCATCGGTCGTAGACTATTCTGGATTTATTTTTCCAGTTGTTTGGTAAACTAATTAAAGCCTCAGCATGTCAAATACTCGATAATTTCTCTCTCCTATGAATCATTCGAATGTCTTCTCTCTTTTGTTTACGATTTGAACATATACTATGGTTTTTAAAGAGGGCAAGCATACACACACAACCTACCACCAAAAATACACACTGACGGTGTTTATTGTAGTTTCATATGTTAACATCAGTGCCTTGATGGACATACACATAGATGTTTGCAAGAGAAACCATATTCAAAGGAAACATTGCTCATACATTATTCCATGACATTGGTCACATACAGTGGCATGTGACAGTTTATTAGTCACCGATGGAAGCCACACTATCAGTAATAGCCATCGGTCATGGAGATCTTGCAGTCTAACGGGGCCATTTTGCACATGGCGGGCAGACCCTTAGCCTTTTCCATCACTTTGGACATCCGAGTTGGCTGAAAGTACAACATGATGTCGCCTTGGATAACTTGCTTGATAGCCGTGCAGCGGCACTGCTCCGGCGTCTTCTCCAACTGTTGGCAGCACTGTTTCTGAACCTGAGGGCAAGATCTCATCCCCCATTTCAAGGGCTGGACCCATTTCCAGGGTTGGCTCCATTTCCAGGGTTGGGTGATCGGAAACTTCGTCGACCTGCACCGGTCCTTCACATAATCCCTGCAGGAGCCCAGACTCACCTGTTGCTGTTGGCATCCCGCCTCACCTTGGACCCCGGTTTCTTCGTCGAGAACCTCCGCATACTGCGCAAATGCGGTGCTCACTACCAGAGCAATGAGAGCTACGATTAATATGGCCTTCATGTTGTTAGTTTTGTTTTGCTGATGGTGAAGAGATGAGAGCACCTTAATTTATAGGCGAGGTGACACGATTTACGCATGTCCTGTTGGTTAGTGCTTACATATATAGTTGGGCATAGATCGAAGTTATGTTGCAAGCGGACATGAATGTGCAAGCTGGTGAGATAGATGGTGTTTCTGCCCTTTCCTTGGGATATATTGTTAGCCGTATTGTACTAAAGGTGCAACTTTACGCCTTCTGTGAACTGAACTTGTACTGTTGTGCAGGTTGTTCACAAAAGATCCAAATCATATGGTTAGGATTTTGTTTTACAAGATAGTAGTGCACGATAAGTAATGCATCAAAACAACTTCGTCTTCTATAGACATAGTTTTTTTTTGTCAGGTATTAATAATCTTGAGGTACTAAGATAGTTGATGTTCCGTACACTACATTTTCTTATCTGTCCCGTGAAGACATGGCATGGGAAAACTGAATTTGTAGTGTTGTGCAAGTTGTCCAAGAAAGGTCCATAGCAAATTGCTAGAGATTGTGTTTTACAATATAGTAGTACATGATAAGTAATATAAGTGGACGCCATTGTCTTCTAGCCTTTTCACTGTCATTGATTAAAAATATGTGGTGCTCAAACTGACACATGTGGAATCCGGTTAGAGCTCCCGACCACCAAATTTACCGAGCGTCATTTATTGTTGACTGAGTATATGCAACACTTGGAAAAACTTCCCCGCTCTGTCAACCTCGCTGTCTAATCGCCTTTTTCCGTCGAATGTTCTCAATAACACTCGGCAAAACAACTTTGTCCAGTACCTAAAAAAACGTTGAGCAAAGTTGTTTTGCCGAGGAAACTACCACTGAGTATTGTTTGCAGAGTGTGACACTCAACAGGAAGTGTGCCAAGTGTATGCGCCTTTTTTCCGAGCGCCTGTCGCACTTATCATAGATGTCGATTATGGTAGTGGTTTGTGGCAAAGCTTATATATTGTAGTACTCCCTCCGTCCACTTTTATAAGGCTCACTTCTTACCATTGAAATACTAAGAAGTGTGCCTTATAAAAGTGGACGGAGGGAGTAGCATATTTTAACTTTATTGCCTTAATGGCATATCTAGATGTTTGCAAGACAAACCCAATATTCAAATGAAACATTGTTCATAGATTATTTCATTACCTTAGTCACATACAGTGGTATGGGACAATTTATTATTCACTAATGGAAGCCACATAATCAGTAAGGCTGCTCATAATGGAAAGTAACATCTATTAGTAATATGCATACGTCACTACCCTATGATACTAACTTCAAAGTGGGTAGAAACAAATATATGGTGTTATGTAACGATGTATTTATTAGTTTGTAGAGTCACGTTGTATTGGGATATAAGTGACCCAATCATTAATTACTTTCCATTTTAGAGTTTTTTTCCTTCATGGCATATATATTACTAGCTATGTTACTCCGGTCGTAGGTAGTCTAATAGCCACTAGCCATGGGGAACCTGGAACTGGATGAGGCTATTTTACACATGAAGGGCAGGAATTTGGCCTTTTTATCACTTTGGACATCTGACCAAGTTGAAAGCATAAAATGAAGTCGCCTTGGACATCTGGCCGGGTTAGTCAGTGATAAAGATAATAGTTATCTTGTATTACTTGTCTCATCATCTTTTCTGCCTAATTTAATAATTTAATGAGTCTGTATGTTCTTATTTGTAAACTGACAAAGCCCTGTGCAGAAGACACTACCAAGAATACGCATCCACACAACATATTGTTGCATCCTATGTTAACATCTAATATTTGCAAAATAAACCAGTATAGAAGGGAAATTTTATTCATATATTATTCCATGACCACATTTATTGTCACATTTACTGGTCTGTGACAATTAGTATTGGAAGCCACATCACGGGTAATAGCCATCAAACATGGGAAGGTTGCACTGGGGGCCCATGTTGCACTGAGAGGGCAAGCTCTTTGCTATTTGCAACCTTTTTCCTATCAGACCTCGTTGAATTCCCAAGAAGCCACCAAGCTCACCCTGGATTGATCTCCAAATGGCATCACAACGACACTCCGATGGCATCTTGCTCAACATCTGACAACACTCGTTACGGAGCTCCCAACAACCACCCTTCCACCATTTCCAAGGCCAGGAGATCGGAAAATCCTTCATCGTTGTGCATCGCTCCGCCACATACTCTCTGCAAGAGTCCAGCTTCATCTGATGTTGTTGGCATTGCTCATGAGCACCCTCCACTTCATCATAAATGTCTCCAAATTCTGTGTATTGCGCAAAGGTGGTGCTCACTAACAGAGAAAAGAGAGCTAAGAGGAAAAAGATCTTCATGTTGCAACGTTGTTTTAGTGGTGGTAGGGATGAATAGATGATCCATGAGTTTTTCCTTTATTTATAGATGAGGTGACACAATTTTCTATCTACCATTGTGTGTGGCTTTGGATAATTACAAATTTGGTTGGTTATTCAACAAAGTTACTTTCTAAGTGCATACAAATGTTACGGTTCGTTGAGATAGGTTCCGTGTACTGAATCTGCCATTTTCTCAATAGACCACAAGTAATGTTTTTCCAAAGCTTCAAACTTTATGCTTTTTGAGAAGCTGAACTTGTAGTGTTGTGGAAGTTGTTGAAGAAGGATCCAATTTTTTTGTTAAAGTTTGTCTTTTACAAGGGTGGTAGTGCTTGATAGGTAATGTATCCATGTCTTCCTATACTAGCCATAGTTTTCGTGTTATATTTAGCATCATCTGCTATTTAAGATGATGTATTGTGTATTGTATATGCCACCTTCTGAAGATGGACCATATGTAGTGACGTGCCACACCTACTCCCGACTACTTTTGGTTTTGTACTATACTGAGAAAACAATATGGCTCACAGCTTCATGATTCATTCTTGGTGTTGCATAGGTTGTTAAAGATGGATCCAGACTTTTCCTAATCTGTACATAATTTATTAGACTTCTTCATTTACAAACTATTAGTGTACAGTAAGTAATTATTCGTAAAGTATATATCATATTATATAATGTTTTGTTTTGTCTTGCATTTAAAATCATGTGGTGCATGCCATATGATGTTCTAGATTTGCATTATTTGCAAAAAGAACATTTGTGATGCGCATATTTTGATGGATATATTTTAATCATAGTTTCGTGTTTTAAGCATAATCATCTATACTATACGAAAAAGTTCCTGCCATAATAACTAAATTCATTGTAGCAGTTTTGTATTGCATGTATTTAGATAAATGAATTATAATGAATTAATGATGCCTCTAAAATTGTATGAGACTATGGTGTGATCGTGACAGATACACCAGTAGTGCAAACCTTAACACACACCACAATATGTGACATTATGCTCTAGAGGATGATTTTGTGAAGCGAGTAAGAGTAGGAGGTCAAAAAATAACTTCAACGAAAGCATGAAATTTTTAGTCCATACAAGACAAGTACTTATATCCTACCATCGAAAAAGTCTTGGAGGTTTTTACATGTTGGATGGTTTCATTCGAACGTAAGTGGCTAGGTCTAATTTGAACCGAATCACCACCAGCTATCAAAGTGGTACTCAATCACATTAAAATCTCACATGCACACTTTGTCCCAAGTTTAGACCCTATAGTTCTTGAATCTTCAGAGAAAAATATCAGGGCCAATGATTTCACTCAAGAAAGTACACCTGATCAAACTAGATAACCATCTTTCCTAAGTACTCCTAGGGTAACTATTACTAAATGAGTTTATGCTTCCAAGGAATCCATAAATAAAATCATTTCCTTTTTTATTGTGCTCCAAAATAAACACATGAGAGCCGACAAATCAACAAGACAAGAAGATAAGTGCTAAATATAATGGACTTGTGACCAATTATGGAGTTAGTATTGGAGGTATGTCCTAGAAAAAATAATATTTAATTATTATTCTATCTTCGAGTTCAGAATTATGTTTATGTCATCATGGTACAACCGCTATAGCACCTGAAAAGTGAGTTTTCAAAGGAAAATATTTGTGCAGGTGTGAAGACATAAACAAACAAGAGTTCATAATCTTGTCTCTAAGGTTAGTTTACGATTTGTGAGATGATCATATTTTCCTGATCATGAACTTAGAAGAAAGTCTAGCAAAACATAAGAGTTTATTGTTAGGGTAACAATAGTACTGAACTGACCCAAGTGTATGTTGTTGATAAAAGAGACTAAACAATCATTATATATTTTAGCAAATATGCATATGAAGTTAACACTAACTATAATTCCTATCTATGAGAATATCTAGTGACCATATTATCTAAAACTTTCGATATCATCAATTGTCTTGCCGTAACTGGGGATTATAAAGGTAATATTTGGGTATGACCTAGAAAGTATAATGGAACTGAGATCGTTCAATACTAGTACTTAATTTCTCTAGAAGATGGAGAGATACATTCTCTAGGAGTTACTGTGCAGCGGGCGTAGTTAATCCCGTGAATTCCGGGGAGAGAACTTGAGTGCTCTGGGGATATTTGACTGCTGGTGGGGCCCTGTGACCAGGCGTGGCGTGCGCATGTCGCGTGCATAGCGGGGCGCGAGAATCGAGGGGGCGTGCGCAGCAGTTCCTCGCCACGTGGTGAAGCCACAACACGGGGAAACGAGGCGACCTCGCCTCGTAGCAGTGGAGCTCAGAGGAACAAAAGAAATGGCTAAGTGTTTGGAACCCGATAAAACGGTGATCCGGTACAAGTTACGTCGGGATTTGGTGGAATCCTTGGCATTGATTGTGGATCAGATCCGAGACTAAAGTTGAAACCGACATAAGCGGTATCTCGGTTGAATGTTGTGGAGGTCATGATTTAAACTGCTACGGCCCATCATCCGGGTTTGCTGAACCATACCAGCTTTGGGGACTAATGTCAGGGGGCTACCCCCGGGTAGGGTAAAGTTTGGTGAGAAATGGTGTCCAGGGAGTGGACACCGAGTTAATGTTGAACGGGTTATGAGCCCAACCGACATATTCTGACCGAGATAAGCTATCTCGGTATGAGGTATTTTACGCATCATCTTGCAGGTGGACGTTCTTCCGGGTTATCCGAGCTATACTTGGAGAAACTGGGTTATGTGAAAAACTTGTTATCCCGGACCAGAGTTAATGGAGTAGGCATATCCCAGAGATCACGGAGACGTACGGGCGTGCGGTTCAACTTACTAGGCGGGTGATACAGAGCGTACACACGCACATTGTAGAGTTATGGGCGAGGCCACGTCCTTTCGTTGACAGAGGGGGCAGAGCGCACAGTATAAGCCGCGGAGGAGACTTTCGGCACCATGTTCTACGGCGTGCGGTACGCCACAGTGGTTGTTGGGGCAATAGGTAAGGGGGGCCTTACCTACCACCCACATGAACCGGAATATGTTCTAGCTGGTTCATACTGCTCGAACCGGTTTATACCGAGAGAGGCTAGCTAGGAGGTAGCCAGCCAGCAGACGAAGACTCGGGTTAAGCTTAAACAGGGGCACAAAACAGGTGTAATTTTGAAGGTTTAAAGATAGCACACAAGCAAATTACTTGGAGTGACAGTTAAATACCACATATAGGTAGGTATGGTGGACACAAATGGCCAGGTTTTGGGGCTCAAAGTTTGGATGCACGAGAAGCATTCCCTCTCAGTATAGCTTTTTGGCTAGCAAGGTTGGGTAGCAAGCATAAGAATTGAGGTAAAACAAACAAAAACATATATGATAAATCCAATCATGCAATCTTCCTTGAAGGTAAAAACAAACTTATTTGAGAATACTAAGCTTATAGGCTAACAAGAAAGAAAGATCATGGAATAATATATCTACATGCAACTCCCTCTTTTCTACTTAAATCTCAACGAATTGTTGCTACTGACCAATGCTAAGTTTGCCAAAACCAACTTGATTAACTTGAAGCTCCAACATTGATACCAATACTAACAACAAGATCAACCATATAACAAAAATTGCAAACTAAAATAAAGTAGAGCAAGTAGATGATGAAATTCTCATTAATATTTCATTACGGCAACTCAAACCAAGGGATACAACTATAACCAACTAAAGAGTGATACTTCCGTACTGCAAACCATCCTATATGATATTTCCTCTACGCATGATATGACTGTACTAAAAGTTAAAAAGGTGAAAGATAAAGGTGTGATACCGCGGCACTCCCCCAAGCTTGGAACAAGCCAAGGGGATGCCAATACCAATGACGAATTAATTCTTCGGTGGCAGTGGTGAATTCTTCTCAATGAGCTTATCAATTGATTTCTTAAAATCTTCAATCGCGAACATAAGCATACGCATAATCTCCGTATTGTGCTCAATACGGTTCACATGCTTGTCAGACGGTGAATTCCAGCCATCAAGATTTTTCCCCCACACTTCCTTAGGTTGATAGCTTTCTTCATCTGCACGGTTAGAACGATCCATATCCCAACAAGAAGGCTACTTTGCCTCGGGTACCCTCCTAGATTGATACTCATGAATTAAAGTACGGAAAGGTTTCTTGATGCCTGAAGGTGGTGTCCTTGAAGCTAAGCAGTGACGTGGGGCCTTCCCTCCAGTGCTCATCCTCGTCGTTTGCTTGAAAGGTTTTGCAACCACTCCAATGCTTGCAATGGTGGCGCGTGGATGCACTCGTGAGTCTTCTTCTACATCTCCTTCGACTACACTATCGGTCTCCTCCTCCGGCTTCCGGTCTTGGAGATCATCTTCCTTCGGTCCCTTCCGTTTGTTGTTGTTGGCGGAGACCATGGTGCTTCTAAAACTGAAAATAGATCCTGGCAGAAAACAGCTCAAAACAGAAACACGGCGAGAAAACGATATACGGACCTCGGGGGTCCAGGGGGGTTATATAGCAAAATATACGTAACGAAGGGAAAGTCCAGGTAGAAAACGAGTCGGGGAGGGGCTTCGGGGCGCCCACGCCACAGTAGTGGAAACAGGGGCTTTAGTCCCGGTTCGTAAGGGCTATTTGTCCCGGTTGTGCAACCGGGATGGGCCAGCCGGGACAAATGGCCCTCCCCAATTGGTCCCGGTTGTGCCAGGACACGGGACAAATGGGGCTGACCACGTGGCGAACCTGGCCAGGGGCATTCGTCCCGGTTCTTAACATGAACCGGGATGAATGACTACTCTGCCGCGGCAGCAGTTTTGCCATTTTCTTTGCCGCGACAGAGTTTTTTTTCTCTTTATTGTTTTCCTTTTTAATTTCTGTTTTGCGATCAATTCGATTTTACGATACCCCTGTCACCATACACTGATAAGGAGCCTTGGTGTCCCCTCCCCGGACCTCCCGGATCCCAGGAGAAGAGAGGAGCCCGGTGGCCCTTCCCCGGACCTCCCAGATCCCACGAGAAGAGAGGAGCCTCGGTGGCCCCTCCCCGGACCTCCCGGATTCCACGAGTGAATAAGTAATACATATATATAGAAAAAGAAGGAACACTTATATTACAGAAGCTAAGTATATCGAGCATATTACATGACCGATGGAATGAATTACAAAATCAAATTCAGTTCCAACCGGCGCTATAGTACTCTCCATTTACATTTAGGACCTCTCCATCTAAGAAGCCGGCAATTTCCTCCCGAATTGCTCATATGCGGTCCCTTGGTAGAAGACCGTCCCGGAGCCGTTCGATCTAATATAAAGAAGAGTGGTCAATATATATTAATGAAACTAAGTACCTAAAATAGATGGTAATAAGAAATATTGACGACTGACGTACATGAAGATGGTTTATATCTCTGCCCTTGGGACAGGTCGACTGACGAATGAACTCGCAGACGTAGTATCCATACAAGTGATTCCCGTCTCCCTGTTGCAAGCACTTTACGAGAACATGGTTTCAATCAAAATAATAATCAACTAGCCATGATAATGGTATCGACACTAGAATCAACGAGATGCGCGGATCTACATAGTAGTACTTACTTCCACAATATCAAATGTAAGCTCTGATTTCCATTCACCGGCAGACTTTTTTGTGAACCTCTTCCAAACGATGTCCGGGAAAGAAAAAAGAATAAAAAGAGTTAGTAATTACTTGATATTCGAAAATGAAACAAAGTAGTCGATATAGTGCCATATATAAAGACTGAAATTAATAAAGATTGAAATTACCGCTGGATCATTTCCTGCATGTCCGCCCACATCGCTAGGGGTTTACGTTTTGGGTCCATTACTAGTACTTTTCCTTTGTCAACTTGGAAAATTAGCAGAATATAGTGGAAGCTGCGCACGCAGAACTCATCAATTATACACTGAACATCGAGTAAGGAAAACAGAATGTGTACAACACAGTAACACTCACCCGAAGTTGTAAGGAAATAGTATTTCCCATCGGTGTTGTTGAAACCTTATTGCCCTCAGAATATTATATAAAGTATCCTTGGGAGATAGCTCAAGAGTCTTATGATTAACAAAATGTGGGTCAATGAACCCAATATCATAGATTTGTCCTCTTTTGCATTCGACTATCTTCATTCTGCAATTATAATATAATGAGTGTACTATGTATATATGAATATGCAATGAACAAGGTGAGCTAGCTAGAGACTTAATTAGAGAAATAAGTACTTACAGGCAATAGGCACTAACGATAGATTTGTCGAGGGCCTGCTGCTGGAATAACTGAAACAATTCGGAAAATTGAATCACAACCATTCCATCTCCATACCCGTAGTGCTCGTCTCTAACTGCGAGACATATCTAGTCCTGAGATTTCGCAGTGGCTTCCATATACCAGCTACTGTTATTTGTACGCACATTCAGCTTCGAGGAAGTAGTCTACTATTTGCATATACTCATGTGACGCCCCGGGATCGGGCACTATGCAAATTTCAGCATTTCCGCCAAAATCCACATAATAACCGATTCCAGGTTGCCACTTGTGATAACATAACAACAGTTCACGAATATTCCGCAACAACAACAGAAAAGATATATACAAGACGACTCAAACGAGTCAAGGATACAACTGATACAATACAAAGATCCAAATGACAGCGGAAGAAACAACATAGTGTCCGACTACGGACAAGATACAAATTGGACTAAGAGTCCTGAAGATAACCGATGGCGTCCAATCCCTGCCCAGGCCAAGCCGGAGGGATTCCCAAGCTAACGTCGTCAGACTTCAAACCTGTTGACTGCAATGTGGAATATGCAGCCACGAAAACGATTCGTGGGTCAGTACAGTTAAGTACTGGCAAGTGGATAAACCCATACTCACAAGATACCAACGTAACCAATCATCACAAGATACAAATACTTTGGGTACAACGGAAAGGAAGGGATTATTGCAAAGAAGCGGCAGCGGGCTGCGCTAACTAACTACAGAGACCCGCTACAACATCCGGCTAAAAGAAAGGGATAAGATAGCGCGACAAAACCAACTATAACTACTCACCAAACAATACCCATCCAATGTTACCCCCTACTAAGGAAGCAACCCAAGGAAACTCACACGGTTGATTAAGGTGACAATCATTTCTATGGTGGAGGTAATCTATATTACTAGTCAAGTTATCATCGTTAAGTGTAAGTTGTCTGAGTACTTGTTAGCCAGCACTTTCACCAAGTCATCCATAACCGCGGACAACACGGCTTCTCGAGAAGATTTAACCCTGCAGGGATGCACCAATTTGGCCGTACACGTAAGAATGACCCACCAGATGGAAAAGGCCCTTCCACCAAGCGAGGCACTCAACACAACCCAACTCTTCTTCGCATCAAGCCCAAAGAACCACGTGCTGTGCGTGCGCGGCTAATTGAGCCCCCACGAAGAAAAGAGGGACCCTCATAGCACTGGAAGACCACGCCGCCCTAAATGCCGACTACAAAAGTTCCACCCTGGCGCCAAGGGCTCGCACCTGCATATGCATGCATCAAATGGAAAGCCCGAACTAAGTGTGGCGATTTGGACGAGATGCGAATCGAATCAAAGTTGCGGGGGGCGCCCATACTCGCTTCCCACATGCGGTTAGTGCGCTCATCATGGATCGGAGGACAAGACCCTTTTCCTAATTAAGTTCGACACTAGCAGGCCTCAAAACCACGCCGGGCCTCCTGCCGGTGCCTTATCATCAAATTATTATTACCCAAAACATTAACATGTTGTTGATTGAATTGAAACCCAACTATCAAACTAAACAGGTGATAAGACGGACAACGAGACTTGAGCGGAAACAACACTAAGCATGCAACTACGACACGAGGGCCAACAGGGTAAACAAACAACAGCTGATAGGAAGTGGAGGGAAGGCGATATCATGGCGGCAAGGTAAACATATGATAGGATCGAGACACAAGCATCGAATCATAAGGCTAGAATAAAGGCAACGGAAAGAATCGGTAACAAGTGATGAAAGGCAGCCATAGGTAGCAAGTGAGTATACTTGCCTGGAATCCAGCAAGTAGAGGTACATCCGAAGAGCTTGTCGATGCTCACATCATCTCAACGTCCTATCCGTGAAGAAGCAACGAACTAAAACAAACACCGGATGCAACAATTACTACTACGGCAAAAAATCCAGCATGATCAAGATATGGATGCATGACAAGTTTAAGGATGCATCAAAGCATGGTAAACATATTTAAATGGGCCCATATGCAATTTGGATTGCATATGGAAAAGCCCATGAATTAATGTTGAATTAATTGATCTACAAATAACCATCATGTGAAAGTTGATTAGAATGATGCATGGATGATGAAAACAATAAGAAAACAACAATAGCTTCAGTTTGATATGTTGTTTACCAAGTTTGGAAATTTATTTATTAAGTTATGAAATTTGGCTTCTTAAATGAGTTACACAAGCATTTATTGTTTTCACCCATTTTAATTGTTCAAAACAGATAACAAAATTCATATTTGGAAAGAACACAAAATTTTAGATGGAATACATATTTCATTTTTTGAATTTGGATTTAAAATGAGCAAGTTATTAATTTGGCAATTTTAAATGCATTAATTAGGAAACAGTTGTTTTCAGCAATTTAAATTATTCAAAACAGAAAACAAAGTTGATATTTGGAAAGCTTATTCAATTTTGCATGGAAAACATATTTTACATGTTGGAAAACAATTTAAAATGATTTAGTTAAGCATATTACCAATAAGGGGTGAAACAATTATCCAAATTAAATATTGCAAACCAGAAAACAAAGTTGATATTCAAGTGTAGCATTTAATTTTGGATGGATTTCATGTTTTGGGTTTTCAATTTGGAGCAAGCATGTGAAAGTTATTAATTAGGACTTTTAATTAATTAATTAAGGCATTTTTAAATGACATCAATTTCAATTGTTCAAATTGCAAAACAAAGTTGATATTCAGAAAGGTGGTTTCATTTTGAGTGGAAAACATATTTTATTTGTTGAAATTGGATTTTAATTGAGCAAGTTATGAATTTCACCATTTAAATGGTGTAATTAAAGCATTAAGTAATTGTATCAATTTTATTTATCCAAAACAGAAAACAAATGTTATATTTGGAAAGAGTATGAAATTTTGGATGGAAAACATATTTTATATGTTCCATTTGAATTAAATTTGAATTAGTTATGATTTTGACCAAATTTGAAATAGTTATTTGAATTTGAATTTTTGAAAACATTTGAAATGTTCAAAACAGTAAACAAACTGCATATTTGAAAAGTTCAGGATTTTCTGATTGGGATGCATATTTTATTTGTGCAATTTGAAGTTAAAATGAAGGAGATATTAATTTTGCAATATTTAGGTTTCAAATTACCATTTAAAAGAAACAGAACAGGGCCTTTTCTATAGAGGCAGGGCGACCCACGCTGGCTGACAGTGGGCCACGGCCAGCGTGGTGCCACAGTGGCGTGTGTGGAAGGTGAGGTGGCAGTGGGGGTGGATGACAGATGGGCCCAGGGCTGCGCGCGGAAAAGAAGAAGAAAAAGGGGGCTTTTTATGCGGCATAGGGGATCGAACCTGCGGTCTACCGTGGTGCGCGCAAGGAACAGCGCCAGTGGGCTGCAGCTGTGTTTGTGGAACTATACAGCTCTGTCGGAAGATGTTGTATGTTACTGATGCTAACTGAACTTCGTCAGGAAGGTTCAGACACCGAACCACAGCGATCAAGATCGGCAGCAGCTGGACGGGGATCTCACGGGGATTTCCGACAAATCGGGAGTAACTCGTGCGGGTGGGTGCAGCCGAGTGTGTGTGTGTGTGGTGTGCGGGAGGGATAGCGTGCGGGACAGGGAGTGCAGCGATCGAACCCCATGTACGAACACGAGCTAGAGCTGCAGGTAGTTCATGGCAGACACAGAAACGGAGCGGACGACGACGTCCAATACAGAAAGAAACAGACAAGGGGAACGGCGGGAATCGGACAGAGTGCTCACACAGCAGCCGTGAACGACGTCGGGGGTGACGGAGGAGGACCGAGGACACCGGAATCGGAGCAGATATGCCGCTGCCCGTCGGGGACGTCTCCGCCGCTAACGTCGATGTCGTGCTGGTTCCCCGCGTGTGGAAGACATGTAAGTCGCTGCAGTGCTCCGGGAGGCCTCGGACTGTCTCGTAGTTGACGGAGGGAGTCCGGCGCCGTCGAGCATGCCGATGATGGTGGTCTTGCTGCGTAGAACAGGAAACAGAGCTTGGTGGAGAGGGTTTTGTGGCGGCGGCGATGGCTGGAGAGGGAGGGTTAGGGAGAGGCTAGGTTTCCAGGAGGGAGGGGGCTTTATGGAGGGGCAGCGTGGCCGTGGTGGTGTCGATTGGAGGCGACGTGGTCACCTCCTGTCCATGCCGTACAGAAGGAAAGCGACGGGAGGAAGAGAAACAGAGAAAAGGGGGCTGTGTTGGCTTGGTGGGCTTCCTTCGGGGTTGTAGGTGGGCCAGAAATGGCCTGCCTCCCCCTAGCTCAAAAGGTTTCTGTTTATTTTATTTTTTTTGTTCTCTCTTTTTTTTGTAGGGAAGGAAAGGAGGGAAAATATAATTAGATGTTAGGGTTTTAGTTTGATGAAATATTTTTTATTTGATTTACAAAACAACAATATCAAGGTATGTTAACTTATTTTCAACAATTTGAAAAATGCCAATTAGTTTGAAATTGCTATTTGAAATTCAAATAGGGTTTCATATAGATTGGAGTTTTAAGTTTAAGCAAGTTTATCCAATAAGCTCAAACAACCATGAAATTTATTGAATTTAAATGTTTGCAATATTTTAATTTTTAAACCACAATTGGAACATGTCAATTATGAATGATTTGATTTGAATTTTTTATTTGAATTTACCATTAGGGTGTTAATAAAAGGGGTTTTATTATCAAGCATTTTTTTATTTGATTCAAATTCAAACTATTGGAAACATTTTGAGTTGTTTAGTTTGCAACTTTTTAATTGGAAATTTTGGACATGTTAGAAAGTTTAAATTGGTTTGAACTTTTGAGTTGTCTTGAAAACAGGGTGCAATGCATATGATGCATGTGATGCAATGCAAAAAAAAAAAAACAACCAACTTTCTAACTTAGGGGGAACACCCCAGGTGTTACAGACGACACCACTAACAAGGGATTGCGCCCTCGCAATCCACCACTAACCCTGGAGGGGAAAGAAGTTCGACTATCGATTCTTCATGCTTCCAGTTGATCTCCTCGACACCACTAGCAAGGGCTTCTCGACACCACTAACAAGAGATTCTTGCTCGGGCTGATGACGATGTTCTTCCACCAGGAATCTTCCGATGATCGAACCTATTAGGTTAAAGGCTCAGAAAACGTCCACCCACGTAGAATCCTAGAACTTTGAAAGATAGATAAGAGGGGAGACTCCAAATCAAATCAGATGGGAGGGAAAATAGAATAGAGATAAGGAGAAAACAAGAATCCTATTGAGATGTTTCCAAAATAGTTTTAGCACAAATAGTTTTTGACACTCTAGAAACAACGACCGTTAGCGAGGTTATCCTACAGGCTTTGCGGACCCGTTGCTTCGATAACCATTCGTATCGAAACAATATCGGGAATCGGAAACCATGCTCTGATACCATTTGTGACGCCCCGGGAACGGGCACTATGCAAATTTCAGCATTTCCGCCAAAATCCACATAATAACCGATTCCAGGTTGCCACTTGTGATAACATTACAACAGTTCACGAATATTCCGCAACAACAACAGAAAAGATATATACAAGACGACTCAAACGAGTCAAGGATACAACTGATACTATAGAAAGATCCAAATGACAGCGGAAGAAACAACATAGTGTCCGACTACGGACAAGATACAAATTGGACTAAGAGTCCTGAAGATAACCGATGGCGTCCAATCCCTGCCCAGGCCAAGCCGGAGGGATTCCCAAGCTAACGTCGTCAGACTTCAAACCTGTTGACTGCAATGTGGAATATGCAGCCACGAAAAGGATTCGTGGGTCAGTACAGTTAAAAACTGGCAAGTGGATAAACCCATACTCACAAGATACCAGCGTAACCAATCATCACAAGATACAAATACTTTGGGTACAACGGAAAGGAAGGGATTATTGCAATGAAGCGGCAGCGGGCTGCGCTAACTAACTACAGAGACTCGCTACAACATCCGGCTAAAAGAAAGGGATAAGATAGCGCGACAAAACCAACTATAACTACTCACCAAACAATACCCATCCAATGTTACCCCCTACTAAGGAAGCAACCCAAGGAAGCTCACACGGTTGATTAAGGTGACAATCATTTCTATGGTGGAGGTAATCTATATTACTAGTCAAGTTGACATCGTTAAGTGTAAGTTATCTGAGTACTTGTTAGCCAGCGCTTTCACCAAGTCATCCATAACCGCGGACAACACGGCTTCTCGAGAAGATTTAACCCTGCAGGGATGCACCAATTTGGCCGTACACGTAAGAATGACCCGCCAGATGGAAAAGGCCCTTCCACCAAGCGAGGCACTCAACACAACCCAACTCTTCTTCGCATCAAGCCCAAAGAACCACGTGCTGTGCGTGCGCGGCTAATCGAGCCCCCACGAAGAAAAGGGGGACCCTCATAGCACTGGAAGACCACGTCGCCCTAAATGCCGACTACAAAAGTTCCACCCTGGCGCCAAGGGCTCGCACCTGCATATGCATGCATCAAATGGAAAGCCCGAACTAAGTGTGGCGATTTGGACGAGATGCGAATCGAATCAAAGTTGCGGGGGGCGCCCATACTCGCTTCCCACATGCGGTTAGTGCGCTCATCATGGATCGGAGGACAAGACCCTTTTCCTAATTAAGTTCGACACTAGCAGGCCTCAAAACCACGCCGGGCCTCCTGCCGGTGCCTTATCATGAAATTATTATTACCCAAAACATTAACATGTTGTTGATTGAATTGAAACCCAACTATCAAACTAAACAGGTGATAAGACGGACAACGAGACTTGAGCGCAAACAACACTAAGCATGCAACTACGACACGAGGGCCAACAGGGTAAACAAACAACAGCTGATAGGAAGTGGAGGGAAGGCGATATCATGGCGGCAAGGTAAACATATGATAGGATCGAGACACAAGCATCGAATCATAAGGCTAGAATAAAGGCAACGGAAAGAATCGGTAACAAGTGATGAAAGGCAGCCATAGGTAGCAAGTGAGTATACTTGCCTGGAATCCAGCAAGTAGAGGTACATCCGAAGAGCTTGTCGATGCTCACATCATCTCAACGTCCTATCCGCGAAGAAGCAACGAACTAAAACAAACACCGGATGCAACAATTACTACTACGACAAAAAATCCAGCATGATCAAGATATGGATGCATGACAAGTTTAAGGATGCATCAAAGCATGGTAAACATATTTAAATGGGCCCATATGCAATTTGGATTGCATATGGAAAAGCCCATGAATTAATGTTGAATTAATTGATCTACAAATAACCATCATGTGAAAGTTGATTAGAATGATGCATGGATGATGAAAACAATAAGAAAACAACAATAGCTTCAGTTTGATATGTTGTTTACCAAGTTTGGAAATTTATTTATTAAGTTATGAAATTTGTCTTCTTAAATGAGTTACACAAGAATTTATTGTTTTCACCCATTTTAATTGTTCAAAACAGATAACAAAATTCATATTTGGATAGAACACAAAATTTTAGATGGAATACATATTTCATTTGTTGAATTTGGATTTAAAATGAGTAAGTTATTAATTTGGCAATTTTAAATGCATTAATTAGGAAACAGTTGTTTTCAGCAATTGAAATTATTCAAACAGAAAACAAAGTTGATATTTGGAAAGCTTATTCAATTTTGCATGGAAAACATATTTTACATGTTGGAAAACAATTTTAAATGATTTAGTTAAGCATATTACCAATTTAAATGCATTAAATAAGGGGTGAAAAAATTATCCAAATTAAATATTGCAAACCAGAAAACAAAGTTGATATTCAAGTGTAGCATTTAATTTTGGATGGATTTCATGTTTTGGGTTTTCAATTTGGAGCAAGCATGTGAAAGTTATTAATTAGGACTTTTAATTAATTAATTAAGGCATTTTTAAATGACATCAATTTCAATTGATCAAATTGCAAAACAAAGTTGATATTCAGAAAGGTGGTTTCATTTTGAGTGGAAAACATATTTTATTTGTTGAAATTGGATTTTAATTGAGCAAGTTATGAATTTCACCATTTAAATGGTTTAATTAAAGCATTAAGTAATTGTATCAATTTTATTTATCCAAAACAGAAAACAAATTTTATATTTGGAAAGAGTATGAAATTTTGGATGGAAAACATATTTTATATGTTCCATTTGAATTAAATTTGAATTAGTTATGATTTTGACCAAATTTGAAATAGTTATTTGAATTTGAATTTTTGAAAACATTTGAAATGTTCAAAACAGTAAACAAACTGCATATTTGAAAAGTTCAGGATTTTCTGATTGGGATGCATATTTTATTTGTGCAATTTGAAGTTAAAATGAAGGAGATATTAATTTTGCAATATTTAGGTTTCAAATTACCATTTAAAAGAAACAGAACAGGGCCTTTTCTATAGAGGCAGGGCCACCCACGCTGGCTGACAGTGGGCCACGGCCAGCGTGGTGCCACAGTGGCGTGTGTGGAAGGTGAGGTGGCAGTGGGGGTGGATGACAGATGGGCCCAGGGCTGCGCGCGGAAAAGAAGAAGAAAAAGGGGGCTTTTTATGCGGCATAGGGGATCGAACCTGCGGTCTACCGTGGTGCGCGCAAGGAACAGCGCCAGTGGGCTGCAGCTGTGTTTGTGGAACTATACAGCTCTGTCGGAAGATGTTGTATGTTACTGATGCTAACTGAACTTCGTCAGGAAGGTTCAGACACCGAACCACAGCGATCAAGATCGGCAGCAGCTGGACGGGGATCTCACGGGGATTTCCGACAAATCGGGAGTAACTCGTGCGGGTGGGTGCAGCCGAGTGTGTGTGTGTGTGGTGTGCGGGAGGGATAGCGTGCGGGACAGGGAGTGCAGCGATCGAACCCCATGTACGAACACGAGCTAGAGCTGCAGGTAGTTCATGGCAGACACAGAAACGGAGCGGACGACGACGTCCAATACAGAAAGAAACAGACAAGGGGAACGGCGGGAATCGGACAGAGTGCTCACACAGCAGCCGTGAACGACGTCGGGGGTGACGGAGGAGGACCGAGGACACCGGAATCGGAGCAGATATGCCGCTGCCCGTCGGGGACGTCTCCGCCGCTAACGTCGATGTCGTGCTGGTTCCCCGCGTGTGGAAGACATGTAAGTCGCTGCAGTGCTCCGGGAGGCCTCGGACTGGCTCGTAGTTGACAGAGGGAGTCCGGCGCCGTCGAGCATGCCGATGATGGTGGTCTTGCTGCGTAGAACAGGAAACAGAGCTTGGTGGAGAGGGTTTTGTGGCGGCGGCGATGGCTGGAGAGGGAGGGTTAGGGAGAGGCTAGGTTTCCAGGAGGGAGGGGGCTTTATGGAGGGGCAGCGTGGCCGTGGTGGTGTCGATTGGAGGCGACGTGGTTACATCCTGTCGATGCTGTACAGAAGGAAAGCGACGGGAGGAAGAGAAACAGAGAAAAGGGGGCTGTGTTGGCTTGGTGGGCTTCCTTCGGGGTTGTAGGTGGGCCAGAAATGGCCTGCCTCCCCCTAGCTCAAAAGGTTTCTGAAGGGGAACGTAGCATAGAAAACAAAAATTTTCCTACGCGAGAGATACCCGAAAGGCCAAGATCTAATCTAGGAGACGAAGTGCAACGGGCAACAAGAGGGTTAAGGAGAACACATACCCTCGAAGACTCAAAGTGGTACGAGATCAAATCTCGTTGTTGGCGTAGTCGTACTCACACCGATCCCGATAGCGAGAAGATGGCACCGCAATCCGGCGGTGCATCCGTGATCGGTCACACGTACGGTTGATGACGACCTCCGTTCCCTCGTTCCAGCGGGGCGCGAAAGTAGAGGATCCCTCGGAAACCCAGCAGCACGACGACGTGGTGTGGTGGAGAAAAACATTGCTCAGGGCTTCGCCAAGCGCACGAACAAGTGGTGGAGCAGCGGCAGGAGGGAGGAAGAGATGACACAAGTGTGTGTGTGGGGAGAGGGAGCTCTCACCCCTCCTTTTATAGGAGGGGATGGCAGCCACGAATTTTTGGCTGCCTCCACCTCTCCCTCATCATGTGAGTGGAGTCTCCACTCAACCCACTCATTCTTCCATGAATTCCCACTCAAAATCCCAAGGGTTTTCTTTAATAAATAAATAAAACAATTTTATTTCTTTATTTTAATATTTGTTAATTCCATTAACAAACATTAACATATAACCCCTTGAGTTAGTTGTTAAATCTATTAACAACCATTTGATAAGAATCCCCTTGAACTATTTCAAAATTACTCGAAACAATTTCGGTGACTATTTCAATATTCCCCGAAACAATTTCGGTGCTGTCCAAACTTTTCTCCGATATTCCGTATCCTCTCAAATGCGTCATCGAACCTTAAGTGTGTCACCCTACGGTTCGCGAATAAGATAGACATGATCGAGACTCCTCTCCGATCAATAATCAACAGCGGGATCTGGAGATCCGTGATGACTCCTATATATTCAACGATGACTCTCGTGATCGTGTGAACCAACAAGGCCGTGAACTATTCCCTTTGTCTAGCGATATTTTACTTGTCCGAGATTCGATCATTGGTATCAACCATACCTTGTTCAATCTCGTTACCGACAAGTACTCTTTTCTCGTTCCCGTGATATAACATCCTTGTGATCATATCACGTGCTTGCAAGCGGTTTCGATGTGATATCACCGAGAGGGCCCAGAGTATATCTCTCCGTCATTTGGATGGACAAATCCCACTCTTGATCCATGATCCTCAACTAATACTTTCCAAATACTTAACGACACCTTTATAGTCACCCTGTTACGGTGTGACGTTTGATGCCATCAAAGCACTCTTCCGGTATCAGTGATTGACATGATCTCAAGGTCTAAGGAATAAGTTACTTCGTATGTTTGATATAACAATGTAAACTAAATGACTTGATCGCATTGCTATATTCTCTTTGGGTATATGTTCATCACATCATTCTTCTAATGACATGATCCCGTTATTAACAACATCCAATGTTCATGATCAGGAAACCTTGATCATCTATTAATCAACGAGCTAGTTAAAAGAGAGGCTTTACTAGGAACCATTGTTTGTTTATTAAGCACACATGTATCAACGTTTCCGGTTAATACAATTCCAGCATGAGAAATAAACATTCATCATAAACAAGGAATAAGATAATAACCATTTTATTATTGCCTCTCGGGCATATTCCCTTCAGTCTCCCACTTGCACAAGAGTCAATAATCTAGTTTGTAAGCACTTAACACATATGGCGTACCAGTGTTATTACCATGCTTCGCATGTGGTAAACATTATCAAAAAGATCTGAACTGTTCAGGTCCTATTGTATTTGCATGTTCTTTGCGTCTACACGCATCACTCATTCTCTAATGAGATGGCTTTGTATATATATGGTCAATTGGTGAAGACTTAATTCCTCAGCTTAAACTGATGTCACTAACATTGTGAAAATGTAGCTTCATAGTGTTAGCATTCTTGGAAATTCACCAAGTTCCGGTGATACCTTAATTCCTCAGCTTAAACTGATGTTACTAACATTGTGAAAATGTAGCTTCATAGTTTCAGCATTCTTAGAAATTCACCAAGTTCAATAAAGAACTCCTTGACACAAAATACGCTTATTATCAGTTGTCAACACAACGATATACTTTAGCCTTTGTTGTAGTATCTGTCACAATATTTCAATTTTGAAACTCTTTCAAATCTAGCATGGAACTTTCTTCCATCCTATTGTGCTACCCTTCATCACATATTTTAATTGAGATAAAATTACTTGAATAAATGACAAGACTATTAGTGTAACATATTACAACTAATATTTTGTCATTACTATATGGGAAAACATATCCTTAGCATTTCTAAAATGACACAAGGATCTCTCCCACTGTCGTCTAATCATCATATGAATTATCCTACTATAACATTTTATAGCATAGGACTCATCTGGTTGTGTACATAGCATGGAAACATGACTTAGAAATCTCAATTTCAATGATGCTCATCATGTGTCAAAACACATGAATCTTGCTCAATTATTTTCCATGTGACAAGAACTCCTTCTTATCAATTTTATATTGACTTACTTCAATATTTCATCTATGTAATTTGGCTTCAATCATATCAGGCGCTTCAATCCATCTTTTATAGATATCGATGCCCAATATCTTCTAAGCCTTTCATCAATATGAAAATCTTAACCGTGTTAATTTAAAATACATATTTTTCAATCAACCATATGTCATCTACATAAAGTATTGGAAATATGTCATAGCGCTCCCACTTAATTTCTTGTAACTTTACAAGCATCTTTATCGTTCATGATGGAATCAAACTCTTTTGATAACTTCATTAAGGTAAAGATTTCAACTTCGTTATGCTCACTTCAACCATTGAAGTGCGCATGCCTTTCTAGCAACCTTTTTGAATTTTACAAAACTCTCAGACTGTGTCAAGTACACATCCTTGAACAAACTTCCTCGAGAGGAGAATTGGTTTTGTTATTCAACATCCATATCATAATATGTAACTTTGCTAGAACTATCTGCAAAGACTAAAGCATCACTACGGAAGATCAAAATCTTGTAGTAGTGAACTCTTTGAACTTCGTCGAAAACAACTTTTCGATAAGTACAACTTTCAAAGGATGTAAAATCCATGTCTTTGTCGCTATGTAGACCCTTTTGCTATCGTTAGGCATCATGCCTATCGAAAGGACTACCAAGTCACATACTTGATATTCATACAAGGATACTATGGCGGATATAATGACTCATAGTCAATTTTACGAAGCCAGGGCCCATCATTTGCTTCCTTTATAAGGTCCAGGTCCTTTTGTTGTCAAAACAACACTTTACACTTAAACCACAAGTTGTTCTAAGTACAAAGTTTTTGGACTTTTCTGGTACAGTTCGCAAACTCATTTGAAGTATCTACAACATTTGTAGTGTCTTCTACTTAGTCAAAATAGTAAACCCCGGAACAACTTCCAGTGTTGCGCTACTCTTGACATGATAACGAAGATTCTCTAACCTTGTTGAGTTTGTACTGTGCTCCCACTCACTTGTTTCGCAAGAACTACTTTCTCGAGAAATCAACCCTTTCTGACAAACAACATTTGTCTTTTGGTTCGGTGATAGGAGAAATACCCAATGTTTTATTTGGGATAACCTTATAAACATATATTTATCCTATTTTGGTTGTAAACATTTTACACATGCTATGCATACCAAAACTTAAGAAAGTGACAATTCGGGTCACTACCCAAACCATATCTTATATGTTGTCAATTTCAGCGGATCATGATGGTGCTCTTTTCAGTGGAAAAACGGTTGTCACTAATGTATAAACTACAAAATTATAATGGCAATTTTATTAATCTTACCATGTCAAATAGGGTTTGATTTTGTCTTTTGAATACTCCAATCTAATGTGGGGTATTCGAGAAGTATAAGTTGTAGAACAATTCTGCAACTTCTCAGATGTTTTGCTAAACTTGTAACTCAAACTTTATCCTTTATGATCCAATCATAAATACTTGATTATCTTGTTACATTGATTTTAACTTCATATTAACAACCTTTTGAACCAATTCAAAATGTCAAACTCTGTTCCCTTTAAATAGATATACTCACATATCTACTTAAATCATCGACAGAATTTTATGAAGGAAAAATTAATCCACCATACATGACTACACATAATGGACTATATACATCAATATGTATAATCTCCACTAAAATAGTCGTCCATTCTACTTTGGCCTAAGAACGGAATTCTAGTCATCTTTTGGAAGAGGTCTCACAAGCGTCAATAAAATGACTCCGGAAGTCCATCAATGTGGAGTTCCTTCATGTTTTCCTTTTCGATATGAACTAAAATGGTGTTGTCACAATTTAAGTGAAACTCTTTTACGTCTTGCAACGTTTAGCATTTCGTCTTATAGATGTTTACTTTACCAACATGATTTATATTAACATATCCATCAATTATGGAATATGGTCATAGTTCGAACAATCTCATTTGTTCTCACAAAAGACTAGAACAAAATAACAAATTATTAAGTTCTTCAAATAAATCTTGACTGTTTGGTTCGATACGACAATGAACACAATAACACTTTATTTATGTTCTTGTCATAATCGATTCCACATCTATTACTAGTTCCTTTTAGGCCCTTGTATTTCTTGCATTGCGTTGCTTTGTATGACAACTCATACCAACCAATGTGGTATCAAAATACCAAAAATACTTTGTTAACTAGTAATACATCTATAACTTGTATATCAAGCATAAACTCCTGAGCTGGACTTTCCAGTTATCTTCCTTTTCTGCCATATATCTTTTTGTAATTCTATTTTCAATATTCCCTTCCCTTTATAGAAGAACCATTCAACATCAAACAATGCTAGTCTTACTAGCTCATTTTCTTTGGCGTGTTAGTCATATACTATCACCCACCATACTTTGAGTTTGATTGTACTACTAATATCACCATATTAATAGTATTCTTCTAGATTCCACTCTTAGAAATTTCCAAGTAAGGTAAACTACTTTACCCATACTTATAATCCATCCCATCATAACAATTTTATGATTAAGCTACTATAGCTCGAAGGAAGGGATTTAGAGGATATTTTTTAGCGCCCAACTTCTTGGAATATTCAAACTCCTAGCGTCTTCAATCATTGCATATATTCAGATAATATAAGCAAACATTGTCACGCTAAATTTGCATATATTCAGATAATATAAGCAAATATTGTCACGCTAAATTATACTCAGTCATGTTTCCAAAAAATAAGTTTCTAGATATCAATATATCTTTCACTTGATTGTTTCTGAAAACAACTCTTTTCAGTTCCTAAATCACCTTGATCAACAAAACATTCTTTTGAAGATAAAGTAATAAGGAAGCAACCATGACTCTGGATTCTAAGTAGGAATTATTTGCTCTCTAGATTAATCAATCATTAACCATATGGAGCTAGGTAGGAAATACCAAAAATCTACAATAGGACTCAATTTTAAATTTCACTAATACGGTACCAATCTTAAAAGGTATTTACCAGATCATAACAGTTATATCTCAATTAACAATCTAAGTGTAAGGTAGTTATGTGGATGCCAATGACTACTACAAGTTGTGCAAATTCACTTTGATTTGTTGTTCATGATAAATAAGTTCAAGTTAATTCAAAATTAAACCATGAACTCCCACTCAAAAACAACATCCCTCTTAGTCGTCTTTAGTGATTACACGAACCAAATTCACTACAACAAAACCGATCATCACGTGAGATGATGTAGCTTCAAAGGCGAACATCGACATGTTCATCATATCATCCATATGACTCATGCTTTACCTTTCGGTTACGTGTTCCGAGGCCATGTCTGTACATGCTAGGCTCGCCAAGTAGAACCGTAGTATTGCGTGTGTTTCAAGGCCATGTCTGTACATGCTAGGCTTGAAAACACCCGTTGTATGCGAACGTTGAGTCTGTCACACCCGATCATCACGTGGTGTCTCGAAACGACGAACTTTCTTAACGGTGCATACTTAAGGAAGAACACATTATTATCTTGATATTAAGTGAGAGGGATCATCTTATAATGCTACCATCGTTATCTAAGCAAAACAAGATGCATAAAAAGGATTAATATCACAGACATCACATGAAAGGATAACGTGATATGATATGGTCCTCCTTGCACTTGATCTTCATCATGTGCAATATGGTATGATCTCAATCATTCCACCGGCGTGGTACCAAGTACCATGGCACCCCAATCTTGATTGTCCATCAATAAGAAGACAATCATATGGATACCTTCCGGTATATCAATAATTTACAAAATAGATCATCTCATAATCAAATTTGTAATATTGACCATGTCACATCACATGCCCAGCAAAAAACTAGTTAGACGCCTCTAATTTATTTTTGCATATTTTACGTGGCTTAGGGCTTTCGATGATAGAACCGTTCATACCTACGAACATCAACCACAACGTTGATAAACACATTTTTAACAACCCTTCATAGATTAGATCTTAACTATAGTAGGAGAAACAGACACCCGCAAGCCACTTATGCAATACAAGTTGCATGTCAGTTGTGGAACAAGTCTCATGTACGTGGACATGTAAGGTTAGTCCGGGCCGCTTCATCCCACTATGCCACTAAGATCATAAAATAGTCAAGGAGGTAATAACATGATCATCAACGCCCACATACACCTATGTGTTCTACCCGTACAAAACATCTACGCATAGATCCGGCTCTGATACCACTGAAGGGGAACGTAGCATAGAAAACAAAAATTTTCCTACGCGAGAGATACCCGAAAGGCCAAGATCTAATCTAGGAGACGAAGTGCAACGGGCAACAAGAGGGTTAAGGAGAACACATACCCTCGAAGACTCAAAGTGGTACGAGATCAAATCTCGTTGTTGGCGTAGTCGTACTCACACCGATCCCGATAGCGAGAAGATGGCACCGCAATCCGGCGGTGCATCCGTGATCGGTCACACGTACGGTTGATGACGACCTCCATTCCCTCGTTCCAGCGGGGCGCGAAAGTAGAGGATCCCTCGGAAACCCAGCAGCACGACGACGTGGTGTGGTGGAGAAAAACATTGCTCAGGGCTTCGCCAAGCGCACGAACAAGTGGTGGAGCAGCGGCAGGAGGGAGGAAGAGATGACACAAGTGTGTGTGTGGGGAGAGGGAGCTCTCACCCCTCCTTTTATAGGAGGGGATGGCAGCCACGAATTTTTGGCTGCCTCCACCTCTCCCTCATCATGTGAGTGGAGTCTCCACTCAACCCACTCATTCTTCCATGAATTCCCACTCAAAATCCCAAGGGTTTTCTTTAATAAATAAATAAAACAATTTTATTTCTTTATTTTAATATTTGTTAATTCCATTAACAAACATTAACATATAACCCCTTGAGTTAGTTGTTAAATCTATTAACAACCATTTGATAAGAATCCCCTTGAACTATTTCAAAATTACTCGAAACAATTTCGGTGACTATTTCAATATTCCCCGAAACAATTTCGGTGCTGTCCAAACTTTTCTCCGATATTCCGTATCCTCTCAAATGCGTCATCGAACCTTAAGTGTGTCACCCTACGGTTCGCGAATAAGATAGACATGATCGAGACTCCTCTCCGATCAATAATCAACAGCGGGATCTGGAGATCCGTGATGACTCCTATATATTCAACGATGACTCTCGTGATCGTGTGAACCAACAAGGCCGTGAACTATTCCCTTTGTCTAGCGATATTTTACTTGTCCGAGATTCGATCATTGGTATCAACCATACCTTGTTCAATCTCGTTACCGACAAGTACTCTTTTCTCGTTCCCGTGATATAACATCCTTGTGATCATATCACGTGCTTGCAAGCGGTTTCGATGTGATATCACCGAGAGGGCCCAGAGTATATCTCTCCGTCATTTGGATGGACAAATCCCACTCTTGATCCATGATCCTCAACTAATACTTTCCAAATACTTAACGACACCTTTATAGTCACCCTGTTACGGTGTGACGTTTGATGCCATCAAAGCACTCTTCCGGTATCAGTGATTGACATGATCTCAAGGTCTAAGGAATAAGTTACTTCGTATGTTTGATATAACAATGTAAACTAAATGACTTGATCGCATTGCTATATTCTCTTTGGGTATATGTTCATCACATCATTCTTCTAATGACATGATCCCGTTATTAACAACATCCAATGTTCATGATCAGGAAACCTTGATCATCTATTAATCAACGAGCTAGTTAAAAGAGAGGCTTTACTAGGAACCATTGTTTGTTTATTAAGCACACATGTATCAACGTTTCCGGTTAATACAATTCCAGCATGAGAAATAAACATTCATCATAAACAAGGAATAAGATAATAACCATTTTATTATTGCCTCTCGGGCATATTCCCTTCAGTTTCTGTTTATTTTTTTTTTATTTTTTTTGTTCTCTCTCTTTTTTTTGCAGGGAAGGAAAGGAGGGAAAATAGAATTAGATGTTAGGGTTTTAGTTTGATGAAATATTTTTTTATTTGATTTACAAAACAGCAATATCAAGGTATGTTAACTTATTTTCAACAATTTGAAAAATGCCAATTAGTTTGAAATTGCTATTTGAAATTCAAATAGGGTTTCATATAGATTGGAGTTTTAAGTTTAAGCAAGTTTATCCAATAAGCTCAAACAACCATGAAATTTATTGAATTTAAATGTTTGAAATATTTTAATTTTTAAACCACAATTGGAACATGTCAATTATGAATGATTTGATTTGAATTTGTTATTTGAATTTACCATTAGGGTGTTAATAAAAGGGGTTTTATTATCAAGCATTTTTTATTTGATTCAAATTCAAACTATTTGAAACATTTTGAGTTGTTTAGTTTGCAACTTTTTAATTGGAAATTTTGGACATGTTAGAAAGTTTAAATTGGTTTGAACTTTTGAGTTGTCTTGAAAACAGGGTGCAATGCATATGATGCATGTGATGCAATGCAAAAAAAAAGAAAAACAACCAACTTTCTAACTTAGGGGGAACACCCCAGGTGTTACAACTCAGCAATGGACAAACCCGCAGCAGCTGCCCTTTCTCCATACAGTTCTATAAACTACGGATCAATTTGTTCGTCAGCATTAGTGCTCGGCCCCACCTGGGTATTGGAAATCACTTTGAGCGGGGAGATGGATTGTTTTTTCTGCTCTCCGAGTTGGGCAACTGATTTCCCCCTTTTCCCGCTTGCGCTACTACTCTTCATCGGCCGCACCATTTCCTGGTGTGACTTCAGAATAGAGCGGTCATAGTCAGATGACAGACTTGGCTCAGGTTGATGAAGAGTCTTCACCATTTTCCACGCTCGTTCTATATCTTCCTCGGTCTCGGGGAAATCTGCCTTTTTCTTCTCCTTCCGCTTCGATTGCCACGCCTCGTATTCGTCCCTTGCGATTTCCTGGGTTTGCTCAGGAGTATAGTCGTAAGGTAACTTGGGTAACTCCTTTGGCACCTTCGGGAGGGGTGACCATTGATGTTTGGGTGATCTTTTATGTTTCGGCAGAAACTTAGTGGGCGGAGAAGGCTGACGCGGCGGCGTAGGCGGCCGCGTTGGAGACGTGCACGGCGTAGGCGACCGCGCTGGAGACGGCATGCATGGCGGAGACGACCGCGCTGGAGACTGTTGCGCTGGAGAATGGTGAGGAGTCGATGGCCTTGCCGTTTGATTTGGAAGCACACTGCATTCCTTTAGCCATAGAACGGTCAACTTCTTGGCTTCTCCGAGCTCAGTCACCTCTCCGTCTTCACCTTCAGGGAATTCAAGCTTCACTCGCTTGAATCCGTTGACAACTTCATCGACCCCAACAACAGCGTAGCCCCGTGGAACCGGAAGACTATGGTGAGTTGGTTCGTTGCCAATTGGTAAGACATAGCCGACCGCCGCCTTGATGGTTATATTGAAGACCTTCACGTGGAGCTCACAGTTTGTCATCTCCGTGATATCATCCACCGGGTGCATCATCGGCGGTGCATCATCACCCGAGAGTTGCGTGGACGCAACACTGCTTTTCCGATGAGAATGTGCGGTGCCGGTAGCATCGACTTCACCTTCTACCATGTGTGTACGCCGGTAGACACTAGCTACTGGCTAAGTGTGTTAATTTGCTCCTGCTGCTGCATTGCTACATCCTGCATCCGCTTTATCTGTTCTTCAAGTTGACGCCTCCAGTTTGCCCGACTCTCTGCTTCAGCTGCCTCCGCGTCCTTTTTCCGTTGACGGCTTCTATCGGGGTATTTATTTTTGGTGTCGTCAAACCCAATACTCCACGGAGGATTGCCTTTTGTGGCTCGTGTATGCCCTACGTATTCCTTATTCCCGAGGGCGCGTGTGATCTCGTCGTTCTCTCTATCTGGCACGAACTTCCCCTCTTTAACGTCCTTTATTGCGCTTCTCGGATCTTCTATGGGTAGAGGATTCTCTTTATGCCTTAGGTTATAGATTGCTTTTCCTTCGGCGTCCAACTTGCCCCCATGCCCGTAGAACCATGACCTTGTCCGCTCGACCCACAATAACGGCTCGGGAGTGATCCCCTTCTCAAGCAGGCCGTTCTCCCATTTCTCCCAGTTGTGCATGGAACCCTTGTAGCCAGCTTGCCCCATAATATGGTTATATACCTTTTTGGAGGCGTTTTCCTTATTTGTTTTTGACCTTTCCGTTGCATTCTCTGACAACTTGTACTTCACAAACTCTGCCCATAAGGGTTTTATTTTCTCATACCCTTGAGTGAAATCTGGAGTCTTGCCCTTCTTAACAAAGTCAAGGTTCAATCTTTTCTTCCAGTTTTTGAATTGCTCGGCCATCTTTTTCAGAGTCCACGCCTTGACCTTTTCCAGTAACTCAAGTTTCTTTTTAGTAACATCGGCTTCACCATCTACCTCCTCATTCTCATCCGCCTCATTCTCGTCCACCTCCGGCAAGGGTAAGGTGAAATTACATATATCTTTTTGAAAAGATGGTCTTTGGCTTTTTTGCTGACATATGAAGTTCCTTGTCTCCGCCGATCTTTTGGCTCATTCCACTCATGAACAGTGATCGGGATGTGATCCCTAACTAGCACTCCGCATTGCTTCACAAATTTTTGGGCAACATTAGCGGGAAGCTCGGGTGCGCCGTCTGTTGCGATCGTTTTGATCCTATATCTTTATGTATCTTTCAACTTCTTTGTTGCGCCTCGTTTCGTCTTTTTTCTGGTTTATATGCTTGAACCGGATGGCTAAAAATATGAAGACTGTTAATACATGTATATAGACAACGGATGCTTCATTAATTAACATATCTATATGCACCTCGGAGCCTGTGTTTGTTATTTGTATGGCTCCACCGGAGCCGTCGGCTGCTCCCTTATTGGAGCCGTCGGCTTCTCCCTCACCAGAGTCGTCGGCTTCTCCCTCACCAGAGTCGTCGGCTTCTCCCTCACCGGAGCCGTCGGCTTCTCCCTCACCGGAGCCGTCGGCTTCTCCCTCAGCAGAGACGTCTCCTCGGGTGAGCTCCGGATCTCCCTCACCGGAGTCGTTCACCCACTGGCTCACATCGGTCTCTCCCTCGGGCCCGCGGATTAAACCCACGAGCAAGTTTTCCGCATCTTCGTATCTTGGCTCCATACTTTTCTGAAAATACACAAAATTCCCTAAGTCAAAATTCCCTAAGTTAGAAAAAAGAGTAATTATATGTTCCAGATCCATTTTATCAAAATTGCTTATAGATAATAGCTAATGGTACTTATACCTAAAAAAGTTAGAAAAAAGAGTATCAATATGTTCCAGATCCTTATTTCAATTATAAAAGCAACATTGATGAAATATTTAAACGTATCAATACACACCAAGAGTTACATAACTCAGGTTCATTTTATTTAACCGTAATACATCACGATCGAATAATATCACTTATACATATTCATGACATCTCTCAAACTAAGTAACTCCGACCGGGTCCTAAGCCGCGGGGTCCTGAGTCGCGGGTGCTACGCATCCATAGGTAAAGAACCCTCACAGGGTCATAGCTCACGTGGTAAGGAATCCTCCGAATAATCGACCAACTGCTGCTATACTCCACATCAAGAAAGTACATGTAGCGACGGACGTGCTCGTCCTCCTCCCTGATACGCTGATGTACCACCTCCTCGGGGGCCGGCTCTCTCCGCACCGACCGTGGCCCACGCGATGGCCACCAAAGAATATCCGGGTCGACCACGTCACCCGGATTTCTCACCAAGATGCGTGTCCCGGTAGTAAGGACCTCCCAGTGCCAGCCCGGCGGGGCCTAGTCCCGGACATCGCCCGACTGGTCTAACAGAGACATAAGCTCAAAACAGACCCGGACTAAGTAAATATTCCTAATTAAGTAAAAGACCTTAGTGTTTTAACTTAGTAAAATATAGTAAATGGAGAAATATGACATAAATAAGATGAAAGTTAAACATAAAGGATCAAATTGGCCCTTCTCATATGTTGTGCTCGTTACGAGGTAGTATACGTGATGGCGATGCGGGGAAGGATGAAGACAAGGGTTTCTGAACTTCGTTGAAACTAAACAAAATCACATACGTAAGTGTTTGTGAGATCCGAACAAAGTTGGACCATTTCGTGCACATACATAATGGGGACATTCTTCATAACCCCGGAAGGGATTTCTAAGGAATGTCAGCATTACGAATGTGCACAAAAGGGTTCAACTTCGTTCGGATCTCACGATATTACATATGTGACGTTATTTAGTTCCAAAGAAATCCAGAAACCCTCATCTTCCTCCTTTCCCCGGATCACCACCGCCTGTAGTACCTCTTAACAGGAACAAGGTGGTCATCGGGCCTTGATGTGAAGTTGGACCTTCAAATTTTGTGCTTGTTACAAGGTAAGTACACGTGATGGCGATGCGGGGGAAGGAAGGGTTTCTGGAGTTCTCTGAAACTAAACAAAATCATATATGTAAAAGTGAAATCCGGAAAAAACTAGATCCTTTTGTACTCATACATAATGGGGATATTCTTCATAACCCCGGAAGGGATTTCTGAGGAATATCACCATTATGAATGTGCACTGAAGGATTCTGCTTTATCCGTATCTCACGAACCATATTACATATGTGACATTATTTAGTTTGAAAGAAATCTAGAAACCCTCATCTTCATCCTTTCCCCGGATCACCACCGCATGTAGTACCTCTTAACAGGAATAAGATGGTCATCGGGCCTTGATGTGAAGTTGGACCTTCACATTTTGTGCTTGTTACGAGGTAAGTACACGTGATGCCGATGCGGGGGAAGGAAGGGTTTCTGGACATCTTTAAAACTGAACAAAATCATATGTAATAGAGAAATCCGGAAAAAACTAGACCCTTTTGTACACATACATAATGGGGACATTCTTCATAACCCCGGAAGGGATTTCTGAGGAATGTCACTATTACGAATGTGCACTAAAGGGTTCAGCTTCATCCGGATCTCACGAACCATATTACATATGTGACATTATTTAGTTCGAAAGAAATCCAGAAACCCTCGCATTCGTTCCTTTCCCCGGATCACCACCGAATGTAGTACCTCTTAACAGGAACAAGATGGTCATCGGTCTGTGTGCCTCATATTTAGGGTGGACACATACAAGTAGCCTTGGTGGACCCGGCGCGCCAAGTGGGATGCAAAAATCCTAACTTTGTGAAAATCACAAGACGCACCGAACCACCAAGGCCATCTGAGTGTGAACCAACTCTTTCCATCATCGGCATTTATTCAAAAGATCGTACGAACATCGCAAGTAAAACTGCAATAACAGTTCCAAATTTCTAACACAAAGTAAAAAAAAATCTTACTTACTGAAATTTTCTAACTTAGTGAAATTTTCTAACTTACTGAAATTTTCTAATTTAGTGAAAATTTCTATCTTACTGAAATTTTCTAACTTACTGAAATTTTCTAACACTAACTTAGTGAAATTTTCTAACACTAACTTAGTGAAATTTTCCAACTTAGTGAAAATTTTCTAACTTAGTGAAATTATTCTAACTTAGTGAAATTTTTCTAACTTTGTGAAATTTTCTAACACTAACTTAGTGAAATTTTCTAAAAATTCTTAAGTGAAATAGCTAAGTAAAATTTTTCTAAGTCTAATTTTCTAACACTAAAATTTTTCAAAGTCTAATTTTCAAACACTAAAATTCCTAAGTCAATTCTAAAAATTCTAAAAATTCCTAAGTCAAATCTAAAATTCCTAAGTCAATTTCTAAGTCAATTAATTCTAACAATTCTAAAATTCCTAAGTCAATTCAAAAATTCCTAAGTCACTTCTAACATTAAAATTTTCTAACAATTCTAAAATTCTAGTATTCCTAACATTTCTAATAATTCCTAACTAATGATTCTAACATTTCAAACACTAGTAAAAAAGTAAAAACGAAAACAGTAAGTAAAAAAGAAAAGAAAAAAGCCCTCTGTTTAGGGCGATGGAGGCAGTGCCCACCTCCTGTATCTCGAGCGCGCGACGGAGGGCGGCGCGGGCAGTGGCGCCGCGACGGAGGGCGCCGCGGGCAGTGGCGCCACGATGACGAGGGCCGCGCGACGGAGGGCGATGCGACGGAGAAGGGCGGCAACAGGCACTCCTCCACGGGCGTGCGTAGACGGAGAAGGACGGCGATGGTGAGCGCGAGAACGTCAACGGCGCTCCTGTGCAGCAGCCTGGCAGCGTCGATCGATTCTGTTTCCTGCACGCGGTTATGATTTTGGGGAGGGAGGTGATGGCTATATAGCGAGGGGCATCCGTCCCGGTTCGTAGGAACAACCGGGACGAAAGAACCTTTCGTTCCGGTTGTTCCTACGAACCGGGACGGATGCCCCTCGCTTTTTTCCCGCAGGGGTACGTGTAACGCGGTCGTTGGGGGGGAATCCGTCCCGGTTGTTTGCAAAACACGGGACGAATGCCCTATTTTTTTTTCTTTTGTTTTATATTGTTTCCTTTATGTTTTTCATTGTTTTTCTTTATGTTTTATTTTGTTTTTTTGTTTCCTTTTTGTTTTCTCTTGTTTTATTTTCTTTTCTATTGTTTCCTTTATGTTTTCTATTGTTTTCCTTTATGTTTTCTATTCTTTTATTTTGTTTTCTCTTGTATTCTTTTTGTTTTCTCTTGTTTTATTTTGTTTTCTATTGTTTTCTTTTATGTTTTCTACTGTTTTATATTGTTTTCTCTTGTTTCCTTTTTGTTTTCTCTTGTTTTCTACGGTTTCCTTTATGTTTTATATTGTTTTCCTTTAAGTTTTCTATTGTTTTCCTTTATGTTTTATTTTGTTTCCTGTTGTTACCTTTTTTGTTTTCTATTGTTTCCTTTATGTTTTCCATTATTTTCTATAGGTTTTCTATTGTCTTATTTTGTTTCCATTATATCCTTTATGTTTCAAATAATAACTCCACACGTTTCAAATACAGAACAAGGTACGTTAAATTTATAATAAGTGCACATCAGACCGGTTGATCCATGCATATACATAGTTTCGTCACATATATACAAGGCATCCGGGTGAGTTGTATTCGGTCGATGAACCTTGACGGGGGGATGTAGAACAAAACTATCGGTATCGCCATCATACATCCCGACAGTGGCTATTGAGTGCATATATGCATATCAAACGAACGGTCAGACGTATGATGGCGAATCCGGATGATTTGTATTCGGTCGATGAACGGAATGATGTATCAAACCTTAAAGGGGGGATGTAGAACAAAACAACCGGTATCGCCAGCATACAACCCAACCGTGGCTACTGAGTGCATATATGCATACCAAACGCACGGTAGGACGTATGCTGGCGAATCTGGATGATTTGTATTTGCTCGATGAACTGACTGATGTATGAAGGTGGGCTGTATATAGGGTCCTCTCGCTGACAAAGTGTTCTGCTAGGGTTTCGATCCAACGGTTAAGAAACACCGCTGATCCAACGGCTCACAACCGCTCGAAAGAAACACACCGTACCCCTGATCGAACGGCTCACAAAAGCTCGAAAGAAACACACCCCTGATCCGACGACTCACAAGCGATTGAAAGAAACACACGATCTGTGTGATTCTTTCTGATTGGTCCCAACGAAACACTAACCATTTAGTCCCGGTTGGTAAAACAGGCCGGGACAAAAGGGACGATCCGTTCCCCAACGAAACCCGAACCATTTCGTCCCGGTTGGTAAAACAGGCCGGGACTAAAGGGTTTGTTTCTTCTCACTATATATATGTATGCATTGCCACCATTGGCATAAACACATATAAACTCATCACTCTCTCATGGCTTCTACCGTACCCACTCTAACCTTCCTCCAGGCGGAGGCACTTTCCGCCTCGAACTACCCCTGCCCGCCCGGCTACAGCGTTCCCGCCGGTTGGATCCTGAGCGTCGGAGGAATGCCGGTCCCTCCTCTTCCTCAAGGTCTGGCGCGTCCGGCGGCCATCACGAACCACTACTACCACGAGCTCACGCCAGAGCAACAGAGGAATCCCAGTTGGAATCCTGACTACCGCCCTACTTGGGACGCCTTCTTCATTAATCGGCGTGAGAGTGCGCTTGCCAGGTACGAGGAGAATGGCCCGCCTCCTTCGAACTTCAACGAGGCCGGTCGTCAGCTGTGGTGGGGCCGCGGATGGACTCTGCAGAGCGTCATGAACTACATCAGGGCCGGTGATAACCCCCGCCTGCACTTCCCTCATGCCCAGTCCTGGCGTCGTGATCCTCCGAGGGAGTCCAGAGCACCGTCCGACGATAGTGACGACGACGGCGGCGACTACGACGACTACGAGTCAGAGGACTATAGGCCTAGGCAGGAGTATGACTAGTAGATCAGATCCAGTCTTGCCATTATGTAGATCTATGCTCTCGATTTAGGTTTAGATCCACTCTTGCCATTATGTACTGACTTTTTTTTATCTATCCAAGACGCATGTTCGCAGAAAATAGACGCGCTAGCACGCCGCAGTTCGCCGGAATACAAATTCTTATATTGAAAACAGATAACAGACGAACACTACTCCTCGTCGTCGTCGTCAGGGAACTCGTCGGTGACCTTCTCTGGGTCATCGTCGTCGCCGAACTCGTCGGTGACCCCCTCATCATCGTCGGAGGTGCATGATGGTATGTCCGAGATAGGCCCCCACCTCGGATCGTCGGAGGCCCAGACTTCGTCGGCGTGGTCGGCCCGACGGATCTCTTGCAGCGCCTTCGTCCTCGCCTCCCGAGCGGCATGTAACGCGAGGTGGCGTTCATAACGGCGCTCCGCCCGCTCAGCCGCGCGGGTCTGCCAGAGATCCTCGTCAGCGCTCTCCTCTCCCGGATTGTTCCGATAATACTCGTGGACGACGTGGTCCTCCCTGGCGTTGACTAGATCCTGAAACGCGTGGTGGCGGAGGTGGAGGTGGTCGGCGGTAGTGACGATCTGCGGCTTCGGCGCCCTCGCATGCGCTTCCCAGAGGGTGTGGCAGTCATTGACGTTCATCAGCGACGGCGGGCGGTTGACGAGGGCCGCGCGATGGAGGGCGGCGCGGGCGGTGCGACGGAGAAGGACGGCAACGGGCGCTCCTCCACGGGCGTGCGCAGACGGAGAATGACGGCGATGGTGAGCGCGAGAACGACGACGACACTCCTGTACAGCAGCCTGGCTGCGTCGATCGATTCGGTTCCCTGCACGCGGTTATGATTTTGGGGAGGGAGGTGACGGCTTTATATAGCGAGGGGCATCCGTCCCGGTTCGTAGGAACAACCGGGACGAAAGGGTCTTTCGTCCCGGTTGTTCCTACGAACCGGGACGGATGCCCCTCGCTTTTTTCCCGCAGGGGTACGTGTAACGCGGGCGTTGGGGGGCATCCATCCCGGTTGTTTGCAAGAACCGGGACGAATGCCCTATTTTTAATTATTTTTTGTTTTCTTTTGTTTTCTATTGTTTCCTTTATGTTTTTTTATTGTTTTTCTTTATGTTTTCTATTGTTTTATTTTGTTTTTTATTTCCTTTTTGTCTTCTCTTGTTTTATTTTATTTTCTATTGTTTCCTTTATGTTTTCTATTGTTTTCCTTTATGTTTTCTATTGTTTTATTTTGTTTTCTCTTGTATTCTTTTTGTTTTCTCTTGTTTTATTTTGTTTTCTATTGTTTTCCTTTATGTTTTCTATTATTTTATTTTGTTTTCTCTTGTTTCCTTTTTGTTTTCTCTTGTTTTATTTTGTTTTCTACTGTTTCCTTTATGTTTTCTATTGTTTTCCTTTATGTTTTCTATTGTTTTCCTTTATGTTTTATTTTGTTTCATGTTGTTACCTTTTTTGTTTTCTATTGTTTCCTTTATGTTTTCCATTATTTTCTATATGTTTTCTATTGTTTTATTTTGTTTCCATTATATCCTTTATGTTTCAAATAATAACTCCACACGTTTCAAATACAGAACAAGGTACGTTAAATTTATAATAAGTGCACATCAGACTGGTTGATCCATGCATATACATAGTTTCGTCGCATATATACAAGGCATCCGGGTGAGTTGTATTCGGTCGATGAACCTTCACGGGGTGATGTAGAACAAAACTATCGGTATCGCCATCATACAGCCCGACCGTGGCTATTGAGTGCATATATGCATATCAAAAGAACGGTCAGACGTATGATGGCGAATCCGGATGATTTGTATTCGGTCGATGAACTGAATGATGTATCAAACCTTAAAGGGGGGATGTAGAACAAAACAACCGGTATCGCTAGCATACAGCCCAACCGTGGCTACTGAGTGCATATATGCATACCAAATGCACGGTAGGACGTATGCTGGCGAGTCTGGATGATTTGTATTTGCTCGATGAACTGACTGATGTATGAAGGTGGGCTATATATAGGGTCCTCTCGCTCACAAAGTGTTCTGCTAGGGTTTCGATCCAACGGTTAAGAAACACCCCTGATCCAACGGCTCACAACCGCTCGAAAGAAACACACCGTACCCCTGATCGAATGGCTCACAAAAGCTCGAAAGAAACACACTCCTAATCCGACGACTCACAAGCGCTTGAAAGAAACACACGATCCGTGTGATTCTTTCTGATTGGTCCCAAGGAAACACTAACCATTTAGTCTCGGTTGGTAAAACAGGCCGGGACTAAAGGGACGATTCGCTCCCCAACGAAACCCGAACCATTTCGTCCCGGTTGGTAAAACAGGCCGGGACTAAAGGGTTTGTTTCTTCTCACTATATATATGTATGCATTGCCACCATTGGCATAAACACATATAAACTCATCACTCTCTCATGGCTTCTACCGTACCCACTCTAACCTTCCTCTAGGCGGAGGCACTTTCCGCCTCGAACTACCCCTGCCCACCCGGCTACAGCGTTCCCGCCAATTGGATGCTGAGCGTCGGAGGAATGTCGGTCCCTCCTCTTCCTCAAGGTGTGGCGCGTCGGGCGGCCACCACGAACCACTACTACCACGAGCTCACGCCAGAGCAACAGAGGAATCCCAGTTGGAATCTTGACTACCGCCCTACTTGGGACGCCTTCTTCATTAATCGGCGTGAGAGTGCGCTTGCCAGGTACGAGGAGAATGGCCCGCATCCTTCGAACTTCAACGAGGTCGATCGTCAGCTGGGTCGGGCCGCGGATGGACTCTTCAGAGCGTCATGAACTACATCAGGGCCGGCGATAACCCCCGCCTGCACTTCCCTCATGCCCAGTCCTGGCGTCGTGATCCTCCGAGGGAGTCCAGAGCACCGTCCGACGATAGTGACGACGACGGCGGCGACTACGACGACTACGAGTCAGAGTACTATAGGCCTAGGCAGGAGTATGACTAGCAGATCAGATCCAGTCTTGCCATTATGTAGATCTATGCTCTCGATTTAGGTTTAGATCCACTATTGCCATTATGTACTGCCTTTTTTATCTATCCAAGATGCATGTTTGCAGAAAACAGATGCGCTAGCGTGCCGCAGTTCGCCGGAATACAAATTCTTATATTAAAAACAAATAACAGACGAACACTACTCCTCGTCGTCGTCAGGGAACTCGTCGGTGACCTCCTCTGGGTCATCGTCGTCGCCGAACTCGTCGGTGACCTCCTCGTCGTCGTCGGAGGTGCATGATGGTATGTCCGAGATAGGCCCCCACCTCGGATCGTCGGAGGCCTAGAATTCGCCGGCGTGGTCGGCCCGACGGAGCTCTTGCAGCGCCTTCGTCCTCGCCTCCCGAGCGGCATCTAACGCGAGGTGACGTTCGAGACGGCGCTTCGCCCGCTCAGCCGCGCGGGTCTGCCAGTGCTCCTCGTCAGCGCTCTCCTCCCCCGGATTGTTCCGGTAATACTCGCGGACGACGTGGTCCTCCCTGGCGTCGACTTGATCCTGAAACGCGCGGTGGCGGAGGTGGAGGTGGTCGGCGGTAGTGACGATCTACGGCTTCGGCGCCCTGGCCTCCACTTCCCAGAGGGTGTGGCAGTCGTTGAAGTTCATCAGCGACTGCGGGCGGTTGAGGCGCCAGGCCGCCGCGTCCCAGGCGCGGGCGTCCTCCGCCGCCGTCTCAAAGGAGTCGAGGGGGATGCAGTCGTCCCCCCAGCGGATATCCACGCTAAACATTCTGTTCTGCCATGCTCGGACGCCGCGGAAGCCGGTGGTGCTGTTCCTCCCCGGAGGCATGGTGGCGGCGCGACGGTGCATGGAGAGGAGTGGGCGCGTGGAGAGGAGAAGACGCTCGAGGCGCGGCAGTTTATACCGCGCCCTCCTGGCCACGCGACACAACTCCCGCGCCACGCGTCACAACTCCCGCGCCACGTGGCACACCTCCTTCGCCAATATTGTCTGTGCTTCCAAGATGCATGTTTGTGTGCACCGTCGTTTCAAACCAAAACCCTAGAACGTTAGAAGGAGATAGCAAGTTTTTGTGAACACTTTTTCAACAGAACTATGATCATGTATTCCACGTTTATTATTACACATCACCAACAACATCCCTATCTAGTCTTCTAATTTTCTTCGTGTAGATATGGTCCATGAAGCTTATGATCGCTTCGGCCGTAACCATGGAGAATCTTCATTATTTAACGGGATGGTTGGGTCAGCTTTCAGTGTGAAGGGTGGAATTTCAACAAACTTATTATAATCTTCTGAAATGTCTCTCGTGTCCTCGATTCCCACGATGTTTCTTTTCCCTGAAAGAACTATGTGATGCTTCGGCTCATCGTATGATGTATTTGTTTGCTTATTTTTTCTTTTTTCGGTCTGGAGGACATGTCCTTCACATAGAAGACCTGAGCCACATCATTGGCTAGGACGAATGGTTCGTTATTGTAACCAATATTGTTGAGATCCACTGTTGTCATTCCGTAAAGCGGGTCTACCTTTACCCCTTCTCCATTCAGGTTGACCCATTTGCACTTGAACAAAGGGA
This sequence comes from Alopecurus myosuroides, assembly GCA_028641055.1. Lineage (NCBI taxonomy): Eukaryota > Viridiplantae > Streptophyta > Magnoliopsida > Poales > Poaceae > Alopecurus > Alopecurus myosuroides. The sequence continues at coordinate 6,056,829 of CM054063.1, read as the reverse complement.
CCTTAAAAGAAGGTCCATAGTCAAGTTCCCATATCTCCTCTATTTAACCATAGTATGTGTCATTTTTTCCATTCTCGTTTGTTGTATCAAAGCGGACACCACTGTTTTTGTTGGTGCTCTTCTTATCTTGGGCGATCGTGTAAAATGTATTCCCATTTATCTCGTACCCTTGAAAACTCCCAATAGTCGAAGATGGTGACCCAGCCAACATATACAGCTGATCTTCAACAGTGGTGTCATTTATAAGATGTGTTTGTAACCAACTTCCGAAAGTCTCCATGTGTTTGCATTTAATCCATGAGTCATCCTTCCTCGGGTTTGTGGAGCGTACAACATTCTTGTGTTCCTCGAGATACAGAGCCACGAAGATGGAATTTTGTAGAACTGTGTAGTGTGCTTTAGTGAAAGAATGCCCGTCCCTGGGTATCATTGTTTTCTTTCCCAGCGTTCCTTTTCCCCCCAGTCTCCCCTCATGCCGCGATTTAGGAACACCAATCGTCTTAAGGCCAGGAATAAAGTCAACACAGAACCCAATGACCTCCTCTGTTCCATAGCCCTTCGAGATGCTTCCTTCTGGCCTAGCACGGTTATGAACATATTTCTTCAAGACTCCCATAAACCTCTCAAAGGGGAACATATTGTGTAGAAATACTGGACCGAGAATATGAATCTCTTCACATAGGTGAACCAGGAGATGAGTCATAATGTTGAAGAAGGATGGTGGGAACACCAACTCAAAACTAACAAGACACTGGACCACATCCCTCTGTAATCTTGCCAGAATTTCTTGATCGATTACCTTCTGAGATATTGCGTTGAGGAATGCACATAGCTTCACAATGGGTACTCGAACATTTTCCGGTAGAATACACCTCAATGCAATCAGAAGCAACTGCGTCATAATCACGTGGCAGTCATGAGAGTTCAGGTTTTGGAATTTTTTCTCTACCATGTTTATTATCCCTTTTATATTCTACGAGAAGCCAGACGGAACCTTGATACTGTAAAGGACTTCAAAAAATATTTCCTTCTCTGCTTTAGTAAGAGCGTAGCTGCTTAAGTAATGGTGCCCTGTATCTGTGTGCTTGTTGCTTGGGTCTTTCATACGTTGCTGGTCCTCCCGTGCTTCTGGCGTATCTCTTGACTTCACATACACGCCCAGGAAGCATAGCAGGTTGACGCAGAGATTCTTTGTCACGTGCATCACGTCGATTGAAGAACAAACCTCTAGAACTTTCCAATAGGGTAGCTCCCAAAATATAGATTTCTTCTTCCACATGGGTGCGCGCTTATCAGGGCCGTTCGGAACAGGTTGGCTGCCATCACCCTTCCCAAAGATTACTTTTAGGTCCTTGACCATATCGAATAAATCATTACCAATACGGAGGTTAGGCTTCTTCCGGTTATCTGCCTCACCTCTGAAATGCTTCCCTCCTTTCTTTCTTACGGGATGCTTGATCGGAAGAAATCTACGATGCCCCAGGTATACAATCTTTTTACATTTATCCAAATAAACACTGTCAGTCTTATCTAAACAGTGTGTGCATGCATTGTATCCATTGTTTGTATGTCCGGAATGTTACTAAGAGCAGGCCAATCATTGATGGTTACGAAAAGCAACGCCCGTAGGTGAAATGGCTTTTGTTCGTTCTCATCCCACACACGTACACCTGGTTTGCCCCACAATTGTAAGAGTTCTTCCACTAATGGCCTTAGATACACATTAATGTCGTTGCCAGGTTGCCTCGGGCCTTGGATGAGAACTGTCATCATAATGAACTTGCGCTTCATGCACAACCAAGGAGGAAGGTTGTACATACATAGAGTCACGGGCCAGGTGCTATGACTCGAGCTCTGCTCCACAAAAGGATTAAAGCCATCTGTACTTAGACCAAACCATAAGTTTCTCGCCTCTCCTGTAAAGTCTCGGAAGTCTCTCTCGATCTTTCTCCACTGCGATCCATCGGCGGGGTGTCTCAACTTTCCGTCTTTCTTACGGTCTTCTTTGTGCCATCGCAACAACCTAGTATGCTCTTTGTTTCTACACAGACGTTTCAACCGTGGTATTATAGGAGCATACCACATCGTCTTTGCAGGAACCCTCTTACGGGGGCTCGCCGTCAACATCACTAGGGTCATCTACTCTGATCTTATACCGTAGTGCGGTGCATACCGGACATTCATCCAAATTCTCGTACTTCTCACCGCGGTAGAGGATGCATGCATGTATCTTCTGCACATCTAATCCTAGAGGGCAGAGAGCTTTCTTTGCTTCGTACGTACTCTCAGGCAATTTGTTATCCTTTGGAAGCTTCGGCTTCATTAGTTGAAATAAACTCTCAAATGCCTTGTCAGTCACACCATTCTGTGCCTTCCATTTTAGCAACTCGAGTGTGGTACCGAGCTTTGTGCTACCATCTTCGCAATTTGGGTACAACTTTTTGTGATCCTGTAACATGTTGTCCAGTTTCAACCTTTCCAATTCACTTTCACAGTCTTCCCTTGCATCAACAATAACTCGGCCAAGATCATCATCGGGCTCTTCTGATGCCTATTCTTGATCACCTCCTTCTTCTGTATTGTCTTCCATTGCAGTATCACCGTATTCAGGGAATAAAGGATCTTCTTCTTCTTCATTGTCTTCCATCACAACCCCTCTTTCTCCATGCTTGGTCCAGCAATTATAGCTGGGCATGAAACCTCTCCGAAGTAGGTGGCCGTGAAGGATTCTCGAGGAAGAGTGCTCCCTGACGTTCCGACAATCAACACATGGGCAAGAGCTACAACGAGAAATGCATTCAGGCCTGCCATATACTCGGAAGTGCGTCGGTCACCGTACATCCATCGCTGCCGTGCATCCATCTGCATCGTATAATTAAGTTTATCAAAAAACATTCCAATAACATATTCAATACAGAAATGACCACAGTACATCGACAAATATTACTTTTTATGTATCAATTACAGTTGAAAAAGATAAGTTTGTTAACCTCGGTCGAAGATACCATTTTCTGTGAGCTTATGTGTGGCTCGGGTATTTCGTCGAACACCTCGTGTGCATAGTAAAATAACACACACTAGCACCCACCTCTCTCACTCCTCCAAGCAAAAAAACAGAGGGAAGGGGGGCTGTGAGGCAGTATATGTAGGGGAAGGGGGCATTGGTCCCGGTTTGTGGCATGAACCGGGACCAATGCCCTTGCGCATGCCACGTGGCCTGTGGCGAGGTATTGGTCCCGGTTCATGCAACAAACCGGGACCAATGCCTCCTTACGAACCGGGACCGATGCCCTCAGGCGATTTCTGCTGCCTCGGGCGCACAAACCGGGACCAATGCATAGCATTTGTCCCGAATTTTGATGCAACCGGGACAGATGCCTTTTCTGGCCCTGGACGAAAGGGGTTGTTTCCACTAGTCCCATAGCCAGACGCGGCCAAGGGTTGGTCCGCGCTCCCAGGTGGTGTGGTGCCTCCGGGCACCTCCTCCTACTCTTTTTCGCTCGGTATTTTTCTTATTTTCCAAAAACCAATAAATTATAACTTGGAAGGTAATCCGCGAACTTCTTCTTAATATAACTATTACCTATTCCAAAACAGACTCTGCAAATTCTGGATTCTTCCCTCTAATGAACTTCTCCGGAGACATTACTTCAATAACATCAACATCTTCATCATAAGAATCCCCAGAAATATAATGTTTGAGTCTTTGCCCATTTACCACTTGTGTAGTGTTATCTTTAAGGGAAGCAATTTTGATTGCACTAGAACGATACACTTCTTCAATAATATAAGGTCCTTCCCATCTGGAGAGTAATTTTCCTGCAAAAAATCTGAGACGAGACCGATACAATAGAACTTTCTCACCAACATGAAACTCTCTTTTAAGGATTCTTTTATCATGCAATTGTTTAACTTTCTCTTTAAAGAGTTTAGCATTTTCATAAGCTTCACGTCTCAATTCATCTAAATGATTCAAATCAAGCATTCTTTTCTTACCAGCAAGTTTAAAATCTTTATTTACTTCTTTCACTGCCCAATAAGATTTGTGTTCTAACTCTAAAGGCAAGTGTCAAACTTTTCCATAAACCATTTTATAAGGAGACATACCCATAGGATTTTTATAAGAAGTTCTATAAGCCCATAAAAGCATCATTCAACTTATCAGACCAATTCTTCATAGATTTATTAATAGTCTTTTGCAAGATAGATTTAATTTCTCTATTCGATAATCTACATGCCCACTGGTTTGAGGATGATAAGATGAGGCAATTCTACGATTAACATCATATTTAGAAAGGGTCTTTCTAAAGCCACCATGAATAAAATGAGAACCTCCATCAGTCATAAGATATCTAGGCACACCAAACCTAGGAAAATAACATCTTTAAGCATTTTTAACGAGGTTTCACCATCATCACTTTTAGTAGGTATAGCTTCTACCCATTTAGTAACATAATCAACAATAAGAAGAATATGTGTATAACCATTTGATGGTGGAAAATGACCCATAAAGTCAAATCCCCAACAATTAAAAGGTTCAATAGTAAGAGAATAACTCATAGGCATTTCATTACGTCTAGAATATTACCAACTCTTTTACATTCATCACAAGATAAAATAAATTTACGTGCATCTTTAAAGAGAGTATGCCAATAGAAACCTGATTGTAGAACCTTCTGTGAGGTTCTATCTCCAGCGTGATGTCCTCCATCAGCACTACCATGGCACTTTTTCAATATTTCACGTTGTTCACGATTTGGAACACATCTTCTCATAATACCATCTACTCCTTGTTTATATAAGTGTGGGTCATCCCAAAAATAATGCCTCAAATCATAGAAGAATGTTCTTCTTTGTTGAGTTGTAAATGTTGGAGGCAAATACTTGGAAACAATAAAGTTAGCATAATTAGCATACCGTGGACTATCTTGGGATTTTACCTTTATTGAAGCCAACTGTTCATTTAGAAAACTATCATTAACAGGAATATGGTCGAAAGCAATGTTTTCCAATCTAGACAAGTTATCATCAACATGATTTTCAGCACCCTTCCTATAAACGATATGGAAATCAAACTCTTGTAAAAGCAACACCCATCTAATAAGCCTAGGCTTAGCATCTTTCTTTTCCATAAGGTATCTAATAGCAGCATGATCAGTATGAATAGTAACCTTTGCATCAACAATATAAGGTCTAAACTTATCACATGCAAAATCTACATCTAAGAACTCTTATTCAGTAGTAGCATAATTATTTTGAGCAGCATCAAGAGTCTTACTAGCGTAATGAATAACATTCAATTTCTTATGTACTCATTGTCCAAGAACATCACCTACAGCAAAATACCTAGCATCACACATAATTTCAAAAGGTAAATTCCAATCAGGTGGTTGAACAATAGAAGCAGTAGTTAAAGCCTTCTTTAAAGTCTCAAAAGCTTACTTACAATCATCATCAAAAACAAATGGTACATCTTTTTGAAGAAGATTAGTAAGAGGCTTTGATTTTTTAGAGAAATTTTTAATAAACCTCCTATAAAAACCAGCATGACCAAGAACACTACGAATACCTTTAAACATCCCTGGGACAGGGCATTTTCTCCATGGCTTCCACTTTAGCTCTATGAACATCATTACCTCTTTCAGAAATTTTATGTCCAAGAACAATTCCTCCATTCACCATAAAATGTCCTTTCTCACAATTAAGAACAAGATTAGTTTCCTCACATCTCTGCAAAACTTTATCAAGCTTGTGCAAACAATTATCAAAAGAAGTTCCATATATGGAGAAATCGTCCATGAATACTTCAACAATCTCTTAACAAAAACCATGAAAAATAGCACACATACATCTTTGAAACGTAGCAGGAGCATTACACAAACCAAAAGGCATACATCTATAAGCATAAATACCATAAGGACAAGTAAAGGTTGTTTTCTCTTGATCTCTTCCCCTAACAACAATTTGAGAAAACCCAGAATAATCATCAAGAAAGCAAAAAATGAGTTTTCTTAGACAACCTCTCTAGAATTTGATCAATAAAGGGTAAAGGATAATGATCTTTCTTATTAACTTTATTAACCTTTCTAAAATCAATGCACATTCTATAAACAACTACTACTCTTTGTGGAATAAGCTCATTATTTTCATTAGGCACAACAGTCATTCCTCCTTTCTTAGGGACACAATGCACATGGCTCACCCATCTACTATCAACAATGGGAAAAATAATACCAACATCAAGAAGTTTTAATACCTCATTTCTTACCACTTCCTTCAGCTTAGGAATTAAACGACATTAATGTTAAACAACTGTCTTTGCATCAGGTTCAATATTAATAGCATGCTGACATATAGTAGGAGAAATCCCCTTCAAATCATCAAGAGTATATCCAATAGCTCCATGGTGTTTCTTTATAATTACCAATAATATTTCGTCTTCTTCACCTGAAAGTTTAGCACTAATAATAACATGATATATTTTATTCTCATCAATAAAAACATATTTAAGATCATCAGGGAAAGGTTTTTAATCAAAGATAGGATCTTCCTTGGGTGGCAATGTGGTACCCAAGTCTTCCACAGGTAAATTATGTTTCAGTATCACCGGTTGACGAAGAATAATATCGTCAATCTCATTTCTCTCTTCCATAAAGACCTCACTTTCATGGTCCTCCATATATTGCTGCAAAGCATTGTTAGGAGCAAGAGCAATAGAAGCAAGTTGTTCAACTTTAAAATTCTTATCAGGCAATTTAGATTCATAAGGTGCTCTAGCAAATTTGGAGAAATTGAACTCATAAGATTTTCCATCAAATTTTGTCAATATCTTCTCCCTCTTATAGTCTATAATAGCACCACAAGTGTTCAAGAAAGGTCTACCAAAAATAATAGGAAAAGTTTTACTAGCTGCCTTACCAAGTACTAGAAAATCAGTGGGATATTTAGTTTTACCACATAAAACTTCCACATCCCTAACAATACCAATCGGAAAGACAGTTTCTCTATTAGCAAGCTGAAAAACCACATCAATATCTTCAAGCTCACAAGAACCAATTACATGCATAATTTCTCTATAAAGCTCATAAGGAATAGCACTAGAACTAGCACTAATATCACAGAAACCATAATAGCAATGATCACCAATCTTAACAGAAAGCACATGAACACTACTTTTTTTTAGGTCTATGAGGATGGGAAAAAATATTAGATGCATCCTCACAAAAGACAATGTGTTCATCCTCTACATTTCCACAAGCAAGATCTTCTACTATTGCTACAGCAGGTTCAACAGTTATTTGTTCATCGGGTTCAACAGATTTCTTAATACTCTTATTAACCACACTAGCCAAAATAGACTGTTCTTTCACCTTAGCAGGGAAAGGCATTTTTTCAATATAAGGCTCAGGAACACCAGGATTAACAACATGCACTTCTATATTACTAGCAGGAACAATATCTTTATAAGGTGCATGGTACTTGCTAAATTCCTTTTTAGGGATATCAAGAAAGGAGGCAAAAGCTTTAAGACAGTTTCGAAATATTTGAGAATCAAGACCACAAACAACACTAACATTATAGAAATCATCGGTTCCCATAAAAGATTTAATGCATTCATAATCATAATTTATACCTGACTTTCTACCTTTGTCGTTCTCCCATCCTTCAGTGTGTTCTTGAATACGGCCAAGAAGATCCCATTTAGCTTCTTCCTTCATATGTGTGAATGATCCAGAACAAGAAGCATCCAATAAATCCTTATCATGAAGAGAAAGCCTTGCATAAAAATTATTGGTAACAATATTACTCGGGAGTTCATAAACGAGACATTTGAGCATTAATAACTTCATTCTCCCCCACTCTTTGGAAATACTCTATCCATCATGAGGCCAGAAATTATATATTTTATTCCGGTCTTTATGAATCTCACTAGGAGGATAGAATTTAGAATAAAAGAGAGGAACAATTTCCTCCCATCCAATAGATTCACCATTCTTCAGTAATTTGAACCATTCATCGGCTCTTCCTTTCAGCGATAAAGAAAATAATTTCTTTTTAACTTGATCGATTGTAATACATGCACACGTGAATAACTCGCATAATTCATGTATAAAAAGCAAATGATCACCGGGATGGACAGTTCCATCTCCATACTAGCAGTTATCCATAACACGTCCAACAATTTTCATAGGTATTTTATAAGGATCTAATTCAGCAGATAACGGGTCACTTACTAGCCTAGCAGTGATAGTAGAAGTACCCCTAAACAAAGAACCTAAAGTATTCTCCATAATGAAATAAAACAACACACAAAAATAAAAACAACACTCACAGTAAAAGGTTCTCTTACCAATAACACTTCACTCCCCGACAACAGCGCCAGAAAATAGTCTTGATGACCCACAAGTATAGGGGGTGTATCGTAGTACTTTCGATAAATAAAAGTGTCGAACCCAACGAGGAGCAGAAGGTGTTGACAAGTAGGTTGGACGGAGAATTCACTATAAACACTAGCAAACGTGTTTTTGGTGGGTTTTGACATAGCAGATAAATAAAGTGCGAGCAAATAAATAACAGTAATAATGATTGCAGCGAGTGTCCCAATACTTTTGAGAGGAAAAGACAAGCCGGTTGTTTTACTTATGATTACCAAACGTTCTCGAGGACACATGGGAATTTCGTCAAGTGCTTTCGCTTCATTACGGTTGATTAATGTTTATTGGTTCGTTAAGTGTTGTGTGGGTGAACCTATGCTAATGCACCTCCCAACTAGGAATAATACATATTTGTGATTATACCCCTCGTAAGCATCCACAAATACAAGAAAGTAATTAAGATAAATCTAACCACAACTTTAAAACTCCAGGATCCTACACTCCCTCGTGCATTGATTTCCTAATGGGGGTTTAGGTTTCTGTCACTCCGGAAACCCCACAATTAGTAGACAAACACACAATCATCCTCCCAGGCCCATAAAGGTGACGTGTCACGTAGTCGACGTTCACATGACACCACTAGAAGAATAGCACCACAACTTAAATACCGAACCACGAGATATTACTTAAACATAACTTCACTACTAACATCATGCCCTCTCCCATGTCCTCAAGAACTAAACAAACTTCCCACAAGACATCATATGGATCATAATCAGAGGTGTTATAATGGATAATAACAATCTGCTCATAAAGTGTAAACACCGATAAATCTCACAAGCATCAACTACTAACAAGTAATCCACACCGGGAGAGAGATCTAGTGGAAAGCAACGATAAAGAACCCTAATTGTTACAGCGGGATGAAAGTGGACGGTGGCGGTGATGGTGCTGGTGATGAGGATGATGATGATGATCTCGATGAATCCCGGAGTGATGACGACGACGATGGCGACGATTTCCCCTCTCCGGGGTGGAATTTCCCCGGCAGATTTCTCCCAGCCGGAGAGCTTTTCTCACTCTGGTGTTTTCCGCCCCGAGGAGGTAGCGGAATAATTCTTCGACGATGTCTTCTGGCTTAGGGTTCCCTGAGGTCAAGTACGCGGAAGGGGGCACCCAAGAGTAGGCCAGGGGGGCCACACCACCCCTAGGCGCGGCCAGAGGGGGGCGCCGCCTGGTGGTGTGGGCCCCAGGTGGCCCCCCTTCGGGTGCCCTTCTGGCTCACTCCCTCCTCGGAACTTCTAAGACTCCTCCGGTATCCCCCCTCTTCTTATGATCTTCTGAAATAGGGTATCTTGATGGTGCTTTTTCCCATCAGATTTCTGGTTCCGGTGTTTATTCTCCAAAAATTATGAAACATGCAAAAGAAGATAAAATAACATAAATGATGCATCATAACATGAAATATATCGATGAATAAGAAAAAATAACAATATAAAACAGTGATGCAAAATGGACCTATAAACCACCACAACACCTTTAATTACCTTTTTACTACATGGTTAATAAATGCATAAATAAAAGAAACGACATGATATATAACATATCGATGCAATGCTACTTACGACAATAATTTCAAGTCATTAGTTAACACAATAAACAAAATAATAATAGTAGATACATATTAAATCCAATATATTATTGACCAATCTCAACAATGTGAGACCATCTCTTTAGATGTAGAGCGTCTCCAACATCTTCTCCAAGTTGCGCCTGCTAGTGTTCCTGGGGGTGATGAGAATAGCTTGGCCAACCGGGAACCCGGCCTCTAGGCTCATGGAACTCCCTCCACACAGTCGATGTTAGTATGACGCGAGCATAAATGGAACAAGTGGTGTACGGAACGGTGGTGACTTCGCCAATGTTTCCAAGTCATACTCCTATATTCCCCTCATTCCGGAGGCCAGCACTTTTCGCTACCACTTTAGGTATTTTCTGAGACACCATAGCATATCACATTAGAAACATAAGAACCCATCACATATACGCATGATAACACATACCTAACATAAATATTGGAAGACAAAATATTTTTAAAAATACCATGGAATTCCAACCGGTGACATTTGTGTTCGTCGGGCGATGCATGTAAGGCACTCTAACATACCTATGACTCGGGGGTAGACTCTGACGGAGACGCTGCTTCTCATGGGTTGTCATGTTTGGTCCTTGGGGGATGACAACATAGTTCATACGCTCATACACATCCTCCCTTGTATCCTAGTCACTCCCATCATCCACATCCTCACTCATATCCTCGTCATCCTCGCCCATCTCGACATCCTTGGAATCGTTTTCATCAATACTTTTCATGCACAGAACACTGATCTGAAGTTGAGCATCAATGAAACCATTAAGTTTATTAGTAGTAAATTTCCACTTTTTACTCCATGTGTTTTAAACACATAGGATTGAGGAGAAAAATGTCTTCTCACGGAAGAGAAATGGAAATTATATTAAGTTGAGATTTTGAATATTTGGAGAAGAATTGAATGAAAGGGACAACATTAAAATGTTTCCAATTCATCACCTTGTCTAGAAATTTATGTATGAGATACATAAAGTTAAAACTTAATATTTGAATAAAGGAATTTTATGTAATATTCACTTTGTGAAATTTTCATTAAAGTTCCAAGATAATGACCACATTGTGCAAAACAAAACAAACAAGATAATAGTACTCATAAATATATGATATTTGATTATCATATAGATCCATATTAAAAGAAAATATTAATTTTGACTCCAAAATTTTATCTTGAGAGTAAATTGGAGTGATTTATAAATCACAAGGAATATGAATGCTTTCATAGGAAAAACATATATGAATATTTATATTCATAAATCTAGTATTGATAAAATTGTTTTATCAAGTACGAATAAATGATAATGATGAAGGTAAAATACTTATAATATCAATTGCTTGGTACTGTTATTGGATCAACTAGCAAATTATTTTGCTAAGTGTAACTAATTTCGATTACTAAGAGTAATCAGAAATATTACTTGTATGAGTATTAAGTCCGTCATGTTAATGAAACAAGATGGATTTTCTTTTTCATTATATGAAGCGAAGGGACTTAAAAGTCACTAGGAGCTGATTATGATCTTTTAGTTTGGCAGGGCCTAATTAAAAGAAAGATACCTCCAGGAAAAGATTTAAAAGGATTTTAAATACAATATCAGAAAATGTCTTATGAAATTCAGGGTCTATGAGATAGATTGAGGAATTTAATAAACATAAATATGATGGGTGTACTAAGTGTAATTCTGAAAGGAATTTTGACTTACATTGAGATAAAATTATTTTATCTCAAAATAAAAATGACGTGATATTTTGCAATAGACATGACCTTTGTAGTCAATGGTGAGCAAAATATAGAGGGTTTAAATTAAATCATCATATTTGGTGATTTGACCAATCTCATAGTCATTAAAGTAAATGCACACAAGAACCGGTAGATTTCCATTGACTAAAACTGTTTTAGTCAATCCAGTATAAAGGAGAAAAACTTAAAGCAAAGTTTTTATTATGCAGTTAATCGTTTGTAATAAAACAAAGAAATATTATGGTGAGAAGTTTCTCATAGAAATATTCAACGGTAATATTACAAAGTGAAAAACAAATCAGTGGAATTTTGTATAGCTACAAATAATATTGTGAAAAGTATTCACAAATGTATTTGTGGTGGAAATATAAAATCAAATCTTTATTGATTTTAACTCAAATTGTGATTCTTCAATTGATAATATCATATGTTGTATAATTATCAACATTATAGTATTATGAGTGGACTCCACAATATTTTTGTGGATAGTTGCAACACAACGTTAGACATTGTTGGTTGGAAGTTATCGGATATAAGTCATTCGCCTTAATGAGATTTCAAACCATAATATGATAATTAATTCAGAGACGCTTGAATTATTAATATTGTCAAGAAACCAGGTTCACATAAATTCCAATTCCTAATAAATCCAAGCGCAAGTTTATCACAAGTTGATTAGATCAAAAGCTGAAAGAAAAAAGTCTAAGGTACCACATGCATAGTGTGAGTAACACCGGAATTCCATAGGTGTTATGTCATCGTACTAACTAGAGTATTAATTGAATCTAGTGCAAGCGGGAGTCTTTTGGAGGTATGCTCTAGAGACAATAATATTCAGTTATTATTCTATCTCCAAGTCCAGAATTAACTTTATGTCATCATGCTACAACCGATATAGCACTTGAAAAGTGAGTTTTCAAAGGAAAATCTTTGTGCGAGTGTGAAGACATAAACAAACAAGTGTTCCTAAACTTTTCGCTAAGATTAGCTTATGGTTTGTGAGATCATCATATTTTCCTGATCATGGACTTAGAAGAAAGTCTAGCAAAACATAAGAGTTCATTGTTAGTGTAACAATAGTATTGAACCGACCCAAGTGTATGATCTTGCTAAAAGAGACTAAACAATTATTATGTATTTTAGCAAAGTACATATGAAGTTGTCATTGAATATAATTCATTACTATGAGAATATCTAGTGACTGCGTGATCGAAAGTTATACTTTGTATGTCATCAACCGTCTTGACGTAACTAGGGATCATAACGATGATGTCTAGGTATAATCTAGAAAGTGTAATGGAAATGAGATAGGTCAATACTAGTACTTAATTAACTCCTCTATATGATAGAGAGATACATGATCTGGACCCTCTCAGTATCACCAATGTCAACCAATCGGCTTGCCAGACATAGTGTGATTTATCACAACGACATCGGGGATATGGATGAGAAAAGAGGACGATATCGGTAATGAGTTCCATATGTGTTATGATCAAAGAGTTTGATCAAAAGAGATCACATAGTATTACCTCGTGAAATTTTTAGTATCATGAAGTTAAGAGAATAAGTGCAATGAGTAACTTATAAGGTTCCCTCGTTCTTCGTGAACACACAGGAACCATCATGGACGTCCACGGTCCTGCTAGTTATTGTTCAGTAAGTTCCCAACCTTGTCTGTGTTATGGAGCCTTTAAGGGTCACAATCTTAAGCCGTGCCAATCTTTAATTGAGATAATAAATATGTTATTGGTTTTATGAATGTTCGATGTCGATACGATGTCACAGAAACAAGTCCTGTTTCAACCAGAGAAGTTTTGGGAAAGTTACTATAAGGGAGAAATTATGCCGGTGTAAGTCAGAATTTATGTGAGAGATAACGGAGGACATGAGATGTCCCGTGATGTTAGTAATATTTTTCTAACATCAGTAGACAATATTGATGATTTTATTCCGAATCCAATCCGGACTACACAAAAAAACTGCATAACGGTCATACTTTTGGGAACCTATTTAAGGGGGTCCTCTTCCCCATTGTTGACATTCTTTGAGCTTGCTATCTCTCTATTCCTCCATGATTCTTGCCTCCATTTGAAGGTAAAAGAGAGAGGAGATCTAAATCCAGCATTCCAACAATCAATCTCTTCTCTTAGTGAGGGGAAGCTATTGAATCTAGATCTTGTGGATTTATTTGTTGAGTTCTTCATTGTTCTTCCTCTCTTGTTCCTCCATAGAATTGGTTGCTTTGGTGGGATTTGAGAGTAGAGAATTTGAGCACTTCTTGTGTTCTTGCCATTGCATAGGTTCCATGGGTTTGAGTTCTCTACGAAAATTCGCTTGAGTTGAAGTTGAGAAGCTTGTTTCTCTTGGGTATTTGGAGTGCCTTGGAGCTTGTTCCTCTTGGGTACTTGGAGTGCCCTAGAAGGTTGTTGTTTTCTCGAAGCTTTGGAAGTCTTCGATACCTTGTTGCTATCTCGGAGCTTTGGTAGCTCGTGGGATAGTTTTACGAGCCTCCAATTAAGTTTGGAGATTTCCCTAACCTTATACACGATCGGTGACCGCCTCAAAGGTCCCATAGTAGGTAGCTCCTGCGACGCCCCTGGCAACGGGGGGGATCCCCCCACCGCCGCCCTTGCGGCCGGCGACCACCCACCTCCTCGCTCCAAAACCCATCCAGGGCACGAGACCAGTCCGGCCATGCCCTCCACCATCCAAACCTAGGCCCCTAGCTCGCCTCCCCGCCGCGGCGGCCTGCCCCCGGAAGGTCCCTCTCCGCAGGGTGTGCGTGGTGCATCCTCTCCGGTAGCTCACTCCAGGGCGCCCGTCACTCCAGGTACGATTTTCCACGACTACGCCGTCGCCCACTTCTCCTTCTCCGTTTTCCCTGCTGCCGCCGGCACCCCCGCGAATATCTGGGTCAGACCACCCTTCGTGTCGTCGTGCTTCACGCCCCTCACCATGGCCAACCTGCTTTTGTACCACCTGTGCCCCCCGGGTCGTGTCCTTGGAGTCTCCCTCTGCTCGACGAATGCTTTCCGCGTCCCGGTGGCCTCCGCCGCCCTCGCTTCCTTCCTGGTCGCCGTCGGTGCGCGGCACTGCGCCCGCTTCCGTTTGCAGTTTCACGTGTCCGAGCGTGCGGTCGCTGACGTGGCTCGAGAACTGCATGACACGGCCCCGCCCGCCAGTGTGACACGTGCTCCACGTTGGCCCCACCGCGTTCCCCCTGGTCTCGCCTACCATCGACATGCTCCGGCTTTAGGGGACCAGGTGTCCTCCCCAAGCCATGCCCCCTGCTGAAGAGCATTCAACAACAATGCTCCTCGTCCCATCGCGAGCCTCCCCCTCCCCCTAGCGACGATGCGACGTACGCCGCACACACAGCCCTCGAGCCCTGCGCTCCGCGTTATGACGCTCCCGGCTACCCGGCTGTCCCTGGTACGGGCGATCTCAATGACGACGGGACGGCGACGCGCTCGTTCCTTCAAGTTGCAGCCTCCCCCCAGCTACCCCTTGCCCCTTGCCGTCTAAAACACCCTGCCTCGTCAGTGTTGACGGTTGCTTCCGCTGTCTCTCAGTAAAGCACCTGGTTCATGACTGTCGCGACCCCATCCGGTGTCACGGTTGCAAGCGCTTCGTCCACCGCGTTCGGGACTGCGACATGCCGTTCCCGCAGCCCACTTTCGTCCCCACCTCCACCTCGCCAACGCCGCACCCAGCCCCCCGTCTGCCCCGCCATCCCGTACCCCTCTGCGCTTCTCACCCCGCTGTCGCCAAGCCTCTGCGACCGCGCGCGCGGAATGATCGCCGCTCACCCTCCCTCCCTGCGCGCAGGCGCTCTTTTCGCGTCCGCCGATCCGTCTGGCTCCATGACACCTCTCCCTGAGGAACGCATGGTGCACGTCGTTCCCCCGCCTCCTGCAGTCGCCGCGGATGTTGGCGCCACTCCTCCGACGATGGCGAGGACGTGGAGTCTGGGGACAGCGACACGGTGGAGTCCGATGTGGTTTCCATCCCGGAGGTCTTTATGCCCCCCGGTGACATGGACGCGGCCCAGAGGATGGCTGTTGTGTACATCGACTCGCCTGTGGCCTTCTCCTCCCCTGCGTCCTCCATTGCCGAGGCCATCTGTGCTGAGCTCCCGGGACTCCACGTCTCCATGGTGTCGTCGTCGCTTGGCGACATGTACGCTCGGTTCCTCTCCGTGGAGGACCGCGAGATTGCGCTGGACCACCAGCCGTTCGTCCACAACGGGAGCACCTTCCGCCTCGTGCGCGAGGAAGAGGATGACAAGGTGCCGTGCCACATGCGCTTCGTCGCGGTGGTCGCCGCCAAACGGATGCCTGTGGAGTAACTCAGCCAGTTGGGGGTGGCCTCCGCTTTCGGGTGTTTCGGCGAGACACTCGAGGTTGATGCGGCCAGCCTCTTCGGGTCCGACTGCGCCCTGGTCCACGCTGTCCTGCTGCTCAAGCACCAAGACCATGTCCCCCCAGAGATCCTCGTCTCACGCCCACCTTGGGGGTCGCGCCTCGTCCACCTCTCGCGCGTGCGTGTCTGGCGGGCCGAGGAATCCTACAACTCCGACGGGGTTCACGTGCCGTTCTTTGGTCCACCACCACCTCCCCTGTTCCGTCTCGGCCAAGGCCGTCTCGCCCTCGCACCACCTCCCATCAACCGTGACCAGCTGCTCGCAGACGGTGGTGCTCCTGCGCCCTGTGACCGTGACGACAGCGCGCGGCATCGCACACGACACGCTGCTGCTCCTGCTTGACAGTGTAGCAAGCTCGCCTGCGACGCAGCTTGTCTCGCTCGACTCTCCCGCGTCCACGGTATCCTCCCTGACCATCTCCTGGTGCAGCGGCCTGAACTCCTTGCCCGACCCTCAGTCCCTCAGCTCCGGGCCGCCGATCGCTGCCACGCACAGGCGCTGCGTCGTCATCACCGAGATCACGGATGCTCCTGCCGTCCCCGACCGCCGCACTAGTGCGCGCCTTGCCAACAAAGCCCCACAGAACTACGAGAGCATGGCCGCTCGGGTCGTGAAGCCGCGTGGGCTGCATGACGCTCTGGGCGGGTGCACCGGCGCCCTGCAGAAGACGGTCGTCAAGCACGGCGTGCTTTCCGCCTGCGTCAAGCCGCTGCGCAAGCGCGCCGTGGATGCCTTGGCTGCCACCATCCCGTCCTCGTCGGTGCACGATGGGGCTGATGATTAGTGGTCCTTCATTCGCTCGCCGCCAGGGCTGCGGCATGAAAGCCCCTACCCGCGCTCTGTCGTGCCCCCTGTTGTACTGCCAGTGTCGTTGTTCCCGCCCCCGTCCTGCTGTTTCTCCGCTCAGTGTCTCTCGCCCCCATGATTAGTGCAAAACGTGATGTTACGGTTGAGTCCTAGAACACGCAGGGCCTTGGCTGCCGCAAAAAAGGGCAGTCGTGCGCGACGCGATCCTCACCGCCTCACCCTCCATTTTGTGTATTTAGGAGACCAAGCTCAGCTCCATCGACGCCTTCGTGGCCTCCTACTCCCGCCCCCCGCAACTCTCCGCCTTTGTCACGGTCGATGCCAGGGGTAGCTCCGGTGGGATGCTTACTGCTTGGGACCCGGCCCTCTACTCCCTCGCCTCGGTCCATCTCTGAAACCTTCATCCATGCCGTCGAACTCGTCCAAACCTGCCACCACCGGCGCTCTCCCTCCCTAGTGCTCAAACTAGATGTTTCCAAAGCCTTCGACTCCGTTGATTGGGCCAGTTTGCGTGTGATCATGCTCGCCCGTGGCTTCCCCGTCCTCTGGTGCGACTAGATCGCGTCGATATTCACCTCTTCTCACTCGGCTATTCTTCTCAACGGGGTGCCCGGCAAGTGGATCCGCTGTTTGCGTGGCCTCCGGTAGGGCAACCCCCTGTCGCCCTACCTCTTCCTCTTGGTCGCTGACGTCCTCCAGCGCCTCATTCGTGCCGACAGCGTCCTCCGACACCCCCTCGCTGATGGAGCTCCCTGTCCCGTGCTCCAATACGCCGATGACACCCTGATTATCCTACTTGCGGACGCCGCCTCCGCGCTACGGCTTCGCCTTGTCCTCGAGCAGTTCTCCGCCGCCACCGGGCTCTCCATCAATCTTGACAAGAGCACGCTCGTCCCCCTGCACGTGGACACCGCCATCCTCGTCGACATCCAGAACGCTTTGCAGTGCCGCGTGGAAGGTTTCCCCCAGACCTACCTTGGGCTCCCCCTCTCGGCCACCAAGCTCAGACTGACGGCGTTAAGCCCGCTCATCGCGAAAGTCGACAGGTACCTCTCCGGGTGGCGCGTACTTCTGCTGCCGCCAGGTGGGCGGCTTGTCCTCCTCAACACTGTCCTGGACGCACTCCCCACGTACGGCATGGGAGCCCTCACCCTCCCGACTGGGGTGCTCGCCGCCATCGACAAAAGGCGTTGCGTGTTCTTGTGGTCCGCTTCGGAGCGCGTGTCGGGCGCCCAATGCCTCGTCGCCTAGGACACTGTCTGTCGCTCCAAAAGGGAAGGTGGGCTTGGTGTGCGTGACCTCGCCGTGCAAAACCGTTGCCTGCAGGTCAAACTCCTGCACCGCTTGCATTCTGCGCGCGGCGAGTCTTGGCCTCGCTGGGTGTGTCGTCGCTTGACGGTGCTGCTATCGATACTGCGTGCCAATCCTTGGCCCTCTGAGGAGCACATTGGGGCGCGCTGATCCAGCTTATGCCCCTCTACCGCGCGGTCAATGCGGTCCGCCTCAGGGACGGCACGAGCGTGGCGCTCTGACATGACTCGTGGAGCGAGCTCGGCGTCCTGGCCGCGTCCATGACGACTCTCTTCACGCACTGCACCGCGCCCCTCATCACCGTGCGCCAGCGCGTCGACCGCGGGCTGGACTCCATCCTGGTGCCCAGGCTATCCCCTCTCGCCACCAAGCAGCGCGACGCCCTAGTGCTTGCTCTCAGCAACGTGCGTCTGTCCGAGTCCGCGGAGGAGCGCACGCTCCCACTCTGCGCTGGTGCCGGTGGCTCGTTCAAAACATCGAAGTTGTATCGGCTGAGCACCACCAGCGGTGTTGACAGTCCGCACCACCACTTCGTTTGGGAGAATCGGGCGCCGTCTCGGGTTCGTTTTTTTCGCCTGGCTGCTTGTGCACGGCGGGATCCAATGTCGCTCCAATCTGCTGTGCAAAGGGATCCTCGAGCCTGAGGATAGGGGCTGCCCGCTCTGTGATGCCCCCCTCGAGACTCCGGACCACCTCGTCTTCCAATGTGCATTCGCTCGCAGCTTCTGGCGTGCCCTGGGCGTCGAGGTCACTATTTCACAGGCCGTCGTCGCTGCACACTACGCCCTGCCTGCTTTCGCACCTCCGCGCTCTGCCAACACACTGCGCCTGCTCTGCCTTTGGCACCTTTGGAAGCACCGCAATGGCGTGGTGTTCAACGGCCTGGCCCCCTCCCTCACTCTGGTTCGCAAAAACTGCCGTGATGATGCCGTCCTCTGGTGCATTCGCCTCCCGGTAGAGCAGAGAGCCGACGTGGACATCTGGCTCTCCTACCTCCACCCCGCCCACTAGTGCGCGCCCCGTTCTGTGCGCACCCCATGTAACTCTCGTCCCCCTTTGTAAAACTCTCATGCGAGGGGCATGTCCCCTCATTCCTTTTTGGTTCGTATAAATCAAAATATTCAGGTGGGTGCCTTCGTGCACCCCCCGGTGAAAACTCAAAAAAAAGGTCCCATAGTGGATCATGGCATTCCGCATTAGTGGAGGCACGTGGAGAATAAGGTGAGCCATTGAGTCGCCTGGAGTCATTGTGACTCCACACCTCTCCAATGGAGATTAGATTCCATTGAGAAGTGAACTTTGGGATAAATCATCGTCTCCACGTGTCTTGGTTATTTCTATACACGATCTCATCACTTATGCAATTTACGTTGTGATATCCATCGAGGTTGAAGTTACATATATTGTTAACACATAATTGCTTATATTTTTTGACATGAGTTGTTGGTGCATATAGGTGAACCTAACTTTGTTAGGTTTTGGCTTGATAAATTAAACACTAGTTTATTCCGTATTTATGCAAAGCTTAACCATAATTATTTTAAAACGCCTATTCACCCCCCCCCCTTCTAGGCGATATCCGTGTCTTTTCAATTAGTGATGAGGATGTTGCAGGTTATTGGTCCCATGTTGCACTTGGAGGGTAGGCACTTGGCCATCTGCATCAGTCATGCTATCCGAACTTCTTGAAAGCCCAATGAACCAACAAGATCGCCTTGGATTGTTCTCCACATAGCCTTGCAGCAGGGCATTGTCGCCTTACCTAGTCGCTTGCAACACCGGTTCCAGACCTCCTCGCACCTGCCCTTTCCCAGTGTGCTTGGCTAGGCGATCAACATCTCCTCCGGTGCGTACGGCTCCATCAAGTAGTACCTACAAGAGTCTATATAGCTTTGTATGTTTCTACTCGCATTGCTCAAAAAATGCACACGCTGAGAGCTTATGTGTCCGATTGCTCATAGCCACCCATGTTAGGACCTTCCACGTCCCCGCTAGCTTGTAGCATTTGCGTATTGCGTAAATGTCATGTTCTTTACCAAAGAAAGAAAAGCTAGGTGGAAACGCGTCCTCATGATTTCAATGGGGTTTTGGTCGTGGCGAGATGAATATATGAGATGATGATGCCAACCTATATTTATGGATGAGGTGAATTTGTACATTGTGAATGGTCTTACAAAAGCTAATTCAGACTTTATTCATTTGTGAAACTGAAATTGTAGTTTTCTATTGACCATTCAAGAAAGTTCTAGACCAAATTGTTAGAAATAAAAGAAAGAAATAGCTTTATGCGTGAAGCAAACCTGTTGGGATTGTACATGATTATAGACTAATACTACGTGATAAGCAATGAGATATCAAGATGGCAGCCATCTTCTATCCATGGTTTGTTTTGTTGTTTTTTGTAGCTGCACTCTTGTTGTAAAATTTTGATGAGGGGTTAGTGATTTAGGTTAATAGAAAAATATACATTAAGTGTGATTTTTTTCACATGTGAAAGTACATTACAGATTTATTTTTGTTGTTTGATAAACAAAAAAAAGTAGCAAAGACATGCACAATACATAATAATTATCTTGTATTGAATAAGATGATGAACATGTGGCACAAAAACCACGGAGAATATACATTCACATAGCCTATTGTTTTGATGTACTCTGGCATCGGTGTTTCCGTAAACATATGCATACATAATCTTGATGCTTATAGCATGGACCTATATAGAGCAAAATGAAACTTTATTTTATTCCATGACCATATTTATTGGTCCCATATGCAAAAGTGCCATGTGAAAATTTATTAGCCACTGATGAATACATCACCAGTAATAGCCATCGGTCATGGGGATGTTGCAGGATCTCGGACCCATCTTGCACTTGGAGGGTAGGCCCTTGGCTATCTGCACCACTCTTGATTTCAAGCCTTCTTGAGAGCCCGAGAAGCCACCGAGCTCGCCTTGGATTGCTCTCGAGATAGCCTTGCAGCGGCACTGCATTGTCGTCTGCTCCAACTGCTCGCAACACCGTTTCTGGACCTCCTTGCAACCGCGCTTTCCCCATTTCCATAGCCAGGAGAGTGGCATGTCCTCTGGTGTGCACCAATCCATTAGGTAATCCCTGCAAGAATCTAGCTTCGTCAGTTCCTGCTCACATTGCGCAGAACCGGCCACACTAGGAGTTTCTGCATCCCATTGCTCGTAGCCACCCCCGTTGGGACCTTCCACGTCCCCGCCTGGAGATTCCGCGTATTGCGCAAAGGCCACACTTACTACCAGAGCAAGAACAGCCTAGGAGAAACAATGTCTTCATGTTGTCAATGTGGTTTCGGTGGTGGCGAGGTTAATATGTGGGATGATACCTCCGTTTATTTATGGATGATGTGACATGTTTTTCGTTTCTATCCGTCATGTGTTTTTGTCTAATGTTGACAAATTTAGTCCGATCAATGCCACGTCACAAGCACACCGAAACCGTGCGGGCGGTTTGAGAGTAGACGGCGTTTCTTGTAGTGAGCTTGCTCCTTTAAGTAATGTTGTTCCAAGAGCTTCATGCTTTATGCCTTTTATGTAACTGAACTTGTAGTTTTATGTAGGTTGTTCAAGAACGATCCAGACCAAATTGTTAGAGATTGTGTTGTACTACAAGAAAAGAAAGATCATTTTGTCATGAAGCAAATCTGTTAGGGATTGTGCGTGATGATAAGCAATGAGTCATCAAGATGTCACTCCTCTTCTATCCATGGGCTTGTTTGGTTGTTTTGTGAAGCTACATTTTTCTTGTTTTGTTTGTTCTGAGCTGTACATTTTCTTGTTTTTCAAATCTGATGATCAGGGTTAGTGACTGAGGTTACCGCGTTAATTAACCTGTAGTGCCGGTCAAAGTCCGGATTTTCCCCCCAGCTCAGCTCACCCACCCACGCACCGGCGATGAAGCCCATCGTGCACGCCGTCAGGGGGCTGCACGCCGTCGCCGTGGACCGCCGGTGGCTGCTCCCGCTCGCCGCTGGATCCGCGCTCTCGCTGATCCTCCTTGTCCTCCTCACCACCGTCCCCCTCCCCTTCCCCTTCCCCGCTGCCTCGCCCTCCCGGACCCTCTTCGTCGAGCACAAGCTCGCCCCGACCCCGCCGTCCGCCGTCGGCGAATCCCTCCCCCGCATCGCCTACGTCATTTCCGGATCCGCCAAGGATGCCTCCGCGCTCCGCCGCGTGCTCCTCGCGCTCTACCACCCCAGGAACCTCTACGTCCTGCACCTGGACGCCGAGGCGCCCGACGCCGACCGCCGAGGCCTCGCCGAGGGCCTCGCCGCGCACCCGGTCATCGCCGCGGCCGGGAACGTGCGCGTCGTCGAGCGGGCCAATCTCGTCACCTACCGCGGGCCGACCATGGTCGCCAGCACCCTCCACGCCGCCGCCTCCCTTCTCTGGGGACACTCCGGCGACGGCGGCTCCGACTGGGACTGGTTCATCAACCTCTCCGCCTCCGACTACCCGCTCGTCACCCAGGATGGTACTGCCGATCTATTTCCTCGACCGAGTTCTGAACCTCATCAACCATAACCAGCATCTGACATTTCCTGCTGCAGATCTGATCCATGTCTTCTCCAAGCTGCCGCGTGATCTCAACTTCATTGACCACACGAGCAACATCGGCTGGAAGGAGTAGGTGTCTCTCATATATAGCTTCTTCTCCGATTGATTCTTCACGCGTTGCCGACCCATGTCCACTGAGCTGCCAATGTGCAATTCACTAATTGGTTTGTGAATGAATCTGTCTGTGTAGGTTCCAAAGGGCGAAGCCGGTCATCATCGACCCGGGGCTATACATGAAGAAGAAGGCCGACGTGTTCTGGATCCCGCAGCGACGCAGCGTGCCTACGGCCTTCAAACTCTTCACTGGTAATTGACAAGTGCAATTGCCAACCATTTGGTTGTTCACTATGCATACTAAGCTGCAGAAAATGCTGTTTTGGTAACTGAAAGAATTTATTATACTCTCTCCGTCCCAAAAAGGATGTCTCAACTTTGTCCAAATGATACATGCAAATTTGGACAAAGTTGAGACATCCTTTTTGGGACGGAGGGAGTAGAAGGTTTTTAGTGGATGTGAGTGTTCAGGGATAGATAACAAGATATGCTTATTGCTTTGTGCCATATCTTGCTCTGATACAAATATGCTGACCAGACCAATTGTGCTGACGTTTCACCGACTGAAATTGATCTGCTACTATAAATAAGATCTTCACTTTTGGTGTTCCCAAGATATTATGCAGAACGGTGCATAATAAATGCCACACTTTCGTAGCTTAAATTGTCTTTTTTGTTGAAAACAAACATATATGGCATCATAGTGGATAACTCCCCGTGTTCAAATTAACCTTTCCTGTGTGACAATAATTTCAGTTATGTCTATTTGAATGTAATTTTGTAGCATTCAGTTTCACCACCTGACCATACATGTTGTGGTGACTGGTTCACCAGCTGAGATCGATTATTTGCTATAATTAGTGCTGCAAAGTGTTCATCGGGTATCTGGGATGCAGAATGCAGAACCCTGCATAATAAATGCAGTGCTTTTCTAGCTTAATTGCCTGTTTTTGCTGAAATGGAAAATTCCACGGGTTCAAATTTGCCTTTCCTGTGTGGTAGTAACTTTATTTCCATATTCTTGAATGTCACTAAACTTGCCATAAAAGTCTTGTGTTTCCTCAAATGTTCAAGCACCTACCTGTACATGCCTTTGGAAGCTTTTAGCTGATGTTGTAGTCTAATTCACAGCCATTGACAATGTTCG
Source organism: Alopecurus myosuroides (assembly GCA_028641055.1). Classification (NCBI taxonomy): domain Eukaryota; kingdom Viridiplantae; phylum Streptophyta; class Magnoliopsida; order Poales; family Poaceae; genus Alopecurus; species Alopecurus myosuroides. Next base: position 6,032,738 of record CM054063.1, on the reverse strand, counting down.
TATTCGAACACCAAAAAATCACCTTCCTGCGTCTCTCTAGACCAAGAAGATGAATTGACCCCAGCTCCTGAAATAATACTCAGCCTGATGTTTACACTCCATGTTCCTACATCTCAACCAGATAACTCGAAGATATATGATTCAGAGCCTGGCCCACAAAACATTATCATGACTAGCCCAATTCTAGGATCCAGAGCCTGGCCCTCAAATATGCCGACCATACAAATTGTGGTGATCCGCTCACTGACTGAAATTGATTTGATACTACTCCCTTCGACTCAAATTAATTGTCACAAGGAAGGACAAATATGGATGTATCTAGACATAATTTAGTGTTAGATACATCCACTTTTGTCCATCTTTGTGACAATTAATTTGAGACTGAGGGAGTATAGTCTTAAGATCTTCACTTGTAGTGTTTCCAAGATATTATGCAGAATCCTGCATAATAAATGTGGTGCTTTCATAGCTTAATTGCCATTTTTGTTGAAAACAAACTTATATCATCATAATGGATAACTCCCTGTGTTCAAATACCTTTCCCATGTGATAATAATTTTAGGTACAACTATTGGAATGTATTTATAACATTCAGTTTCACTAGCTAACCATACAAGTTGTGGTGACTGGTGTTCACCAGCTGACATTGATTGTTTTACTATAATTAGTTCCGAGGTATTAGGGATGCAGAACCTTGCATAATAAATGCAGTGCTTTTCTAGCTCAATTGCCTGTTTTTGCTGAAAACAAAACGCAGCATAAATAGAAAAAGTTTCCTGGTTCAGAATTGCCTTTCGTGCGTAGTAATAGTTTTAGTTACATCATTTTGTAATGTTACTAGTATAATAATCAGTTCTTTAAGTGTGTTAGTTAAACTGGCCATAAAAAACTTATTTTCCTTAATTCAAGCACTTACCTGTACATGCCTTCGAACACTTTTAGTTGATTTGGTGGTCTAATTCATACCCATTATAAATGTGCTCTGATTAGTAACACCAAAAATTAAAATCATTGCTTCTCTGTATACTACGAAGATCAATTGATCCCAGTTCCTCAAATAATTTTTAGCCTGATGTTTACACTCCATGTTTCAATATCTCAACCAGATTCCTAGGAGATATACGATTTAGAGCCTGCCTTTTCAGTAAAGGTCAAGGCATAGGCTTCCTAACTGGCAAGCGAAGCAGTAGCCACTAGCCTGATTAGGCCAACTGGCAAGCAAAGCAGTAGCCACTAGCCTGATTAGGCCAGTAATAGCATTCTAGTTTTCTTTTAAGAAAAGAGGCTGTGTATTAATTATGGATTAACATAATTCGTACAAACGTGCATGGCCTTTCCTGACGCGCAGGTCGGAACTTGGCCTTGCAAAATATGACCACACAACTCCCTACGACTTATTTGAGCAAGTTCATGGGCGAGAACATTTATGTTCCTGCTTATCTACTCTACCTGGATCATAGATGAAACTCCTTGGCGAGCATAGATGTGCTTGATCTGTTCATTGCCCCTGGATCAAAAACTTACAAAATGTTGCCACATTCTGTTTCGAAGATCAAATTTTCAGTAGTATTCTAGCTGTATTGCATAACTATTAGCAAACAAATGTGGAAGTATCTTATTCTTCCTAGCTCAAACCCAACAAATCTTGTGTTTCATGAGATCCTATATACGGAATGACCAACTTAATTTGTTGCTTTGATTCTTTTGAGCAGTAAAATATTGCTGTTTAAACATCTGATATTTCATTTCTGTAGATGCATCTGATAATCGGTATCATGTTACAGGTTCAGCCTGGATGGCGCTGTCGAGGTCGCTGGTCGAGTACAGCATCTGGGGCTGGGACAACCTGCCCCGCACGGTCCTCATGTACTACTCCAACTTCATCTCCTCCCCCGAGGGCTACTTCCACACGGTGGTGTGCAACGCGGATGAGTTCAAGAACACCACTGTGAACCACGACCTGCACTACATCTCGTGGGATAACCCCCCGAAGCAGCACCCGCACTACCTGACGCTGGACGACCTGGACCGGATGATAGCGAGCGACGCGCCCTTCGCACGCAAGTTCCACGCGGACGAGCCCGTGCTGGATCGGATCGATGCTGAGATCCTTTCCCGTGCCAGCCCGGACTCGCCCACCCCTGGGGGCTGGTGCGCGGGGTCGCGGGAGAACGGGAGCGACCCTTGCTTGGTCTTCGGGAACTCCAGCTTCCTGCAGCCTGGGCGTGGGGCTACAAGGCTGCAGCGGCTCATCGATTCGCTCCTGACGGAGGAGAAGTTCCACCCGAGGCAGTGCAAGTGAAAGATGTGGTTCCTGAAGATATATGGTAATGCATGGACTCCTGCCTACCGGCGAAGATGCACGGCTATTTTAGGCCTGCAGCTCGCCATTTTGCCTTTGGTAGCAGGCTGTGCAGGTGTAATGTTGTACGACCACGGACGTAGGGTTAGTAGGTTCTGTTGTATCAGTCACCCACTTGTCAGATGTAAGGTTGCAAAGATGATGATGATGTACCACATGCGACCGCTGACCACGGGTACGGACCTGAAGAGGGGAACTTGGTGATCTAGGTACACTATCTGTGTTACTTGGCCCCTGTGCATCCTCCTGTAAAGCTTACTGTCCTGAAGAGGGGAACCTGGTGATCTTATTGTTACTGTTATTCAGACAAGATCTTGTTGCTCTTATGAAGATTGCGTCGTGTGCTATTCATTCCTTCTCGGTGTGAACAAATCGAAGAGGGGGATTTGGTGATCGACGTATATGATTCTGTGTTACTTCACCTGAGCATCTTGTAACTGTTACTGCCGGGGAGCGTGGTATTTTTTACGTAGTGTGCCTGGTGAATATTCAGCCAACATGGTCATTTGGTGATCATGTTGTCCCTAGTGCAGTTATTGTTATTCAGTCAAGTTGTCGGTGCTCTTACGAACATTGCATCGTGTGCTATTGATTCTTGGTGGGTATGAAACCAGAGAGGTGAATTGGGTGATGTACAGATATGGTCTGTGCTGCTGCTTCACCTGTGCATCTTGTGAATGCCACTGTCACTATGTTTATGGATTCTTGCCGTGCCTTGCTCATTGGGAGGATTGTGTTGCAAACTGTTGAGTTAAGAACCAAGATGTGGTTCTTCCAGAATTGCATCCTGTGTGATGTTGGATATGATATTGAGGCTAGGCTAGCTGGTGTTCCTTGGAGAAGTTGAGAGTTGGGTGGCTGCTTAATTTTGTCTGCTCTGACCGGCTGATGACTAACAAGGTTGGTTGTTCACCAGGCCAGCTAATGAGTAAACAAGGGTGGCTGGTCGTCCAAGAAATCTACTCGTAATCTACGCCGGAGAACCTAGTTAGTCCAACAAACGGACGGCTGAGATAGATGTGTTTTAATTTCTTGCTGCATCGATCAGCATTGACAAGTTCCTTGTTTAAGCGACGACATAGTAGTCACCACCAGACCAAACCTTGTCTCATTCCTTCCTCCCTAGGCAAAGCTTCATCATCATATCCGAGTCTTCTTCGTCTTCCTCGTCGCAGTTGTTCCGAGTTTCCGACGGATGGCGTCGGAGGTGATGCTGATCTACGCGATGGTGGCGCGGGGCACGACGGTGGTGGCGGAGCAGACGGCGTACGAGGGCAACTTCCGGGACATCGCGGCAAGGTGCCTGCAGCGGCTGCCCTTCGCCCGCGACGACCGCTTCACCTACGCCTGCGACGGCCACACCTTCACGTTCATCGTCAGCCAGGGCTACGGTATCACCTAATCCTCTCTTACCTCTTCCTACGACTAGTATCCTTTGACTCAGCTCAAGACTTGTTGTCTCTCTGCATTCACCAAGTTCAGTTCATGCCAATATTCCCCTGTTTTTCAGTGTTAACGTTGCACGTAACTGAAGCTCTTGCATCCACAATTTGATGGGTTGATGCAGCATACTGCGTGGTGGCGACGGAGGCGGCGGGGCGCGAGGTGCCCCTGGCCTTCCTGGAGATGGTCAAGGAGGACTTCAACAAGAGATACGCCGGAGGGAAAGCCGCCACCGCAGCGGCCAACAGCCTCACCAGAGATTTCGGGTAACTCAAAAAATCGACATCTCTTAAAATCTTACCTCTGTCGATGGAGGTTTAAATGTTACTGACAGAGGATGTTCACCAAATTTCCTAGCATTACTGACAGAGTAATGTATAAGGTAACCGATAACTGCAATTCAGTGAGGAGTTAGATAGGCACAGGTCATTCCGTAACAAATACTAATAATCTGAGTAGTATGAAGATGTAAAAAATGGCATGTGTTGATTGTGACTAAGAATGTTGATTGCAAGAGCAGGCCGAGGCTGAAGGAGCAGATGCAGTACTGCATGGAGCACCCCGAGGAGCTGAGCAGACTGTCCAAGGTGAAAGCCCAGGTCTCCGAGGTTAAGGGCATTATGATGGAGAACATCGACAAGGTAATCAATCTTGATTCGTCAGAACATTAGTTAGTTTCCTGGATTGTTGCTGAATAATCTAATAATGTCTGGTCAATGTTGTCGTCAGGTGATGGATCGTGGGGAACAGATCGACGGCCTTGTCACCAGGACGGAGCACCTCAACGAGCAGGCCGCCGACTTCAGGCAGCAGGGGACGAGGATCAGGCGCAAGATGTGGTTCCAGAACATGAAGGTGAAGCTTATTGTCCTCGGCATCGTCGCCGCGCTCATCCTCGTTATCGTACTCTCCGTCTGCCACGGCAAATGCCACTAGTGGTAGATAAAACTGTCAAATGCTATTTATTTTTTTGAAAAAAATGTTTGGATTTGTTTCTTCGTTGCACGTACGGATGATCCTGTTGAACCTATATTTCGGATGATCCTCCGTCGATTCTGTTCCCCTGAATCGAACTGTAAGAGAGAAACGAGAGATGAAATGGAGGGTTTTATGCCGCCCTCAAACTGTTCCACTACCTGCGCGGTACTCTACGTCCTACAAATTTGGTAAAGTAGCTGAAATAACGGTGCTAACTGAAACCTAACACTTTAAGTGAAGAAAATGCAGTGTCTCAGTCAGGTTCAGAGAAATACAGGGTTTAAGCACACAGATTGTATTACCACTGGCTCATGAGTTTGTTCCTCTCCAAGCAAGACCAACGATCAAATGACGGACATTATTAAGAAACGATGACATCACACAACCAGTCCTAGGAAATTTACACCATTATGAGCTCCGACGATCCTCCTCTAACTAGTGTAGTCGCGCTCGATCAGTTGGAATTGGCCTCCATGTCCATGATCGCGGCGAAGGCCTGGTTGACGAGCTGGAGCGCGTCGGCGACGGCCAGGGAGCCGGTCTTGTCACTCTTGAATAGGGCGCAGAGCGCCTCGTGCCGGGCCCTGACGTCTGCTAGGGAAGGCCGGCAGCCGCAGGAGGGCACCGCGACGCCGAGGACGGCGTAGTGTTTGCCGCCCGTATTATTGATGTTTCTGGCGGCGGCGCCGAGGACCACGCGGGCGGCCTCTTTGCAGCCAACGGCCGGCTGCGTGCTGCTGCTGCTGCTGCTGGAGGTTCCCGTTGGGTAGCCCGATCTGATCGTCCTCGTCGCCGTCGTGGTGGATAGGAGCGGCGGTTTTACGGAGCGCTCTAACGAGATCATGGGCCGGTCGTGGGTGGGCCTGCGCACGCGCGTGGGCGCGTAGGTTGAGTGATCTCCGTCGTAGGTGCGGCCGATGTCGAACGCCGGAGGCGGCCGCGGCGTCTCGTCGTCGTTGTTGTCCAGGTGCATCTCGGCGAGCGCCGCCGTGGTGTGGGTGATGCTGCGACGGTTTTGGACGAGGCAGTCGTTGAAGACCTCCAGGATTCGTTCCATTGCCGGCGAGTTGTTGAGTTGTTGCTATTGATCGGTGCTGCTGCTGCTTCTTTGGGTGGATCTGCTCCACGACGAGGCTTGTGAATTTAAGCAGCAGCTACAAGGATGGAGGACGACTCGGGCGGGGACTCCGATCCGACGCATGATCCAGGACGACAAGACGACTCGAAACGCTAAACTACTGGACACGATCTCGGACTCGAACAAACTCTTAACAAACACGTCCGGTTCTCATGCCTACTCTCACAAAAGCTTGAGAACACTAACAAAGTTACCGTATCTTTGGAGCATGGGTAAACAGCCAAAGGATACCCATCTCCGATTGCTCTTGCCTACAAAGCGGAGTTTGAAAAAGTCGGTTCAGCAATATAGACCGATATGCCTTCTCAATGTGAGTTCTAAAATTTTCACAAAGGTGGGTACTAATCGTATTATCCAAATTGTGCAAAAGTTTGTTAGACCGTCTCAGTCAGCTTTCATGCCTGGGAGAAACATTTTGGAAGGAGTAGTAATACTTCACGAAACCATGCATGAACTTAAGTCTAAAAAGATGGATGGGGTCATTTTTAAGATTGACTTTGAGAAGACATATGATAAGGTGAAGTGACAATTTCTCCAGCAGGCTTTGCGTATGAAGGGTTTGCACAAGAGTGGTGTAAACTGATTATGCAGTTTGTTCAAGGAGGAAGTGTCGGGATTCGGGTCGATGATGACATCGGTCATTATTTTCAAACTAAAAAAGGCCTTAGACAAGGAGATCCCTTATCTACTATTCTTTTCAATATTGTTGCGGATATGTTAGCAATTTTAATTGCTCGTGCTAAAGAAAATGAGCAAATCGAGGGGCTCATTCCGAACTTAGTGGAGGGTGGTTTGTCTATCCTACAATATGCTGATTATACTATTCTTTTCTTAGAGCATGATCTTTCTTAGGCTCTTAACCTAAAGTTAATTTTGTGTATCTTTGAGCAGCTTTTGGGGATCAAAATTAACTTTCATAAGAGTGAAGTTTTCTGTTTTGGAAAGGCTAAAGAGGTTGAGAATCATTACAAACAAATTTTTGGTTGTAAGTCTGGTTCCATACCTTTAAAATATTTGGGTATTCCAATCCATTATAGAAAACTAAGAAACTCCGAGTGGCATCTCAAAGTAAAGTATGGGCACCTAGAGGGGGGGTGAATAGGTGCTACGACCAATTTTATTTTTTCTTAAGGTTTAGACTTGACAAGAAGGTAAATTCTCTAGATAGTGCAACTAGTGGTGAATTTACCTATATGACAAGGCAAGCAATTAATGCAACTAGTACAACACTTAATGCAACTAGTACAACAATAAATGCAACAAGTACGAGTAAGTAAAGAGAGGAGAACGAGGTAACCGATGGAAGCACACGGAGACACGATGTATTCCCGAGTTCCTCCTTGTTAAGGGAGTACGTCTCGTTGGAGGGGTGTGAGCTCGCCACGAAGGCCTACTCAACGCCACAAAGGCCTCACCCTATTCTCTGATGAACCCCGCCACGAAGGCCTAGTTCACCTTCCACTATTGAACCCCTTTGAGGCGGGGATCGAGTCATTTACAAACAAATTTGAGGCACACACCCACAACTTAATTGGGGGCTCCCAACACTCACAAATCACCAAGAGTAGCAAGAAGCCTAGGTTCTCCACAAGAGGAAACCCTAGGCAAAGATCCCTCAAGCAAAAGAGAGCGGAAATGAAATCCGGTTGGTGAAGACGTAGATCAGGGCCTTCTCCTTCAATCCTCCAAAGATCTAGGCTTTTGGGTGGTTGGATTGGGAGATCTAGCAAGGTGGGGGAGCTCCAATAATGGTGACTTTAATTCTGGTCGAGCTAGCTGGAGGTAGGTGGAGGGGAGGGGGTATTTATACCCCTCATAAAGTCTAAGAGCCGTTGGAGCAGATCTGGTGATTTCACACCGGAGACTCCGGTCTAGTCCGGAGACTCCGGACAGTCTCCGGTGTCCCTCCGGACAGGATGCAATACACGACACCAGCTTGGCACACTTGAGTTTCTTCAGAAAAGTATCAGTCCGGAGAAATGCAGTGTCTCGGTCAGGTTCAGAGAAATACAGGGTTTAAGCACACAGATTGTATTACCACTGGCTCATGAGTTTGTTCCTCTCCAAGCAAGACCAACGATCAAATGACGGACATTATTAAGAAACGATGACATCACACAACCAGTCCTAGGAATTTTTCACCATTATGAGCTCCGACGATCCTCCTCTAACTAGTGTAGTCCTAGGAATTGGCCTCCATGTCCATGATCGCGGTGAAGGCCTGGTTGACGAGCAGGAGCGCGTCGGCTACGGCCAGGGAGCCGGTCTTGTCACTCTTGAATAGGGCGCAGAGCGCCTCGTGCCGGGCCTTGACGTCTGCTAGGGAAGGCCGGCAGCCGCAGGAGGGCACCGCGACGCCGAGGACGGCGTAGTGTTTGCCGCCCGTATTGTTGATGTTTCTGGCAGCGGCGCCGAGGACCCCGCGGGCGGCCTCTTTGCAGCCAACGGCCGGAAGCCTGCTGCTGCTGCTGCTGGAGGTTCCCGTTGGGTAGCCCGTTCTGCTCGTCCTCGTCGCCGTCGTGGTGGATAGGAGCGGCGGTTTTACGGAGCGCCGTAACGGGATCATCGGCCGGTCGTGGGTGGGCCTGCGCACGCGCGTGGGCGTGTAGGTTGAGTGATCTCCGTCGTAGGTGCGGCCGATGTCGAACGCCGGAGGCGGCCGCGGCGTCTCGTCGTCGTCGTCGTTGTCCAGGTGCATCTCGGTGAGCGCCGCCGTGGTGTGGGTGATGCTGCGACGGTTTTGGACGAGGAAGTCGTTGAAGATCTCCAGGAGTCGTTCCATTGCCGACGAGTTGTTGAGTTGTTGCTATTGATCGGTGCTGCTGCTGCTGCTTTGGGTGGATCTGCTCCGCCACGACGAGGCTTGTGAATTTAAGCAGCAGCTACAAGCCTACAAGGATGGAGGACGACTCGGGCGGGGACTCCGATCCGACGCATGATCCAGGACGACAAGACGACTCGAAACGCTAAACTACTGGACACGATCTCGGACTCGAACACACTCTTAAACATGTCCGGTTCTCGTGCCTACTCTGACAGAAGCTTGAGAACACTAACAAAGTCACCGTATCTTTGGAGCATGGGTAAACAGCCAGAGGGATACCCATCGCCGATTGCTCTTGCCTACAAGGCAGAGTTTGAAAGAGTCGGTTTAGCGACCGATATGCCTTCTCAATGTGAGTTTTAAAATTTTCACAAAGGTGGGTACTAATCGTATTACCCAAATTATGCAAAAAGTTGTTAGACCATCTCAGTCAGCTTTCATGCCTGGGAGAAACATTTTGAATTTAATTCTAAAAAGATGGATGGGGTCATTTTTAAGATTGACTTTGAGAAGACATATGATAAGGTCAAGTGGCCCTTTATCCAGCAGGCTTTGCGTATGAAGGGGTTTGCACAAGAGTGGTGTAAACTGAGAAGTGTCGGGATTCGGGTCAATGATGACATCGGTCATTATTTCCAAACTAAAAAAGGCCTTAGACAAGGAGATCCCTTATCTCCTATTCTTTTCAATATTGTTGCGGATATGTTAGCAATTTTATTGCTCGTGCTAAAGAAAATGGGCAAATCGAGGGGCTCATTCCGAACTTAGTGGAGGGTGGTTTGTCTATCCTACAATATGTTGATGATACTATTCTTTTCTTAGAGCATGATCTTTCTCAGGCTCTTAACCTAAAATTAATTTTGTGTATCTTTGAGCAGCTTTCGGGGATCAAAATTAACTTTGATAAGAGTGAAGTTTTCTGTTTTGGAAAGGCTAAAGAGGTTGAGAATCATTACAAACAAATTTTTGGTTGTAAGTCTGGTTCCCTACCTTTAAAATATTGGGTATTCCAATCGATTATAGAAAACTAAGAAACTCCGAGTGGCATCTAGTGGAGAGTCGTTTTGAGGATAAACTGGCCTGTTGGAATGGGAAGTTATTATCCTATGGGGATCGGTTAGTTCTTATTAATTCGGTGTTAACAAGTTTAGCAATGTTTATGATCTCTTTTCTAGAGATTCCCAAGGGGGGGGTGTGCAAACGACTTACTTTCTATCGGGCTCGGTTTTTTTTTGCAAAGTGATGAGAATAAGAGAAAATACGGATTGACAAAATGGAACATCATTTGTAGACCCAAGGATCAGGGTGGATTAGGTGTGGAAGTGCTTGAGCTGAAAAATAAATGTTTACTCAGTAAATAGTTGTTTAAACTTCAAAATGAAGAAGGGGTTTGACAGGAGTTGCTGCAAAACAAATATCTTCATAGCAAATCTCTAGCTCATGTTGAGTCACGACCTACTGATTCACCCTTTTGGAAGGGTATAATGAGAGTAAAGGATGACTTCTTTCGTAGAGGATCTTTTATTATCGGGAATGGGGAAACCATAAGGTTTTGGGAGGATACGTGGTTAGGACTGACCCCACTAATGGACCAGTATCCTCTCCTATATAACATTGTGCAACGAAAAAATGTTTCGGTTCATGATGTGTTTCACAATGCTCCACCTATTAATATAGGTTTTAGGAGAAACCTTATTAGAGTTACTTGGGATTTGAGGTCGAATCTATGTGTGCGCTTGATGTCAGTGGTGTTTACCTCGTTCCCGGATAGGTTTCGGTGGAATTTAACTCAGAATGGGATTTTTTCGGTTAAGTCCATGTATGAGGATTTCATGAATGGGCATACGATCTTTCTCAAAAAGTACCTGTGGAAATTTAAAATCCCGCTAAAGATTAAAATTTTCATGTGGTTCTTAGATAAAAAGGTGTTGCTTACTACAGACAATCTGGCTAGGATGGAAGGGTGATACGCATTGTTCCTTTTGTGGGAGCCAAGAATCAGTTGACCATTTCTTTATTCACTGTCCCTTTGCTAAGCTAGTCTGGCGTGTGGTTTTTTGTGCTTATAATATACCCCCTCCAATGTTTCAAATATGTTCGAGAATTGGTTGAATGGGACTGATAAGAAGACTAAAAATAGAATTCGAATTGGAGTTTAGGCTATTTGTCGGTCTAATTGTGTTGGAACGCGTAGAGATAAACAAAACTTTTTTCTACGCGGTACTTCCAAGATCTAGCCGAGGTAGAAGGCCACGATGATTACCACTAGACGCGCAAGTGCGGATTATCGATGCAGCGCGTCGGGCAGTGTAGTCCCACGATCCGATCCAATCCCGCGATCGTCGAAGTGCTGAACATACAACACCTCTGCCGGTATCCACACGTACGAGGAGGAGCTCCGACGGCGGACTGCTAGGTCCGGTGCGACGACTGGACTGAGTGGGGTTAGGGTTCCCAACGCATGGGAGTGGACTAACGTACCCGCTGGGCAACATGCGCCCCTCTTTATATAACGAATGGTAGTGGGCTTCACAACACTTGTGGCCCATTCCCTCTGTGAGTCCGACTCACAAACTCAGTCCATTTCCGGTTCAGGTCCAACCCGACCAATACATGTGCTCCCGCTCTTAAGTGTGTGACCCTGCAGGCTCATGGTGACTTGGACACGGTTGGAGTCCGACTCCCATCGATCAATCGGTAGCGGCTCCTACCAGAATGTGCCGACTCCCAAGTCCCATTGAGTCATGACGATATAGCTTTCAATGTGATTTACATCTTAGTCTCTTTTGCCTCACGATATACCTTGTCGAAGTATAGGCGAATTATCGTCATCCCTTAAATAGTTCAACTTTCTTCTCGGTCCGTGATATATGATTCATTGACTAACTCTTAGCCAACAGACTCAGTTAACACTTAACCGAGAGTTGCGCATGGCCATGCTTCCTGAATCATATCACTCGAGAGGGCCCAGAGAATATCTCTCCATTCGGAGGGGCAAAATCCCATCTTGATTATCCACATCACGCAGTTTGCTTCTCATTCGACCCGAACTCTGCCTTTAAAGCTGCCTTGTCACAGAACAACGTTTGACAGAACCTAAGTCGGTAATCCACAACTCCGATTGTGCGACAACCTCAGGTCTGAGGATTACACTGATTGAGATATGCAAATGACGACATAATCGTTGCATCTCATTATGGGTCAGTCCGACTTGCTAAACTCTTTAGCCAAGTCTGTGAACGTTTTAATAGCATCACCATGCCCATGACAAGTGGAACCGTGTCATCAACCAACACTCACATTAGTCTAGGGTGTGTCCAGCACAACCTAAATGACCAAGGACAATCTAGTATGAACAACATGAATATATAGTTCCACGATCGAATCACATATTAATTGACATATATCAGATGTTCAAAACAAGGACGACTTAATAACTTTATGAATACATTGGGAATTACATCATACATGATTGCCTCTAGGGCATATTCCCAACAGTCTACCACTTGCACTAGAGTCAATCATCCTGGCATCATATGCCTAGGCATCGAATGCCCATACCTCTCATGTGCGCCTCATGCTTAGGTTGTGGTAGCGCCTTTGTCAACGGATCTGCAATGTTTGCATCCGTGTGTACTTTGCATAACTTGATATCACCTTGTCCGACAAACTGGCGAATGAGGTGGTACCGCATGAATATATGTTTGTTCTTTTTGTGTTGTCTAGGTTCCTTGGCTTGTGCGATAGCACCATTGTTGTCACAATACACGTCCAAAGGATTGGACGCGCCCTGAACCACACCAAGATCTATCAGGAGGTTCCTGGTCCAAACAGCTTCCTTTGCTGCCTCCGAGGCAACAATATACTCAACCTCTGTTGTAGATGCAGACACCGTATCTTGCCTGGAACTCTTCCAGCTCACAGCCCCCCCGTTCATTACAAACACGTATCCCGATTGCGAACGAGAATCATCTGAGTCGGTGAGATAACTCGCATCCGTGTAACCTTTTACACTGAATTCCTCATCACCTCCATAAACTAGTAACATTTCCTTAGTCCTTCTCAAGTACTTAAGGATGTTTTTAACCGCTGTCCAGTGGGCTTCGCCAGGGTCAGCCTGATATCTTCTCGTAACACTTAGAGCATAGGAAACATCTGTCCTAGTACAAATCATGGCATATATGATGGATCCGATTGTCGAAGCATACAGGATCACACTCATCCGACTTCGCTCATCAGTCGTCGAAGGACACTGAGTCTTGCTAAGTTTTATACCATGGGACATCGGTAAGAATCCCTTCTTGGACTTTTCCATTTTGAATTTCTTCAAAACTTTGTCCAGATATGTACTCTGACTCAATCCAATGAGCAGCCTTGATCTATCTCTATAGATCTTGATTCCTAATATGTAAGTTGCCTCACCCAAATCTTTCATTGAGAAACTCCTTTCAATGATTCTTTGGTTTTTTGAAACATCATGACATTATTTCCAATCAGTAATATGTCATCCACATATAAGATTAGAAAATTTACTTTGCTCCCACTAAATTTCTTGTATAAACAAGAATCATGATCGCTCTTGATGAAGCCAAACGATTTGACTACCTCATCAAAACGAATGTGCCAACTCCGAGATGCTTGCTTCAACCCATAAATGGATTCTGAAGTTTGCATACCTTGTCAGCATTAGCTGGATCGACAAAACCTTCAGACTGTATCATATACACGTCCTCAGTTAAATTTCCATCAAGGAAATCCATTTTGACATCCATCTGCCATATCTCATAGTAGAAATAGGCTCTTATGGCTAACATGATCTGAACTGACTTAAGCATCGCTACAGGGGAGAAGGTCTCGTCGTAGTCAACTCCTTGAACCTGTCGGAACCCCTCCGCGACAAGTCGTGCTTTATAGACGGAAATATTTCCATCCATATCAGTTTTCTTCTTAAAGACCCATTTGCACTCGACGGGTCTTGCATCGTCAGGCAGATCAACCAAATTCCAAACTTGGTTTTCATCCATGGACTTTAACTCGGATCTCATGGTTCCAAGCCATGACTCGGAATCAGATCCTACCATCGCTTCTGAATAAGTTGCGACTCATTACTGTCTATCAGTAAAACATCACGAGCATTTTGTAATCTGGCAGATTTCCGTGGTTCAGGTGCTATTACCGGTGTAGGTACCACGACCGGCTCAGCCTCGAAGGCGCTCGCCGACTCGCCCCTAGCCGGTTCCTCTCGAATTTCTTCGAGTTGCACTGTGCTCCCACTGACTTCCCAACCGAGAAACTCTTTCTTAATGAAGACACCATTCCGAGCGACAAACACTTTGCCATTTTCCCGGTTGTAGAAGTAGTACCCCAAAGTTTCCCTCGGATACTCCACGAAAGTACACTTATCCGACTTAGGCGTGAGCTTGTCCGACTGAAGTCGCTTGACAAATGCTTCACAACCCCAAATCTTAAGAAAAGACAAACTTGGCCTTTTTCCAGTCCACATCTCATGCGGTGTCTTCTATACTGATTTTGATGGTACTGTGTTTAGTGTGAACGCTGCAGTTTCTAGACAATAACCCTAAAATGATAAAGTTAGATCTGTCCGACTCGTCATTGATCGTACCATGTCCAACAAGGTCCGATTCCTCCGTTCTGATACACCGTTTCTCTGCGGTGTACCCGGCGGAGTGAGTTGAGGAACTATTCCACAACTCTTTAGATGGTCATCAACCTCATGGCTCATGTACTCGCCTCCACGGTTCGACCGTAGAAACTTTATTTTCTTGCCGAGTTGATTTTGTACCTCACTCTTGAATTCCTTGAACTTTTCAAAAGCTTCCAACTTGTGTTTCATTAAGTAGATATATCCATACCTACTCAAATCATCACTAAAGGTAATGAAGTACTTATAACCTCCTCTGGCTGTCGTGCTCATTGGACCACATACATCACTATGTATTAGTTCCAACAAGACGGACATCCTTTAACAACTCATTGCAAAAGGTGTCTAGGTCATTTTGCCTAGTAGGCATGATTCACATGTCTCGAATGACTCTAAGTCAAACGAAGCTAGAAGTCCATCATCATGGAGCTTCTTCATGCGCTTCCAACTTACATGACCAAGCCGACAGTGCCAAAAGTAAGTCATATTTAGATTATTTGGTTTCAACCTTTTAACATTTATGTTATAGACCGATTCACTATCAAGATTCAAAATAAATAACCCGTTCTGAACGGGTGCAAAGCCATGAAACATATCTTTCAAATACAAAGAACAACCATTATTCTTAATATTCGACTCATAACCTTGTGTCATCAAACATGAGGCGGAAATAATGTTTCGACTAAGAACTGAAACATAATAACAATTATTCAGTTCCATTAAAAATCCTGAAGGTAAATGAAATTGCATCGTGCCGACTTCCAACGCAGCGACTCTCGCCTTGTTGCCAACCCGGATATCAACCTCTCCTCTTGCCACGCTCCTAGTTTTTACCAGTCCCTGCAACGAGTTGCAGATGTGAATAACTGATCCGGTATCGTATACCCAAGAACTATTAGGTGGTATCAGCAAGATAAATGTCTATAACATTGCACACAAGCGTATCTGAGTTGGAAGTCACACCTCCACTCTTGGTTCTGTCAGCCAAATACTTGGTGCAGTTTCTCTTCTAGCGGCCATCCTGCTTGCAATAGAAGCAATTGGCTCCGGATGTAGGAGATGGCTTAGTATTTGAGGAAGCACTCTAGACAGAGCCATGGGCACTAACTCCTGACTTATCCTTCTTCTTAGTACAAGAACTTTTCTTGAACTTAGCCTTTCTCTGCACAATCAACACTTGACTGGCCCCTTTCTTGATATCAGCCTCTACCGTTTTGAGCATCCCATGTTATTCAGTGATACTCTTATCTATACCATGCATATGGTAGTTCGAGATGAACGGACCATACACACTAGGAAGAAAGTTCAGAATTATATCAGTAGCGAACTATTCGTTAATTGGGAAGCCCAGCAAATCCAGAGACTGTATGTAACCAATCAGCTTGATTACATGCGGACTCAGTGGATCGCCGTCTTTCAGCTTACATCCCAGCAAAGCTTGAGAGACTTGATACCTCTCGGTCTTTGCCTGAGCCTGGAACATACATTTGAGGCTTTCGATCATATCGTAGGCCTCAACATTCTCGAACGGCTGCGGCAAGTCCGGTTCCATGTGAGCAATCATAAGACAACTAATTTCATTAGACTCATCTCTAGTCTTACGGTAGGCATTCATGACTGCGACAGTCGCATCATCATCAGGTTGTTCTGGAAGTGGAGTTTCTAGAACATGTTCTTTCTTGTCATGCTTGAGGACTATCCTCAGATTACGATACCAGTTGGTGAAATTAGTTCCATTAAGCTTATCTTTCTCTATGATTGACCTCAACGCAAAAGCGGACAACTGAGGAAGGTTGCTAGGTGCCATTGATCTACAACAGAAAATATGCAAAACACTTAAGACATGTATTCATAAAAGAGCAGGCATATTAAACGCTTTAATACTCATGCTCCCACTAGAACCAACACCCCTCTGATGGTTGCTAAGTCATTCAAGATCCTAAATAAGAAAGCCGACTAGTGAGCTTTAGCATCACCGCTAGCCGTCAAGTGATCTAGGTAGGCAACACCTTGTCAATCGTATCCAATACGACTCCTGTTAGTTGGGTGACATCACATGCCCCGGCTCCCAACCTACCTCGCCCCGAGCCCCACAACCGTTGTGATGGACTCGTCTAGATTACCAAGTGCTTCTGCAGTAAGAGTCCGACTCAAACCCAGCTAATCGGAAAGAATTGGTAGCACCTCAATTTTATGAGCCCACTACCAAGAATGAGGGATTAAAATCTACCAACTATCTAAATAGTGGTAAACAGAGACATAACAATAGCACAAATAAGGCAATTATATATGTAAAATGGTATGGCTCTCTTCATGGTGATCTCCATCTCCACAAAGCTTGTAAGTCGACTCATGTCAACTCTTGTCTCGTGCCATCTTACTCCATGTAGCCGACTTGTACATCTTTTTGCATGCCTTCCGGGTTCTCCAACAAGCTACACTAGCTGATAAATGAAAATTTACATAGAGAATCCGATACGCAGGCCGGTATACAATAAAATGACAGCACCTAGGCTCCAGCCGATTGACAAAAACATGATACGCATATCATGTATGGATTACACACATCACATGCACATAAGCCATACAATTCACAACTTCCTGCAAAAACAAGTTATGCATAGACACGATATCTATCGGCGTTGTGAAACTCGTAACGACATCTAAGGCGCTACGACAGGGCGAAGCCGGCGGTATGATTTCGGAAAACGCAGATCTCATCTGCATTACGAACATGGATTTCTTCATCGGATAAAACGATTTTACCCAAATCTGATCCTTATTCCGATTCGATCAAACTCTTTGATCTTTGATCACCGCAACTAGATTTATGTGTCACGGTATACCCCGATGGCGGAAACCGACCAGTAGGGGTAAGTTGTTTCACGACCTTAGCAGTATGATCACGGAAATTAGATCATCCATTAACCCCGAATACGATTGATCCAATCAACCTTGTACAAAACCGATCTATCTCATAGACCGACCACCAAAATAGCAATTAGATCACATCTAACGCTAACTACATATTACATATGTACGGATCTCGGGCCTAATACCAGAAACTACCGCTCTGATACCACTGTTGGAACGCGTAGAGATAAACAAAACTTTTTACTACGCGGTACTTCCAAGATCTAGCCGAGGTAGAAGGACACGATGATTACCACTAGACGCGCAGGTGCAGATAATCGATGCAGCTCGTCGGGGCAGTGTAGTCCCACGATCCGATCCAGCCGATCCAATCCCGCGATTGTCGAAGTGCTGAACGTACAACACCTCTGCCGGTATCCACACGTACGAGGAGGAGCTCCGACGGCGGACTGCTAGGTCCGGTGCGACGGCTGGACTGAGTGGGGCTAGGGTTCCCAACGCATGGGGGTGGACTAACGTACCCGCTGGGCAACCTGCGCCCCTCTTTATATAGCGAATGGTAGTGAGCTTCACAACACTTGTGGCCCATTCCCTCTGTGAGTCCGACTCACAAACTCAGTCCATTTCCGGTTCGGGTCCAACCCGACAAATACATGTGCTCCCGCTCTTAAGTGTGTGACCCTGCAGGCTCATGGCGACTTGGACACGATTGGAGACCGACTCCCATCGATCAATCGATAGAGGCTCCTAGAAAAACGTGCCGACTCCCAAGTCCCATTGAGTCATGACGACATACCTTTCAATGTGATTTACATCTTAGTCCCTTTTGCCTCACGATATACCTTGTCGAAGTATAGGCGAATTATCGTCATCCCTTAAATAGTTCAACTCTCTTCTCGGTCCGTGATATATGATTCATCTGACTAACTCTTAGTCAACAGACTCAGTTAACACTTAACCGACTTGCGCATGACCATGCTTCCTGTATCATATCACTCGAGAGGGCCCACAGAATATCTCTCCATTCGGAGGGGTAAAATCCCATCTTCATTATCCAGATCACGCAGTTTGCTTCTCATTCGACCTGAACTCTGCCTTTATAGCTGCCTTGTCACAGAACAACGTTTGGCAGAAGCTAAGTCGGTGATCCACAACTCGGATTGTGCGACAACCCAGGTCTAAGGATTACATTGATTGAGACATGCAAATAACGACATAATCATCGCATCTCAATATGGGTCAGTCCGACTTGCTAAACTCTTTATCCAAGTCTGTGAACGTTGGAATGACATCATCATGCCCATGACAAGTGGAACCGTGTCATCAGCCAACACTCACATTAGTCTAGAGTGTGTGTCCAGCATAACCTAAATGACCAAGGACAATCTAGTAGGAACAACATGAATATATAGTTCCACAATCGAATCATATATTCAATGACATATATCAGATGCTCAAAACAAGAACGACTTAATAACTTTATGAATACATTGGGAATTACATCGTACATGATTGCCTCTAGGGCATATTCCCAACAGTCTACCAATTGCACTAGAGTCAATCATCCTGGCATCATATGCCTAGGCATCGAATGCCCATACCTCTCATGTGTGCCTCATGCTTAGGTTGTGGCAGCAGCTTTGTCAACGGATCTGCAATGTTTGCATCCGTGTGTACTTTGCATAACTTGATATCACCTTGTTCGACAAACTGGCGAATGAGGTGATACCGCATGAGTATATGTTTGTTCTTTTTGTGTTGTCTAGATTCCTTGGCTTGTGCGATAGCACCATTGTTGTCAAAATACACGTCCAAAGGATTGGACACGTCCTGAACCACACCAAGGTCTATCAGGAGGTTCCTGATCCAAACAGATTCCTTTGCTGCCTCCGAGGCAGCAATATACTCAGCCTCTGTTGTAGATACAGACACCGTATCTTGCTTGGAACTCTTCCAGCTCACAGCCCCCCGTTCATTACGAACACGTATCCCGATTGCGAATGAGTATCATCTGAGTCGGTGAGATAACTCGCATCCGTGTAACCCTTTACACTGAATTCCTGATCACCTCCATAAATTAGGAACATTTCCTTAATCCTTCTCAAGTACTTGAGGATTTTTTAACCGCTGCCCAGTGGGCTTCGCCAGGGTTAGCCTGGTATCTGCTCGTAACACTTAGAGCATAGGAAATATCTGGCCTAGTACAAATCATGGCATACATGATGGATCCGATTGCCGAAGCATACGGGATCACACTCATCCGACTTCGCTCATCAGTCGTCGAAGGACACTGAGTCTTGCTAAGTTTTATACCACGGGACATCGGTAAGAATCCCTTCTTGGACTCTTCCATTTTAAATTTCTTGATGAAGCTGCACTAAAACAACACCCTTTGGTTTCTTGCTGGCCATGGTATCTCGCAATTTCAATTTCTATCGCCACTCCGACAATAGAATGTTGAATCCTGTGTGTGTCAATCTGACCAGTCATCACTTTGAAGAAGGACCATTTTCTTACATGGCCAGTTATTAATTATGTCCTTCTCTGATTTCTCGTATGCCAGTTGAGAAGCTTATATTCTATAACATACATAGAAGTACAAAGAATGAGACATGTCATCAACATTCAAGTTACAGTTCCCGGGTGCGATTGCCACCATGCTGTCCAAGGAGGCAACTCGATATTACTGGCAAGCCGTAAGTCTCACTCTGACGATAACAAGTTTTGACTTTGACATTGCAGAGAAACAACACGTTTTACCTTTGCTGGTCTATATTGTAATAGATTTCACCTAAGAATTCCTTGCAATTCCACGAGACAGCATGTGGTTAGCCTGAAGAGGGACTCTGTTTGCCCCCAACCAGAGAGATCCTAGTGTTTGCAGGCGAAACACTTTTCTGTCCAGTAAGTAAATAGAACGAGATCGACAATTCACTGGTACGAATCTGTCGATAGTTTCCGATAAGAAATTAATTAAGGTCAACGAAGGATATACTAATTTACACCGGAACATGTGCTTTCTTCTTTGTTCATACAGCTCTGTCTTTTGTCTTGTTTTTTCCTCTATATGCAGAGTAGAACAAACTTGAGGTCTGCTTTCTGACAGACAACATTAGCATTTCTTCTGGGAAAAACTTCTTATCAATTGTACAAGAATTTACATCCTGATTCTTTTTTGTTTCCAAGGTCTCAATTATGTCTCAGTAAGCCACAAAGTGCGTGAATGGCGACACCGTTCATAGGATGAACCTGGAACTTTTATGTTCGTTTGCTAATGAGAAACGTTCTCTGCATTTTCGCGTGGGATTGAACTGAAAATTTACACAATACATGATTCGCATTACTAGGGACGAAATGGTCGAGTTAACGCTCTATCGCCTATCTCATCTTAATAGATAACGATATTTTTTCCCCTCTCCTGTAGTTCAACAGGAGACGCCCAACTGACATCCTCAGTAGCGTGCAGTCGGCCAGCCCAAGTTTCCTAGCAAGGCCAACGCTGAGCACTTGAGCAGGCTCCGATTGCCTTTGCTGGAACTGCAGCTGGCCTCCTCTCTCGGTTCTCTAAACATATCTAATGCAATTACTAAACATGCCTCTTCTTTAAACATTCTACTCAACTTCAGTATCCTGGTATGTGTTCTTTCTCCTTGACCATCTTGCAAACAGGCCGGTCTGACTTTCTGTGGACCTGTGCCGCGGCAATACAGTCATACAAACTGGAAATGTTGTCACTTGGGCACTTCTCCAAGTCTGTCATTTGGACACTTCTCAGAGCAGAGTACAACTCTGTTTTTTTAATTCAGCAGAGCAGAGAAGAGTGCAGCTCTGATTTCTGGCTAACAGAAATATACAATGTTAAATGGGCCTTCACTAATATCTACTAAAGATGCAACATTAACATTTCTTCTGGGTGCAGAGGAGACTTTCCTCCGTCAGGCCACAAAGTCCGCGTATCAAAAGTGCTCATAAAATCAACCTGAAACAAGTAATATAAATATTACCAACTCCGGGAATCAATAATAAGATCATATAGGGATAATACCATGTGAGGCGCAAGTGAACCTATGTGATCGATTACATATGAATTTTCGGCAACCGAGATTTATGGAATAAGCGGTCACTGCCACAAATAATTCTTGTGGCACCAAATGTTACCAGGAAACAATGATGTGGTAGATCCCTCTCCCCTCATAAATAACATTAGATTCACAAGCAATGCAAGAATTCCGCCCACATGACCACTGAATCGCAACATGACATTTAATAAATCAAGTCTTCAATAATGCAATTGTGGATAAATTCATGGAAATGACTAAGCTGGGAGACAATATAAGCAACAAGGATGATCGGCAAATTCGGACGGGCGGAAGGCTTGAGTCAGCTGTTGCCGGACTGATGTCACTGTAGGAGGAATATAAATGAGGTTTATCCACGTTGACTGACAAAACATTTGATGATTGGTCATGTTTAAAGCAGTCAAATTTCTAAAAATTGCTAGAATCTTATTAACTCGGCATAATTCCGTTTGAAATAGCATGTTAAATATATTGCCAAGATATGATCTCTTAGAATCATAGACCCCATAATTCTTTGCATATATTTGATTTTTTCTACAATCTTCTACTCTCCTTGCTTCTGTGAATATAACGATTCATTGAATCGGGCCATATGCATCTCACAATTTAATGGTTTGCTACAGGGTTGCTCTTTGTTCAGCTTGAATCCTTGAACTGGAGGAGGAATATCCCACGAGGTTGTACCACGCCTGGTATGAAGAAAATGGTCATGTATACGGATCGATGGACTTGCTCCGGGTCAAAGGGTTTTTGCACGTGGAAACAAACATCCCAAGAAGTTGTGACCTTAGAAGTCAGACGTCTTGCAAGTCATATGGGAGCAGGTACCTGACCTGGCGCCGATTCCACAGACGTGTCTCCATTGCGTGGTGCTACCACGGGAAGTGCAATCTCCTCCGACATGGAAGTCCAGTGCGGCTGATCCTGGAGGGAAAATGTTAATGGTAGGCCGACCTAGATTAGGGAAACCTAGGTCGCTCGCGTCGTTAGCTCATTTGCTCGCGCGCGCTTGGCTGTTCGCTCACGCCCTGCCCCTATTTGGGCCTTCTGCTCACGTATGTTAGGCCCAATAAGCAGTAGAATTTTTTTGGGCCAGTTTTATGTCTTTTGAACCAAACAATCACACATACTCTATGTGTTTTCACCATGTTCGGCCAACGTTACGTACATATTAATTTTTTGTAACAGATTTTCCCATATTTTATCGAGAAAGCACAAACGTGATGTTGCAATGTTTTTTCTGAATATTTTTTCTAGATAAATGCATTTGTACTTAGAATTCATTTTGGAATTATATATTTATGCGCTTCTTCACATGTTGTAAACATGTGATTTTATTGTTACTATTGATTTACTTTTTGTTGAAATAGGTGATAAATCTTGTTGCAACTAAAACGGTGACATATTATTTTGTTGCTTACTAACTTTTTAGTTGATGCAATTTTTTTTTGTTGCAATAGGTTGTGATTTTTGTTGAATTGTTTGAAGTTTTTTGTTGCAACATAATAAACATATTGTTTAACTATTCTTTGTAATATTACTTTTTTTTCGAATATTTTTGGAACAATTGGTTGCAATACTTTTTTTTGTACTCGCAGCGATAAATTTTGTTGCGATACCACTGAATTTGTTGCAATGGCAGTTTTGCTGTAATTATCGAGATGACCGGGGGCAACACAATATATCCTGTCGCTTAAGTGGGGCTGCTGTGGAGTGCGGGTTCTATACTCGAAAAACAGGGGGCTAAAATGCAAAATTGTGATATGCTGATTTCTAGCCATTAGATGAAGATCAGAGTGGTCACAAGGGGACCTAGATTTGCAAATTCTAAGGGGACCTGCGCCTAGGGCTTCCTATCCTGGAGTCCACTGATAGTTCAATGCGGGGCCACTCGCGAGTAACCGTTGTCGCTGCCTTTTTCTGAATTGTAGTTGATGTAGCCTCTGAAGTGCACATCTGGAGTACATGAAGTCCAGGGCGTGCCGCCGTGGCAGTCCACAGCTTGCCTCGACCATTGTCCACCGCGCCAGACCTTTACGTGGGGTTCATCGCTATCGGGAAGGGGATGGAGGGGTTGGCTCCGGCCGTCGTCGTTTGATTGACATAGTTGGAGGTGGCGCCATGCCAAGATCGCGCATGGCCGGAGGTCCTCGCAACTTCGGTCATTCCGGCAGGTGTTTGCCGCCTTTATTCTTGGTCTGGCGTGGTGACGGTAGCTGCCACACCCGAGGCCTTGTCGCTGTCCTAGTCACGACTCAAGAACACACCCACGATCAAGTACGTGAAGGACGACAACCATGGTTGCTCTCGACAGAGTTAAACTCCGGTGTTCCTCAAGCCTCGCGTGGCTCCTTGTTGAAGCGAATTACCGATATGCAACTTTGGCTTTGTCGTGAAGTCACCCTCCGCCGCGAGATGGACCCGGACGCCGCCTGTTTTTCCATCGAGCCCAAGAACTAATCAATCGAGATCTTCTCGCAGACTGCCGGCCACATATATAGCCGTACCTAGGCTAGTCTAGTTTGGATAGGACTCCGATTAATCCACGACTCGTTGGGGGGCACGAACGCGACGTGCCAAATTATGTCCCCTCGCATAAGATTCGTATCAAAGTCGACCTCCTACATGAAGTTTTTTTATCGATCAAAGAACCGATTGTTTCAGGGACGCAAGCCCTTTTTTTAATCAATGAGAGGCCTAGAGATGTTGGTTTTTATGACGTATGTACGGTCGTTAAGGCCTATAATATAGTAGAGATAAATATTCTTGGTAAATAATTCTAGCCATGCCAAGTAAAATAGTTAAAATTAAATTGAAATCACGATTAACTACTACCATAATATAGGTCTAGATACAACCATATTTTGACAAATCTGTGCCAATTATTTTGAGATGGAGGGAGTACTAATCAAATAAACCCATTTCAAACTCCTTAAGACGTTTATCAATAAGAGAAATATATGGAATTTAATATAATTCAAAATAGATGAATTAATTTCCTAACATGTTTTCTATAGGACTAATGATTGCCCACAGGCATGAAGTTCATAACTTGTATTAAATATTGGTATTCAACAAAATCCTTAAAAGGAATTTTCTTAAATATAATAAATGTTATTTCTAATAAGGAAGATTTATGAATAAATTCTTCATAAAAGCCCTTGATGTAGATATGGGGATAAAAGTATGCCTCCAACATCTGCCATAGATGTAATTTTTTTTCTTAAATTATTTACATATCGCAATGTAAAATACATCACCGGTGATCCAAATATACATTACCATCTGTCGTGCCCAAAAATGTGAAACGACATGCGCGGTACTCCAACTACGAATCGGATGGTGATCATGTTGTCACTACTGTTATTATTATTATTATTATTATTATTATTATTTAGTCAATATGTTACGGCTCTTACAAAGATTTGCATAATGTGCTATTCATTCTTGTTGGGTGGTAACAAGTCAAAGAGGAGAGATTTGGTGGTCAATGTATATTGTTTGTGTTACTTCACCTTAGCATGTTGTAAAGGTTATTGTCCGGAAGATGGGAACTTGGTGATCATGTTGTTACTACTATTGCTACTGCTTTTGCTATTTTGAGTCAAGATGTTGTGTCTCTTACGAAGATTGCATCATGTGCTCGGTGTTGTGTCCATATAATGCGATCTTTCTACCATGCATGGTATGGAACCGAAGAGGGAAATTCGATGATGATTATGGTATATGGTTGGTGCTACTTCACTTGTGCATCTTGTAATTAGTCTGGTGTGAAAGTAGCTCATTTGGAGAAAGAGAGTGTTAATGGAGAATCAATGTGGTCAGACAGAATCCCCCATTCTTATTGTAATCAACTTGTTCTTCTTACGAGTAGTATATTACACAGTAGTACCCTTTGACTCAGCTCGGTTTCTTATCTCTCTGCATTCACAAAGTTACTCAGAGCACGAGACTTCCCATGTTTTCCAATGTTCATGTTCATATCGTACATGTATTCGTGTTCGTGTACTGTGTGGTCGTGACGGAGGCGGTAGGGCGCGAAATTCCCTTGGCCTTCCTGGAGATGGTGAAGGAGGATTCCAACAAGAGGTACGCGGAAGGGAAAGATTTTGGGTAACTCACACAACGATACTGACAGACAGAGTTTAAAAGTCAAGTTTTAGATGTTATACTGACAGAGTCTGTTCAACAAATTATAACTGTATAAGGTAACTGATAATTGCAATTTAGTGAGATATTAAGTAGGCACAGGTCGTTCCGACACAAATACTACTTCCTATTAGCCGAGGGTCAAGGAGTACATGCTAGTAAAGTGGCATGTGTTGATTGTAATCAAGATTGCTGATGGTAAGAGCAGGTTGAGCTGAAGGAGCAGATGCATGGAGCACACGGAGGAGCTGAGCAGGCTGTCCAAGGTCAAAGCCCAGGTCTCTGAAGTCAAAGGCATCATATGACTGTGGATTAATGTTTATTTGGTGAATGTTGTTGCCAGGTGATGGATCGTGGGGAACAGATCGACGGCCTGGTCACCAGGACGGAGCACCTCCACGAGCAGGCCGCCGATGGGTGCGAGGATACAACCTAAAATGTGGTTCCAGAACATGAAGGTCAAGCTCATTGTGCTCCGTTCTCGCCGCGCTCATCCTCGGCATCTTCCTCTCCGGCAAATGCCCCTAGTACTAGTCAAAACTGCCACATGGTTTTCTTTGTTGATTTTTTTTGGATTTGTTCTTCGTTGGGTTGCACGTACGGGCTGAACCTATTTTTCGGATGATGCTCCGTCGATTCTGCTCCCCTAAATCGAACTGTAAGAGAGGGTTAGCTTTTATGGTCTTCCTTTTATTCATGCGAAAAGAGAAATTGTGTGCCGCACCACAAGCTCCACTACCGACTGTGCCATCCCATGATTCGAGCAGCATTATTTCGTCCATGGTCATTTCGGTGATGAATTTTTGTACCAAAATTCATAATAATTTAGCAACAGATACCAACCAGTGGCCAACAAATACCAACCTCCCGGATGTGGTAAAGTAGCTGAAATAACGGTGCTAACTGAAACCTAACACTTAAACTGACGAAACTGAAGAAAATGCGGTGTCTCGGTCAGGTTCAGAGAAATACACGGTTTAAGATAAACATCATTAAGAAATAATCACATCACACAACCAGCCGTACGAAATTTACACCATTATGTGCTCTTGATTGATTATTCAACCTAAATTGAAACGCGTACGCGACAAAGACATATGAACTTGGCTTTGATCTGGCAGCTGGAATTGTCCGGCATACTACCCCGTCGACGATCCTCCTCTAGCTAGTGTAGCGTAGTCGTGTTCAGTTGGAGTTGGCCTCCATGTCCGTGATCGCGGCGAAGGCCTGGTTGACGAGCTCGAGCGCGTCGGGGACGGCCAGGGAGCCGGACTTGTCACTCTTGAATAGGGCGCAGAGCGCCTCGTGCCGGGCCTTGACGTCTGCTAGGGAAGGCCGGCAGCCGCAGGAGGGCACCGCGACACCGAGGACGGTGTAGTGTTTGCCGCCCGTATTGTTGATGTTTCTGGCGGCGGCGCCGAGGACCGCGCGGGCGGCCTCTTTGCAGCCAACGGCCGGTTGCGTGCTGCTGCTGCTGCTGGAGGTTCCCGTTGGGTAGCCCGGTCTGCTCGTCCTCGTCGCCGTCGTGGTGGATAGGGGCGGCGGTGCTACGGAGCGCCGTAGCGGGATCATCGGCAGGGCCCGGGCGTGGGTGGGCTTGGGCGTGTAGCTTGAGTGATCTCCGTCGTAGGCGCGGCCGATGTCGAACGCCGGAGGCGGCCGCGGCGTCCCGTCGTCGTTGTTGTCCAGGTGCATCTCGGTGAGCGCCGCCGTGGTGTGGGTGATGCTGCGACGGTTTTCGACGAGGCAGTCGTTGAAGATCTCCAGGAGTCGTTCCATTGCCGGCGAGTTGTTGAGTTGTTGCTATTGATCGGTGCTTCTGCTGCTGCTTTGGGTGGATCTGCTCCGCCATGACGAGGCTTGTGAATTTAAGCAGCAGCTACAAGGATGGAGGACGACTCGGGCGGGGACTCCGATCCGACGCATAAGATTTTTCTCCATGATCCAGGACGACAAGGCAACACGATCTCGGACTCGAACAAACTCTTAACAAACATGTCCGGTTCTCATGCCTACTCTGACAAAAACTTGAGAACACTAACAAAGTTACCGTATCTTTGGAGCATGGGTAAACAGCCAAAGGGATACCCATCTCCGATTGCTCTTGCCTACAAAGCAGAGTTTGAAAGAGTCGGCTAGGACATTTGAAGGCTAAATAGGAAAGAAAAACTTCTAATAGCTGGCTATAGCCACAGATTAGCCCTATTTTAGGCGCTAAACTTTCCGTGTTCCGAATTTTCTTCTCTTCTTCTTTTTAGCCATTGTTTTCTGGCTGAACCGTGGTGGGTGGTTGAGCGCTAGGGACCGACTGACGAAGGTCTTTCGGCGAGACGACGCGGCGTAGGTGGTCGGGCGCCGCCATGTTTGAGAGGGAGCGTTTCAAAACTCTGTTGGCTCCACGGTGCTACCGGAGAATGACATAGAAGCGAGATCAAAGGACTGACAATGGGGGTTTGTATCGGGCAAGGAGGAATTGGCTTGGTGTTTCATGATTTATAGCATCGACATGTATGAAGGGGCGACATTATACGTGAAGGCCAACGTCCTACCTTTCAGGGTGAAAACCCAAGGTCTGGCCTTAATTGGTTGTGCCTGACAGTGGTCTTGTTGGAGTCATTGTTTTGAGAACGAGGATTATCTTCAGGGTGAAAACCCAAGGTCTGGTCTTAATTGGTTGTGCACTGTTTTTCTTAAAGACGTTGCTTTGAAAGAATTGGACATCAGGTGCTGATTTGGTGGTGGTTGTACGACTGTTGAAAGGAATGCAACTCTTTAGCGGGACGTTTCTTTTTATTTCTTCTTCTTATTGTCCTTCGGCTGTGTGCAGCCGTAATGACTATGGTTATTGCATTGTTGCAGAGGCTGGGTGTAATTTGTATCTCCGCGATATTAATATACATTCTTTATCTAAAAATCCATTGTTTTCTGAATTTTTGTTCAATCTAATTCTATAGAACTTGGGAGTTGATTATAAGTTGAGGAGTTTAATACCTGTTTGCGTTGATAGTTGTGTATGAGTCACCTTTCCCCACCTTTTCGCTAACATGTGCGACTGAAATTTTACCTGTTTGTGCCCGAATAGATTGCCACACGACTCCCTAACCACCACTACAGGAATGCGCAGGTACCCTACTCGGTGTTTCACAGTAGCTGACGGCCAGACCTCTCCATGGGCGTACATGACGTCGCGTAGGACATGTGGCCCCCCCCACGCGAGCCTGACGATGGGCAAGGCGCTACGCCTACGGCTTTGATGTCGGCACATACGGGGACGTGTGGCAAAGGTGGAGCAGAGCTTGCGAGGTGGATACCCGCCAGGCACCAATGGTTCACAAGTTATTTCCCCTAGAATAAATCCAAATAAGTATCAAGCCTATAGAAAGTTGTTACCTATTAGTACACGAGTTATTTTCAGAAAGGATACCATGGAGGTGTTAGCTTCGTCTGAGGGTGACTTTCATATTAAGTTTCACATCCGTAACAAAGCTGATAACTTTAAATGGAGTCTTGTCACCGTGTATGGTGCTGCTCAAGATGATCATAAACCTGCTTTTCTCTATGAGCTGGTAAACTTAGCAAAAGATAACCCATATCCTATAATTATAGGAGGGGATTTCAATTTGCTAAGATTTCCATATGAGAAGAGTAGAGGCAGATTTGATAATCATTTGCCTCTTTTATTCAATGCTATAATTGAGAGTCTTGATTTAAAAGAGGTAACAATGCCTGGGAGACCGTACACTTGGGCTAATAGTCTCTCAGAGCCGACATACGAGAAGTTGGACCGAGTGCTGATGGATTTTGACTGGGAATCTAAATTCACAATGGCCTCAGTAAGGGTTCTTGAACGTATTGAAGCATTATCAGATCATGCTCTCATACTATTAACAAGTGGATCAAAAAACATTCACCGTAGTCACCAGTTCAAATTTGAACTGGGATGGTTAAATCGTGATGGTTTTGATGACATGGTTAAAATGGTATGGGCGCGTACGGTCAATGGAGCCAACCCGTTAGATAGGTGGAATAATTAAATACGCGCTTTGCGTAAACACCTAAGGGGTTGGGTGAAACATTTGGTTGGACTTCTTAAAAAAGAGAAGATCCGGTTATCAGCGATTATTGATGATATGGAGTCTCTTGCGGAATGGAGACCACTGTCCGCACATGAGATTGAATTTAAAAAACAATCCAATGTGGAGATGGTGGGGATCTTCTTTGACGAGGAGATCAAGTGGTATCAAAGATCAAAGGCTCAATTCATACTGAGGGTGATTCGAACACGAGATACTTCCATAGTCTTGCTAATAGCAGACATAGAAAGAAACTCATTCACTCTCTGGACCAGGAGGAGTCCATGATTGAGGGTCATGGTCGACTCAAAAAATATATCACGAGGTATTATAAAAATCTATTCGGAGAGCCCGATGAGAGTAATTTCTCACTGGACGAATCTCGGATAGAGGATATTCCTCAGATTTCCGATGAGGAGAACGCTTATGTAACTGCCCCGTTGATGTCTACGCACGCTTCTATTCTTGTAGACAGTGCTGGGCCTCCAAGTCCAGAGGTTTGTAGAACAACAACAAGTTTCCCTTAAGTGGATTACCCGAGATTTATCGAACTCAGGGAGGTAGAGGACAAAGACATCCCTCTCAAGCAACCCTGCAATCAAGATACAAGAAGTCTCTTGTGTCCTCAACACACCTAATACAATTGTCAGTTGTATAGGTGCACTAATTCGGCGAAGAGAGAGTAAAATGAAAGTAATATGGATGATAATAAGTGATAATAGCAATCTGAAACAAATACCAGCAAGCGAACATGTAGCAGAACAGGCAGAAAACAATGTTACAATGCTTGGAGTAAGGCCTAGAGCTCCTACTTTCACTAGAGGACACTCTCAACAATGATCACACAAATGAATAACTAGATATCTTCTCTCACTATGCTACTCTTCTCCCTCTACGGTTGGATAACGGAAACTAATCATTACGTAGGGATGCAAAAAGAATTCCTTAAAGTGAGCATTCCCATGTCTAGTTAACCCCACACTGTCACTATGAGCGCCCTAGAAGGTACTAGACAAACACCATAATTCATAGAGGAGACACACACGATGTGCAGACTGTCACCTTCACACCGCGATACAAAGTGACTCCAAAGTTCATATTAATAAAACACTTGAGTAGCAAAAGATGAAGAGTAACATCTACGAATTCAAATAGATTACAAAGCTCATGATCACATATAGATCACACCATGGGTGAGAGAGAGAGATGAACCACATAGCTACCAGTAGAGCCCTCAGCCCCGGGGGAGAACTACTCCCTCCTCATCATAGGAGACAACAACGGCGATGGAGATGACGGTGGAGTCGATGGAGACGACTTACGGGGGGCACTTCCCCATCCAAGCAGGGTGCCAGAACAGAGATCTGTCCCCCGAAACTTGTCGGTGGCGGCGGCGGAGCTACGGATGTATTTTGTGAAAAAGGTCGATTTATTTATGGTAATCCCTCGGGGGAGTATAAATAGGCAAAAGAGCGATGTCGAGGGGTGGCCAGGGGGCCCACACCCCTAGGTGGCGCGACCGGGGGGACCCGCGCCACCCCATGGTGTGGCCACCCTGTGGCCCCCCTGCGGGGCTCTTCGGGACTTCTGGAAACTTCCGGGACTTGTAAGCCTTCCGGCTTTCGAATTTTCCAATTCGGAGAATATTTCCAGAATAACTTTTCTGAAACTAAAAACAGCACAAAACAGGGAACTAGCTCTGTGGCATCTTGTTAATAGGTTAGTCCCGGAAAACGTGTAAAAATGCTATAAAGAAGGGATACAACATGTAGCAATTGACATAATATCATCATGGAGCATCAGAAATTATAGATACATTGGAGACGTATGAAGCATGCCCAAGCTTAGTTCCTACTCGTCCTTGAGTAGGGAAACAATAAAACACAATAATTTCTGAGGTGACATGCTACTAACATAAACTTGATCATTATAATATAAAAGCATAAACCTACATCTTCTCATTCTTAACTTCAGAAAATTGAGGCCAACAGTAGTTATACCGGTTCTCAGACTGATAGCGATATCCATCCTGGCAGTCACCTACCTACCGATCGATCTAAACTATGGCGCGCGGTGCATCGACACAAAATAAATACCAATCTCAATGAATCAGAAGAATGGGTCAATAATCATGGCTCAAACTTGCAGTACGAACTCAGTACTAGCTACTGGGGTTGAAATAACGAACCAGGACGAGGTCGTTGGGGTTGTCGGTGCCGTCCACGCGTTCCATGAAGATGCAAGTCGATGTCGAGCTCGGCGTCGGAGCCGCTTCCGCGCCTCCTACTTCCCCGCCTACCACCGCCGGCCGGCTCCATCTTACGGCCGCGATAGCCACGGCGGCGTCTACTCCACGACGTTCCCAAGGAGGCATCACACCTTGCCGTGACGTGCGCTCCCGGGGCGCCGCCCTTCGCCGTGTCGTTCCGGTACCCGACACGAAGCAGCTCGACGCCGTGGAGAGCTCCTGTGCCGTTCCGCCCCTCCTCCTCCTCCTCCCCCTTCCTCTACTCCCCGTCGTAACGCCCCTCTTCTTCCTCCTTCATCCTCATATGCGGACAACTTCGAGGTAGTATGCTCGCACAATATTGGCAAGTCCTCAAACCGGATGCCGTGGCCGTCGTCGGAGACCTGGATGAGCTTGAGGCCGCCGTCCTTCACGGTGACGGAGACGGCGGACGCGATGGCGTCGATGCAGTTCTCGACGAGCTCCTTCACCGCCGAGGACGGCCACTGGATAACCTCCCCCGCGGCGATGCGGTTCACCACCGATTCCTCGAACCGCCGGATGCGGGGCGGTTCCCCGCTGCCGCCGCCTCATGGCATCGGGTCGTCGACGTTCATGCCCCTCCCGTGGCACGCAGAGACTGGACCAGAAATATGGGAATGTGGAGTAGGACTAGGAGGACCACTTCCTCCTTCATCTCCTCCCCGCCGCCGCATAAATATTGCCTGCTCGAATCCCCGTTGTAACACCTGGGGTGTTACCTGTTTGTTTTGCTTGCATCATATGCATCACATTGCATTGCCCCATGTTTGCATCACAACTGAAAATTTCCAAACAATTTAAACTTTCACCCTTGCCCCAAAATTTCCAATTTCAAACTTGAAAACTACACCCCTCATTTGTTCTTCAATAGTTTGAAAATTGTTTAATCCAATTGCTTGTTAATAATTTTCCCCCTCTTGTTAAAAACCCTAATGGCTAACTCAAAAGTTTAAACCAAATCATTCATTAACTTGTTAGGTTTAATCAAACAACTATTTTCAATCAATTAATTAAATCACCTTCATTTTTTAAACCAAATGCCTCAAACATAACCCCCTTTTGAATTTAAAAAAAACTTTAACAAGCCAATCAACTGATTTTTTTATAAACTTGACCTTAGGGTCCACCCTATGGAAATGATTGTTTTCATAATGTTTAATGAATATTCAAATTCCTTCAAATTTGGTTTAAATCCTAAACAGCAATAATTTTGAAAAACTTTTAGAAAACAAAAGTTGGTTTCTAGTTGCTAATTAAAAAACTAAACTAACCATAATTTTTATCAAATTTTCTGCTAACCAAAAAGTTTTCTTTTCTTCCATTTGGGTTTCAGCAAAAATAAAATAAAATAATAATAAATAAAAGAAAAAGCTAGCAGCAACTAACCTATCTACCGCCCGGCCCAGCCCGCTAACCCCCTAAATAGCGCAGCCCAGCCCACCAGATCACTTACCGGTTCGCTATCGACCGCCCCCGTCGTCTTCGCTGCGTACGGCAGCACATCGGAGTGCGCCACGGCAGCACTGCAACGATCGCGACGGCCAGGAGCTCATCCGAGCCCCTATAAGTTCCCCCTCGAGCCGCGCGTAGCCTAGACCAACCCTAGGAGCCTCCGTCCCCCTAGCGCCGCCGCTGCTCCCTCTCTCCCGTCGATCTCGCCTCTCTGAAAGACCTCACCGGAGAACCACCGAGCCACTCTGAACCTTCGTTGCTCCCCGACGCTGTCGTGCCCCTCGTTGCTATCTGACCACGGGGATCAACTCGCCACGCCACCCGCAAGCTTTTGGACACCGGCGCCTTCTCGGTGGAGCACCGTAGCCGCGCCGCGGTCCTCGACGTCGCCGGCCGCCGCGCTGCCACGACCCTCTGCATCGACGACAGCCACGGTGAGCTCAACCGTTCTACTCCCTCCTTCCCTCTCCGTTACCTTCTGTGCACGCGCACCCGTTCGCTTCCAGCCACGGCAGCGTCCACAGTCACCTCACCGCCGGCGCCCCTTTCGCTGCTCTGACGAAGTTCAGACGCAGTCGCGCGTCAGCAACTTTCAGTTAGCTTGGCTCGGAAGCTCATCCTCTCTGCGCGTCCTTAGTCTGACAAACACACGCAACAGAGCATTTGGTTCAGCGCAGCGCACGCGAGCAGGGAGACCGCGGGATCGAGCTCTGCTCCCCGCAGGATTTCCCCAACCTTTTTGTTTTCCTCCTCGCTGACAACCAGGGCCCCTTCGTCAGCCGCTTTTGTGCCACGCTGGCCACGGGGCCCCCCTGGCAGCGTGTGGGTACGTTCCCAGCACGGTGACAAAAGGAATAAAACATTTCTGTTTTTTTTTTTCTATTTTCTTTAATTGGCAGAATAAAACACTAACTTTAAAATTCAATAACTTTTAATCTATAATTCTAATAAATAAAAGTTATATATGTTTTCTGTTCAAAATTAAATGATCTTTCCAATTATTCCATTTGTGTTCTATTTTGGAATTTCCAAATACATTTAAAATTCAAATTGGGATAATTCAAATGTAATTTGCAACAATTCATAAATAATTCATACTAATTCCAAATAATGCAAATAAAATATGTTTTCCATACCATTTTAAATAACCTATTCAAATATAATTTTTGTTTTCTGTTTTGAATAATTAAAATTGCCTAAACAATTTAAATCTTGTTTAATTCAATTAAAAATTGTTTAATATTGTTTAATTCATAATTAAATAATCCCAACTCCTATTTCAATATGTGAAACATGTAATCCAACTAAAATTTGATGTTCTTTTCAAATATAAACTTTGTTATTTGTTTTGAACAATTTAAATGGTTGAAAACAACAAATACTTATGTGTCACCTTTAAGGCACCCAAAAATTCCCTAAATTAATTATAAAATTCTAAATTGCTACACCCTATCTTAAATTGATTCTAATGTTGTTATTTTGCTGTTTCCCTTTTGCATGCATCATACTAAACCACTAGCACCTGTTGATTAGTTGGAAAACAAATAATTTAACCATAATCCATGGGCTTTTCATATGCAACTCAAATTGCATATGGGTCCATTTAAATCTGTTTATCTTGTCAACTAGTTTACCTTGATGCATCTTTAAACCTGTCATGCATCCATATCTTGATCATGCTGGATCTTTTGCCGTAGTAGTAATTGTTGCATCCGGTGTTTGTTCGAGGTTCATTGCTTCTTCCCGGATAGGACGTTGAGATGATGTGAGCAACGACAAGTTCTGCTACCTTGCGGGATCTCAGGCAAGTATACTCACTTGCTGCCAAATGGCTGCCTTTCATCACTTGTTACCGATACTTTCCGTTGTTCTGTTCTGCTAGCCTTAGTAGTAGTTGTTTCTGTTACGAACCTATCACATGAATCCTTCAACCCTGATATTGCCTCACCTCCATACCTATAACCATTGCTTGTTGCCCGTGTCTTACTATCTTGCTTAGGGTTGTTTTGCTCGAGTCTGTTACCCGTTACTTTCTGTTACTACTCTATTAAGTTCTGGGGGGCTCGATGTTTAATCAATCAATCAATCATGCTACTGTTATTGTTTAATAATAAACTTGATGATAAGGCACCGGCAGGAGGCCCCTTGTGGTTTTGAGGCCTGCTAGTGTCGACCCTAATAGGAAAAGGGTCTTGTCTACTGATCCATGATGAGCGCACTACCCGCATGTGGGAAGCGAGTATGGGCGCCCCCCTCAATTTGACTCGATTCGCATCTCGTCCAAATCGCCTCATTTAGTTCGGGTTTTCCATTTGCTGCATGCATGATCTTGCGAGCCCTTGGTACCCGGGTGGAACTTTCGTAGTCGGCATATAGGGGGACACGTTCTTAGAGTGCTATGAGGGTCCATTTTCTTCTGGGCTCGATTAGCCGTGCGCCCAAGGTGCTTTGGGCTTGATGCGAAGAAGAGTTGAGTTGTGTAGAGTACCTCGCTTGGTGGGTTAGCTCCCCATCTGGCGGGTTATTCTTGCGTGTACGGCTAAATTGGTGCAACCCTGCAGGGATAATCTTCTCGAGAAGCCGTGTTTTCCGCGGTTATGGATTACTTGGTGAAAGTACTGGCTAACAAGTACTCAGGACAACTTAAACATAATGATCAACCAGGTTACACCCAACGATTAACAACTTGACTAGTAATAGGTTTATTCACACAATAACTTGATTCACCTCTAATACAACTGTGTGAGTTATCCTCGGATTGCTTCTTCGGATAAGGGGCGAGATCCAGGATGGGTTTGTTTGGAGTTACTTTCAGGTGGTTACAATACTCGATCTTATCTCCTTTCTGATAGCCGGAAGTTGTAGTATCTCTCCGTAGTTGGTTAGTGCAGCCTGCTGTCGCTTATTTGCAATAACCCCTTCCTTTCCGTTGATCCTAAAGTATTTGTATCTTGTGATGACTGGCTACGCCGGTATCTTGTGAGTATGGGTTTTATCCCCTTTGCCAGTACTTAACCGTACTGACCCACGAATCTCTTTCGTGGCTGCATATTCAATATTGCAGTCAACAGGTTTGAAGTCTGACGACGTTAGCTTGGGAATCCCTCCGGTTTGGCCTGGGCAGGGATTGGACGCTCTCGGTTATCTTCAGGACTCTTAGTCCAGTTTGGATCTTGTCCGTAGACGGACGATATGTTGTTTCTTCCGCTGTTATTTGGATCTTTGTAATGTATCAGTTGTATCCCTGGCTCGTCTGAGTCATCTTGTACCTATCTGATTCTGTTGTAAATGTGGAATATTCGTGAACTATTGTAATGATTATCACAAGTGGCAACCTGGAATCGGTTATTATGTGGATTTTGGCGGGAATGCTGAAATCTGCATAGTGCCCGATCTCGGGGCGTCACACCCGTCTTCGCCTCGCCACGATTCGAGCTGCCTCCGCCGTCAAGTCTCGAGATCGACCGATTTCCCCCACCTCCGGCCGCATCCGAGGAGGTGCCCTCTCCGATGCCCCTCCACCTCCTTCCTCCCCTCCCCTTGCGCCAGGGGCTGTGCTCCTTCCTCCCTTTGCGCCAGCAGCTAACAACGGAGTGGAGTGGAGTGGATAGGTGTCGGTGATTTGGTTCTGGAGCCACGAGGGAGAAGAGACAGTGAGGGAGACGAGAGAGTGAGGGAGGCTCGGTGGATGCGATTACATACTGGCGGCGCCAGGGAGATGAGAGATTGAGGGTGAGGAGAGAGTGAGGGAGGGGAAAAAGGAGCGGCGGCGTACGCGGTCGAGTCAAATTTTAGGGTATGGTATAGACTAGTAATAATTACCAATTTGCCCCTCCAAATAAATGGATACCGGTCCCACATTATTTTGGTACCGACCCCACAATACCGTCCCCACGTTTTTGGTACCGTCCGCGCAAAATTTTGGTACCGTAGCTACGCTTCTGGTACCGTCCCCACAAAATCTTGATACCGTCCCCACGCTTTTGGTTCTGTCAGTTCGATTCCGTCTATTTTACAGTCATTAGATCGGATTGGATGGACGGTTTATAAAAATGCCAACCACGCTAAAACTCGTAAATTCATATATCCCCAGCTAGATCAACACTCTTCAGGATGCGTACCTGCAAGCCACGAATCTGACCAGCGACCAACGGGCGCACCGCGTCAGAGCGCCGTCCGGATTTGCCGCCAAATGTCAAGGACAGCCGCCGCGGCGCGAGCATGCCCGCCGTTGGAGGTGGACATGACAACAGATCTATTGTGGACCGTGGCTTGCGGCGGCCGTATTTACAGCAATGAGCATGTGGAGGTGCAGCTACCGAGGAAAAGAGGAAAAGGGTGTGAGAACAGAGAAGAGACAGAATATCCATGAAATAGTCGACACTTCATTTATTCGGTGCTATAAATTTTACTTTTTCAATCAAATTAGCTTAGTTATAAGCCACTCACTCATTTTAATATGAATGTCGATCGAACTAAAATATGTATTTATTTTCTATAATTAGAATATAACAACTAAGTAAAGTTTTACTGTTATGTTTTCCTCCAAACTATATATATCCTTGTACCCTTCTTCGGCACGCATCTTAGGAGCATCTCCATCGGCGCCCTCGATAGCGATCTCAATAGGGCTATTGGACATTCTCTCTCACAAAAAATAGGGCTATTGGACGCGCCGGCTCGAAATGGTCCCCACGGGACAACACAATAGAGGCAAGGGATAATTAACAAGGTGCCCTCAGTTGGCACCACGACCTCAGTTTTACCCCTAGCGCCGAATCGACCTCAGTTTTGCCCATAGTCAGTGCGCAAGGACTCCTTTCGCTGCTCCCACCGTTATTTTCTGCCCCAGTTAGGATGCTGACCAGTGGGACCCATCATAGAACCGTTGGCGCGGCCTGTGGGCCCCAGTTGTTGAGCGTTGGCGCGGCTTGTGTGCCCCAACTGTTGACGGCTGGCGCTGCATGTGGGCCCCAGCTGTTGACGAGGCCCAATGTCAACATGCAGACTACACATTATCCATTTATATTTATTAATCCCTACATGCAGACTACACATTATCCATTTATTAAACCATCAAATTATTCGTATTAATAATATAAAATATATACTGTGATCAACTGAAATTTGTAGATTATCTTAGAAAACATAATGCATCACATCTCTTATATATAAATTTTGTTTACAATGTGCATATTTTAAAGCGATAATTAGAAATATTTTTTTAAAAAAGCGATAATTAGAAAGGATAAAACTTCTAAACAGTGGGTACATATTTGGACAAATATAAGGACATAACTTTATATATAATTAAACATACTTATAATTCAATAACTGGCCCCACTTTACATATAATCATTGGGGCCCTAGGGACATTACATCTAATTAAAAAAAAACTAACTGCTCACGCTCTGCATGCGGGAGCCCTAACTGCTCCCGCGCTGCATGCGGGAGCCCTTGCCGCCCTCCGGCGCCCGGGAGGCCTTGCCGCCCTCCGGCGCCCTAGTTCCATTCCGCCGCCCTGTACTCCATCTCCTTGTTGACGCGGACGCGGAGGTTCTCCGCCCGCATCCTCTCCTCCTCTCGCTCACGGACCCGCTTGATGCTGGCCCGCATTGCCTTCACGTCCTCCTTCGCCTGCTTCTTCTCCTCGGCCTTCAACTCCTTCTTCTCCAGCCGCTCCAGTTCCTTGAGGCGGCGGATCGTCTTGGGGGAGAGGTCGTTGTGGGCGGTGAGGGAGGGCTTGGGGTTGTGGACGAAGGGCGGCGATGGCGATCTCTCCCGTTTGGGAGATTCGACTTCCTCCGACGTATAATCGGCCTCGTACCAAGGCCGATCTTTTGGGCGGTTGTCCTCGTCGGAGACCGACTCGGGGCTAGATGGTAGAGAGTAGGAAGACATGTTAGGGCTTGAAGCTAGGGAGAGAAGGGCAAAGGGATGGAGAGGGATGAGAAGATGGAGGACGAGTGAAACGGTCTATTTAAAGGCACGATTAGACGTGAATTAATTGAGGTAGATGAAGCAAACAATGTGAAAACATTGGGTGCAGTGTAGAAGAGTCGATGCATGGTCAAAGCGGTGTAGAACAGGCGTAGGCGTAGGCCTAGGACAGCTAGTGATACGGAGTACGAGCGCGTGTGCATTAGGCAGTCAAGTGATTCGACGTTGCATGCGTGTATTAAAGAGGTGAAGAGAAGAAAGTCCAAAGTCTCACGCCAAATCCTGTCTCGCTGCATATGCATTGATGCGTATCTTCTGAAAACTAGGCGTGGAGGGCTGCGTCGCTGCAAATGCGACGCGACTCGTGTTTCTGAAACCAGGCGTGGAGGGTTGCGTCGCTGCAAATGCGACGCGACTCGTGTTTCTGAAACAAGGCGTGCAGGACTGCTGCAAATGCGACGCGACGTTAACTATTTTCTTCTTCTGCAACGTTGTTTACTCTGAAAAAACGAGGCGTGCATGCACCGGGCTGGTGAACGGGGCCCCACTAGCAGTGTCCGTTGTTACATGCCGTTACATTGAGACAAAACACCCAGTCCATGCACCGCTTTATTTTCGATCGTTTGATAGTAAGGAACGGTGCAGATCGAGTCCATGCATGCAAACTACGACGGCAACGGCCTGCAGACGCTGAGACGAGCGATTCTCTGTGCGGGAACGCGATCCTCTGACTTTAGGTCACTGACAAATGGAGCCCATCACACACCGGACCCACGTGTCATGGGAGAAAGTCAGAGAACGTAAGGTGGGCAAAGTAAGAGGATCAGGTTCCCTCTGTTTTTAAGGCATGTACAATAGTGTAGACGGGTGCTGTCTGCACTACTCGGCCATGTCATTTCTAGACATTTTTAGAGATATTTGCTTGGTTGTGCTAGGATAGCCCATAGGAACACAGAACAAAAAGGTAGAACCCCTCTCTTCCGAAGATTCACGATGTTTGGTCCGATACAGGAGTTTCACCCTAAGCGCTCACGAGAGAGAAGTGGATGCCGGTGAAGCGGGTCACACCCCAGAGAGAAATCTTTGACATCCAAAGCACACAAACACACCTATACTAACATGGTATGGCACCCCTAGCTTTTGTTGGGATCCAGACACTCCGTAGCCCCCCTCCCGGTGAAACCCTAGCCCCGCTGGATAAATACCTGACCTATACAGAAACACGCGGTAACTGCGTCGAAAGGGGGTAGCAATGTGTACTATTTGCTTGGTTGTGCTAGGATAGCCCATAGGCACACAAAACAAAAAGGTAGAACCCACCTCTTCGGAAGATTCACGATGTTGGTCCGATACAGGAGTTTCACCCTCTAAGCGCTCACGAGAGAGGAGTGGATGCCGGTGAAGCGGATCACACCCCGGAGAG
The DNA here is from genome assembly GCA_028641055.1 of Alopecurus myosuroides. Lineage (NCBI taxonomy): Eukaryota > Viridiplantae > Streptophyta > Magnoliopsida > Poales > Poaceae > Alopecurus > Alopecurus myosuroides. The sequence continues at coordinate 5,992,072 of CM054063.1, read as the reverse complement.
CAATCTTTGACATCGAAAGCACACAAACACACCTATACTAACATGGTAAGGCACCCCCTAGCTTATGTTGGGATCCATACACTCCGTAGCCCCCCTCCCGGTGAAACCCTAGCCCCGCTGGAGAAATACCTGACTTATACGGAAACACGCGGTAACTGCGTCGAAAGGGGGTAGCAATGTGGACTATTTGCTTGGTTGTGCTAGGATAGCCCATAGGCACACAAAACAAAAAGGTAGAACCCACCTCTTCGGAAGATTCACGATGTTGGTCCGATACAGGAGTTTCACCCTCTAAGCGCTCACGAGAGAGGAGTGGATGCCGGTGAAGCGGGTCACACCCCAGAGAGCAATCTTTGACATCCAAAGCACACAACACACATATAATAACATGGTATGGCACCCCCTAGCTTATGTTGGGATCCAGACACTCCGTAGCCCCCCTCCCGGTGAAACCCTAGCCCCGCTGGAGAAATACCTGAATTATACGGAAACACGCGGTAACTGCGTCGAAAGGGGGTAGCAATGTGGAACTATTTGCTTGGTTGTGCTAGGATAGCCCATAGGAACAAAAAAACAAAAAGGTAGAACCCACCTCTTCGGAAGATTCAGGATGTTTGGTCCGATACAGGAGTTTCACCCTGTAAGCGCTCACGAGAGAGAAATGGATGCCGGTGAAGCGGTCACACCCCGGAGAGCAATCTTTGACATCCAAAGCACACAACACACCTATACTATCATGGTATGGAACCCCCTAGCTTGTGTTGGGATCCAGACGCTCTGTATCTCCCCTCCCGGTGAAACCCTACCCGCTGGGGAAATACCGGACTTATACGGAAACACGCGGTAACGGCGTCGAAAGGGGGTAGCAATGTGGAACTATTTGCTTGGTGGTGCTAGGATAGCCCATAGGAACACAAAACAAAAAGGTAGAACCCACCTCTTCGGAAGATTCACAATGTTTCCACCTCATATTCTTTGAAATCTCTACTCCTGTATTCGAGGAATCTCATTTTAGTGATGGCTTTCGTTCTAATGTTTATAAATCCTATTTATATTTTTCCTAGACTTGTATTAGACCTATATAATGCAATTCCGAAGCCTAAAAATTTATTAGATGAATATTCGTATTATTTATTTTCTTTTGAATAATAATGGTTTTAATCGAAAATTGTAAATAAAACAAGTTTAAAACATCAAAATGAAAAAATAACTTTGGATCTTTCTTAGTCACACCAAAATGAAGCTTTGGTGAGATTTTGACCATATTTGAGTTCCAAAGGTTTGAAACTCATCTCATTATCTTGAACTCTCTACTAGACTGTTCAAGATATCACATGTTACACAAGGCTTTTTCGTTCAATTCTTTATAAGACAGGTTTATATTTTTTTCTCGTTACTATATGACATAACACTACTATGTGCGTCGGCAATATATTTTTTCGATTTTTTTTGAATTATGTATGCTCATTTCAAGCTTGGTCAACCCTCTGTTTGACCACCCGAAAAGCTTCTAGAAGGAAACACAGAGATTCGACCTGGGCTGTTGGATCGACGCCTTCTAGAAGGAATCGTGCATCGGACGGATGCGCTCGCAGCCACAGCGATCCGCGAGACGTTCGTTCTGCGCTCTGATTGGTTGGTACGTTGGCCACATGGATTGATGGTTCTACATATGATTTCTTTGCTGTTAAGTATTATAAACCATGTTATTTAAATAAAAAAATATAATGAAACTTCAGATTTACTACAGCGATGATTTTTATCAGTTTTACATATGATTTTTCTATTAAACCATGTTATTTAAATAAAAAATAAAAAATAGAAGAATTATTCAAAACATAATGAAACTTCAGATTTACACTATACATGTAGAATAGATGTCTAGAAAATTCATTTGGTTGATTTAGAAAATATGCCAAAAAAATTTGAAGCACAAATGGGGGTATTTACCCTAGCTTCGGACCTCATTTGAAGCACATTTCTCACGAGAATTGAGCGATGGTTGCAAATGAGCATAAAAAATTCAAAACAAATCAAAATGACATGAATCTAACGCACAACGTTGTTATATGTGATATAGTTGCTCCTCAAATTTCTATGGATAATTTTGGCAAGGTCGAATTTTTCATGAAATTATAAACGGGGGTTACTTACCCTAGCTTCGGACCTCATTTGAAGCACATTTCTCACGAGAATAGAGCGATGGTTGCAAATGAGCATAAACAGTTCAAAAAAATTCAAAATGACATGAATCCAACGCACTATGTTGTTATATGTGATATAGTTGATCCTCAAATTTATTTGGTTAATTTTGGCAAGGTCGAATTTTTCATGAAATTATAAACGGGGGTATTTACCCTTACTTCGGAGCTCATTTGAAGAACATTTCTCACGAGAATAGAGCGATGGTTTTAAATGAGCATAAATAATTCATAAAAAAATAAAACTAACATGAATCCAACGCACAATGTTGTTATATGTGATATAGTGGCTCCTCAAATTTATTTGGTTAATTTTGGCAAGGTCGATTTTTTCATGAAATTTCAAAGGGCTCCCAATTTCAAATGGGGGTGTCTACCCTAGCTTCAGACCTCATTTGGAGCATATTTCTCATGAAAATAGAGTGATGGTTTCAAATGAGCATAAATAATTCAAAAAAATATCAAAATGACATGAATCCAACGCACAATGCTGTTATATGTGATATAGTTGCTCCTCAAATTGATTTGGATCGGATAATTTTCACAAGGTCGATTTTTTCATGAAATTCCAAACGGGGGTATTTACCCAAGCTTCAGACCTCATTTGAAGCGCATTTCTCATGAGAATAGAGCGATGGTTTCAAATGAGCATAAATTATTCAAAAAAAATCAAAATGACATGAATCCAACACACAATGTTGTTATATGTGTCTACTCTAGCTTCAGACCTCATTTGAAGCGCATTTGCCCAAAATTTTGGAATGACTTAGTTCAACATGCATCATACAACATTATTCAAACATTCTTTTCGCTTTTAATCTACATTCTGGCTCGTGATTGCGTTCAGAAATACTCAAAATTAATTAAAAAAACGCGAACTCGTTGAAATAGGCTCAAATTCATAGATTCGACGATAGTTTTACAGAAAGCTAGACGGCATAATTTAACTAAAAACATTGAAAAAACTTAAAAAAACTATGGTTGGCCGAGGCTCGCCGCGATCACCCGGCCTGGTCGTCGCCCTCCTCCTAGACGTCGTTATCTACTCCTCTTCCTCGTCGTCCTCATCGCTGTCGTCGTAGGCCAGCATGCGGGAGGGCCCCGCCTCGTGGTCGTTCTTAGCTAAGGGCGATGGGTTCGCCAGCGTAGCGATCGCATGCCGCTCCGCTCTGCCTCGGATCCGCAGCCGGTGCAGCTGCGCCTGCTCGGAGGGATGGCGGCGGTCCCGCCTCTCGCTCTGCAGGGCAGCCTTGCGCCGGTCGCTCTCGTACAGCGCGACGACCGCCTGCTGCTCATCCGACTTCGCGGTTGCGGCGAGCTGCCGGTAGACCTGGCGCTCCGCCTGCTCCCTCTGGTGGGTCTCCAGGGATGCACGAACAGCGGCAGCCTCGGCCGCTGCCGCCGCCTCCTTGAGCCAGGAGCGGACCGTGTGGAACGCCTCCTCGTTCCGCCATGTTTCGAACGAGTAGACGGTGGCGTGCTGCTCGGGCCAGATAGGCTGCCTCCTCCAGCGCTGCGCCTCCTGCGGCGGCTCCTGGTCGGGCGCCGCCTCCTCCTGCGGCGGCTGCTGCTCGGGCCCCGCCTCCTCCTGCGGCTGCTGCTGCTCGGGCCCCGCCTCCTCCTGCGGCTGCTGCTGCTCGGGCGCTGCCTCCTCCGGCGCCGGCTGCTCGTTCTCCTCGCCGTCATTGTGGCCCCGCGTCGCGGCCGTGGGTCGGCAGTACAACGGCGAGTTGCGCCATGCACGGAGTCGGCGAGGCATCGTCTCGGGGTGTCTGGTGAAATGCGGCGAGGGCGATGAGAGTTTGTGCGGTGAGGGCGAGGAGATGAACGGCGAGAATGGGGAGAGCGGCGAGCGGTGAGGGGCCTTTTGTAGCCCTGGCGGGTCATTTACTGCGACGCGCGTGCCGTTACTCCGGCAGAATTTGAACGACCCGGGGGCCCACGATTTTTCCACGCGTCGCTGACAGCTCTGGCCAGCGTGGGCTGCCACGCCTTTTCGCCCCCCAAGCCGAACCCAGCGGCGGTGGTGGTGGTGGTGGTGGTGCCGCAGGTGCTCGTGGCGCAGCAGGGGATGGTGCGGCGGTGGCGGCGGCGAGAGCGGCAACGCACGACGGCGGGTCAACTAAATTGGGCGGCAGCGCACGACGGTGGTGGCGGGAAACTCGGGTGTGGACTATTCAGCGTAGTCAACTTACTGCGCGGTCCCACCTGTAAGCTCCGGATGGTTTCAACGAACTTGGCAGTCCCACCCGGACCCACTTCGCGAAACGGAGTCTGACTCCTCGGTCCCACTTCGCGAAACGGAGTCGACTCCAAACTTACCGTTTTAGCCTCTCCATAGTAGTTGCGCACAGACTAGGGGCAAAACTGAGATCGATTCAGCTCTAGGGGTAAAACTGAGTACAAGTGGTCCGTTGTGGGCAATTCGATAAAAAGCCCTAGAGGCAAAGTTGCGGGATGGGGCCAATCTCGCGTCCGGCAATTCCGTTTTGGTTCCCAATTGTTGGGTCGCTGTTGCCGGCAACAACGGCAACTCGTGCCACGTCGGATCCTAACGGGCCGGGCTGCACAGACATCGAGACACTGACATTTAGTGTGACGGAGGGCCGGTCTCCGTGTTTTAATGATGCACATGTTCTCTTGACGGCGTAGCATCGCATCTCGTCGCGCCTCATCTACCCACGCGTATCGCCGGAGTTATGGCGGCCTCGGGAACCGGCGCCGGAGTAAATGGCCGTGCCCTCTCGCTACCCTCCAGCCGCTATAAAGGTTGTTGTTTTTTGCCGCCCATCGCATGGGCCTTCTCCCTCGCCTCTTCTCCTTTGCCTCGTCCCTCTCTCACTAGCTCACTCACTCACCGGCGCAATGGAGCACAACCACGAGGCCGGAGCCAGCGGCGGTGACGGTGGGTCCAAGGGCTGCCTCGTGAGGCCGGAGGCCGCCTTCTTCACGGGCCACCACATCCCCATGACGCCCGGGGTGCACCTCCATCCAGCTCGCCTGGGGGATGAGCCAGTTAGGCTACGTCGTCCCGTTGTTCCCCGAAACGCCAAAGTGGTTTCATGCTCTCGTCCGCGAGCGCGGCCGCAACCTAACGCCAGAGGAGCGGTCCGATCCGAGCTACGACGGGGACAACGATCTCTGGACCGCTATCCTCACGCAGGATCGGGGGGAGGCGCTCAATTATGCGGCGTGGACGACATGTCTGACAAGATGAATACCTTGACCCCTGTCCTAAAAAGGGTTACTGGAAGATGGTGGCGGCGACTTCTTGAACATGTACGTCGGTGCGCGACAAGGTCTCCTGGACCGGTTGTGCCCCTTACTTGTTATCGGATGCGCGATGGTGTGTTATCAGGGTATATGGCTATGTTCTTGGCCACCCCCTTCATCGGTATTGTAAGTGTAGAGGATGTCGCTAGGTTCGTTGTTTCAGATTGAGTTGATTAATATATTTGCTTGTAAGAAGTGATGGTTTTGTTTTATTAATAAATGAAAAATACATGTTTTGGGCATGGGGGTAGAACCTCCATTTCGAAAAAAATGTGGAACAATAGGCCACTAATACAATGCTCAGCTCTTAGTCGGTTTACTTTTTACGAACTAGGTGGCATGCTGCAAACCGTGCCTGTAGTCCAGTACTCCCTCTGTTCCATATTATAAGGCGTTTTGGCAAAGTAATTAATCAGTTTGCCAAATTATTTTATAATGTTGAACAGAGTAGTATCATAAATGGATAGACCACAAAGGTCTAAATAAAGACATGAAGTTCTCTTAGGACCGACATGGGACAACATCGTTGTGATCTCTATCTACTATGGGGGTTAGGTGCCGATCGAAGCGATCTGGGGATCATACACTATATTTCTTTCCAATTGTCTAGTCGAGATCACGCCATCTGATCTCATCGTACTCCTCACCCATATTGTAATCCTCTCTATACATCTTATATAATAGATAAGAGCAAGGCGGGAGTAGTACCATTGCGATAAACCTTGGTAAATCATGTGTCTTTGTGTGACTATGTTACTCTGATCTCAGCATTTTTTTTGAAACAAGACAAAAGTTTTATCTTTTATATTATTGATATAGAAGAAGCGAACATGATACGGCCAAGGCCAACAAAAAAGTTCGCTACTAGAAAGCTAGCGTCCACGAAGGCCCGATTCAACCTACTCCATCCAACCTCGTCAGCTTTGTGGCGCAGCCTGCGAACCAGGTAGCAGATCCGACGGAGACGTCCTGTGTTGCCGGTGGCACGAAATCGTTGCCCCCCGGATTCTTGCTTTCACACGACTACTAATAACACGTTCTCTCATGAGTACACTAATGAGGTGTCGCAACCCCATGAGATTTTATTCCTTCCCAAGTTTCCTACACCTTTTGTCGATCTTTGTTTCTGTTTGGCGATGTCGAATTTGTGTAAGCCTCCTTTCGGGATAAACCACATATTGTAAATCCCGACGCGTTTGTAACCTCACCCGAAATAGTGAAATATTGCTGGCTGGCGCCCGTGGTTTTTCTCTTCTTTGTTGGAAGGGTTTTCCACGTTAAAATCTCGTGTCCCCGTTGACTTGATCTTATTTAACTTCATTATTGTTTTGCTATTGTGTGTAACAAAAATTGCTAGTACTTTAAAACCCTGCGGTAACATTGAGTCCGATTAATCAATTAATTTGTTCAGGCACACATACTAAATATAGTTCAAAGAATAACATAAAAATTGGATCTCTTACAGAGAGATCAAGATGAATCCGTGCAAACCGTGACAGTTACTTACACACAAAAAAAAAAATATTAATGCATGTTCCACAGTGCATGCATTGCACTGATTGTTGAATACAAAATTAACAATGGAGTGCTGCTGTATATGTGCGTAAAATAGTAGTGCACTGATTATTGAATACAAATTTAACGAGCAAGAAAATGAAGAAAACAACAAACTTGTAAAAAAATAGTACCGCAAAAGGACGCATGCATTCTCTCTAAACATGTTAAAAAAACGTGGAAGATCGGGATCGAAGAACCGGCTGCAGTAAGGTAGTGACAGAAGAAGCCATGGCCTTTGGGATAGAATATTTGAACAAACTTAATCGTGGAAATTTGCACCTGCCCCTATAAAAAGTATAGGGAAAAGAAGAAGCGTTAGAGTTAGTGTATTTGTTTTTAACAGAAAGCATCGATCTCAGTTTACAGAGTGGCAGGCTACATACCGAGTGGTTTATTTTGTCCTCAGTCAATGTTTGATGAATTAAGCTTGAATTATCTCCTCCTCGATTTCAACCTCTCCAATGCTCCTTTCCCACTCCTCCTCCTCCATTTCTCCCTGCTCCATCTCACGCTGCTGCCCTATCCTAAGCGGAGGAGGAGGTTTATAGATCATTTCCTTGCAGCCACATACTTCAAATTTATGGAGTCTTGGAAGCTCCTGGGCTTCTTTCTTGACGACGTCAATTGTGCGGCGGATGCACGGGCTGTCTCCTCCTCCATACCAACCCTCGTTACATTTAAACTTGATCGAGCTCAGTCCTCTGAGGTGGTTGATACCCACTGGGTCTTCATACG